>JAJHZJ010000010.1:600000-927164 GCA_023548195.1 Bettongia penicillata ogilbyi | reverse complement strand
AGGAGCTCTTGAGAGCAGGGAAGGGGGCTTTCTTGGACCTCAGGAAACTCACTGCTAAAATGCTGGGACCTAATCTGAGGTCAGTCCGAGGGGAACCAGGGCCACCTAGGTGAGCCTGAGTCAGGGAGTGAGGGGGAAAAATCAGACAAGACGACAAGCAGAGGAATTAGCAGCCCAAGGCAGTTGTAAAGACAGCATTTAAAAGGACTTGGGAGGCTGGAGAGCACCTGGCCCCACACACTCAGGATTCTGCTCTGGCTGTAGGGAGAGCCAGGGCCCTGAGAAAGGCCCCAGGGGCAGCTCTGTGGAGGACAGGGCTCAGAAGCCCAAGGGCAGCGAGGCCACTCTCCTCCTGGGTGTGCTCTTCACATCATGGGGTAGGCGATGACAAAATAGTTAAACTCTGTATCGATCAGGTCTCTGTACTTTCGGTAAATGTCCCGCAACATTCTGTCCTCTTCATTCGTCTCATATCTGTTTGTATAAATCCTCACCTAGACCGACATGGAAATCCCACCCCACCCCCCACACACAGTGACTGTAATGGGTGAAATCAAAGTCCAGTCAGTAAGAATAACCACCTTCCCCCCAAAGGTCAATGGGCAGATTAAGTGGCAATCTCAGCACCTTCTCAAAGGTGACAAAGTCCCACCCCTTCACTGTGCCAAGGAAAGAACAAAGGGACAGGAGCTGGTGCAAGGTCAGTCAGCTAGTGAGAGGCAAAGTGGGACTCGCACCCAGGTTCCTCCTTTCATTCTGCTCCTCTCCATCTATCCATTCATCATCTCAGCAGCCACTGACTCTGCCACCCAGATGACTGCTGACCTGACCAAGGGGGCATCTGCCCTGCAGGCCGAGGCATTGTGGGATATGGCGCCTGGTCAGGAGGCTGGGGTCCCCGGGGGACTGGCTACCTTAAGTGTGCGAAGCATGCATTTGCCCTCTTCCTGACTCTGCAGGATTCTCTCCACAAACTTGACGTCCAGGAAAGCCCAGATTTTGAAGTAAAACAACTTCTCACAGGACAAGATGAGGTGGAGAAGCTCCTCATCCAAGGACTCATGGTTGTTGTTGAATTCAAAAGTTAATTTCTGGAAAAGGATCAGACAGAAAAGGAACCAGGGCTCCTATGGAAGAGGGGGAGCTGGGAGTCCTCTGCTGCCCCCTCACCACCATTTGAGACTGTGCAGGAGAAGGGTCTCAGGCACCCACCCTCCTGGCACCTTGGCAGGGTGCCTCATACCTGGGCAGAGACCACAGAGGTGATTGGCAAGGAAACTATGCCCATATCTGTCCATTAGCAACATGGCCAGGAACAGCAAGGAGCTAGAGACAAACAGGGGTAGGGCAGGGCTGTGCCATGGGCATCAAAGACCCCAGGGCAGAACTAAACAAGGAAGGTCATGTGGAGAGCAAGGAGCTAAGCCTGGAGAGCCATGACCACCAAGCATCAGTCAGTGCTAAAACAGCTGTGGCAACTGGGACATCTTGAACAAGGCAGCCCAGATCCTGGCTGCCATTTACCTCAGGACCATTAGGACCCTCAGGACAGAGTTCAAGACCTGACACAGTCTTTTTCTCCTTTTCAATTCTTGCCCTCTGCCAGAAGACTGGAACATACATCTTGATGCTCCTCCAAGTTCTCAGACTTCCCACTTCCCCAATCTGCTTAGTTCTAATGACCTCTTGGCCCTCATTCAGCTGCACTTGGAGATGGCCCCAGCCTTGACCAGGCCACCTCCCACAAGTGTTCCATGTTCTCAAACACTGAAATTTCTGTATCTAGGTATAATCTTTTATCATTGTGTCTTTCCCTGTGCCCTACCCCATTTTTGTTCTTGTCATAACCTCTGTTCCCTCCATGCTCCCCCAGACCATCACCCTCCATGTACTGCCCATGCAGTCCTTCCCACTCTCTCTTGACTGCTTTGTGAACCAACTCCACCCTCAGCTGTCCTGTATTACTGAATCTCTGGCCTCCTCATCCTCTCTAGTTATGACTGGCTCAACCCCAATTTTGAGTGTTATCGCTGCCCGCTGGCTCCCCTGTTCAGATGCTGACTCAGAGCCAGGGAAAATTGTGCACCCTTTGTGGGTTGAGTTGCTGGCACATGTCTGTTTTCTAATCCCAAATGAGTCTTTACTGCAGTAGGCTAAGTGCCTTCTGCCTCCCTAATCAATTCCCTAGCCCATGCAACAACCTAGCATCTCCTTCCCCTGCTCTCTTAGCTGAGAACTTCACTTCAGATATCACAGAAATGGAGGCCAGTCTCTGAAAGCTTCCTTTTCTTTCCTCCTCACCTCACATAAACTCCAATGTCTTCCACCACTGCTATTTCTAATGATGAGGTGACTCTTCTCCTAGTTAAGTTCTCTATATGCATCCTTACTCCCATTACATCTTTTCTTCTAGCAGATTCTCCTCTCTCTCTCTCTCTCTCTCTCTCTCTCTCTCTCTCTCTCTCTCTCTCTCTCTCTCTCTCCCTTTCTCTCTCTCTCTCTTCCTCCCTCCCTCTCTCTCCTTCCTTTCTCTCATCTCTACTCTCTCCCTGTCCCCTGGCTCCTTCCTTGTTCCTTAGAAACATGCCAATGTACCCCCTTCCCATTGTTAAAAGCAACCAGAACAAGAAACCTTCGCTTGATCCGTCCATTCCTACCAGTCATATTCTCCTATCTTTCTCTTCCCCTTCCCCCAGAAGGAGCCTCCTTACCTACCTGCAGCGTGTGGCGGTAGGTAGGCAGCAGGTCAGTGAGGGTGGGCCGCATAGACCAGTCGGGATCGCTGAAGTAGCAGCTTCTCAGGCTGACGCTTCGCACAGGAATCTCCTGCAGAAGGATTCGGGTCAGACGCTCGTGCTTCATGACCCGCTCGAAGAAGAAGTTGACCTTCAGGTTGGCGGCGTGCTTGGCCAGCTTGGCCCACGACATGCCCCAGATCACCTGGCCGTGGGGGTCGTGGATGTGACATTTGATGTTGATGGTCCACAGGGAGCTGGCATTGTTCTCACCCAGGGTCTCCAGCAGCTCGTCCGAGATGCAGTTGTAGTTGAGAGTCAGGACCACCAGGCTCCGGAACATGGCCATGGTCTGGTTGAACTGCGGGCTGCTGTAGACGGCCAGGTGGTGGCTGAAGTAGTCTTCCAGGTTGAGCTCCGAGGCGAAGCTCTCGCTGCGCAGGTGGCTCAGCGAGCCGAGCACGTGGCAGCCCTGCTCCACGGCCAGCCGCGCCCCCTTCAGGTTCAGGTAGTCCAGGTGCTTGCTCACCTTCTTGAGAAAGAAGCTCAAGCTTTTGATGAAGGACGTGCGAATGCTGCTCCTCCACACCAGCCGGTCGAGCTCTAGGTGCTGGATGGAGAGGGACTTGAGGCGGCTGTTGCTCTTGCCCAGGCACGACAGCAGGCCCCGCATGGTCACCTGGAACTTCTTGGTCAGGACGGCGTTGTACGGGTTCAGGAACTTGATTTCTAGGTGCTCCAAGTAACGGCCGAACTTCTTTACGTACCAGAGCGCCGACTCGAACTCCGACGCGTGGGACCGGGAAGGTCTCCCACTGAAAGTGATGGTTCGGCACCGCCACAGGTCGGCGGAGTACATCGTTTGGTTCCACTTTCGGCAGACGAGCGCGGCCCGGGACCTGTCTCTGTCTCCTAGCCACCAGAACACCCGGCGCAAGCACACGTCGGGCAGGCTGGCCCAGCAGCTCTGCTCGTGGTTCTGGATCAGGTCACTCTCTTCATCCATAGGGAAATCCGGCAGGGTGTTCCAGGGAGGCGGTGGTGGAAGCAGGTAGCCAAGAGGAGACAAGGAGTCACTTGGTTCCTGGGGGTGGGAAGGCAAAGCGGAGAGGATCTTCCGTCGGTCTGCCCACCCCACCCTCCTGCTTGTCCATCTATCCATCTAACCCCAAATGATTTTGCTTATCAGCCCGTCCGTTCGTCTGCGTCCCTAGTCCGGTCTGTCTGCCTGTGTGTCCGCTTATCTGTTTGTTCAGCTTCCTGTCTCCCTGTCTTTGTCCGTCTGTCTTTCTGCCTATCTGTGCCTACTGCACTTGTCTATCATGCATCCGTCTGCCTGTTTGTGCAGTTAGTTTCTATCATCTGCCAGTCTATCTGCCGCCCCCATTTGTCTAGCCATCTTTTTATCTGTCTGCAATCTACATTTCTGCTATCTCTGTGTTGGTCAGTTTGGCCACTCGTCTGTTTGCATATCTGCTCGAACATCTGCCCTTCTCTTTTTCTGTCACGTGTGTCTGTATGTCTGCCAATCTGTCCATGTATGTCTATCCATTCATCTGTCTACCCGCCTCATTATCTATCTTTTTGTCTGCCAGTCTGTCTGTTCATCCATCTGTCCGAGAATCTGACTGCTTGTCTGTCTGTCTGAGCGTCTATCTGAATGTCTGTCTGTCTGCTTGTCTGTCTGAGCATCTGTCCTCTGCTTGCCTTTTAAAATAACTTCTGAGAGCATCTCCCTGAGCTCCTCAATTTTCTTCTCCTGAGCACGGAAGGGCCTGTGGGCCCATCTCTTTCTGCTCTTCTGTGCCTGATAGCCCATTTGCTTGCTTGGTTCCATCCATCCATCCATCCATCCATCCATCCATCCATCCATCCATCCATCCATCCATCCTTCTGTCTTTGTCTGCTGGTCTACCTATTGGTCTGTCTACCTCCTTTTCTGTGTATGTCTATTGCCCGCCCACCTTCCCACAAGCATAGCTGCTCCTGTCTGTCATCTATATAATCAGTCACTAAGCATTTATTAAGCACCTACTATGTGCTGGGCACTGGCCATTTACTAATGGTGGTGATACAAAAAGAAGCAAAAGATAGTCCCCACCTCCAAGGAGGTCATGGGAGACAACTAGCAAACACATATGGACAAACTCTGAATAAGAAAGAGGCAATAGGGGAAGGAAGGTGCATGCATTGAGGGATGGAAGGAAAGGGTTCCTTCCTGCACAATGTGGGATTTTAGCTGGGACTTCAAGGAAGCCCAGGAAGATAGAAGGTGGAGATGAGGAGGGAGAGCATCCCAGGCAGGGAGCACAGGCAGATTAAATGCCTGAAGTCTGGAGATGGAGGGTGTTGTTCAAAGAATATCTGGAAGGCGAGTGTCACTGTACACACAAAACTAAGCCCTTGCCTTACAGCTCTTGTCCCCGGGCCTCTTTGGCTGCCTGCCTCTGCTCCCAGTTACAACCCTTCCTTCCTCTCCCCTGGATCTCCTTTCCTCAGACCCCGCCCCCCCAGTTCAACTCACACCCCAGCCTTTAAGGTCAAGCTCCAAGTCCCACTTCCTCTACAAAGCCTCTGCCCCGCCCCCCCCACCTGTGGAAGAATTTTAGCAAGCAGGGGAAACACTGCACACCTTCCCCCCCCCACTTTCCCTTTCAACAGATGCTGTCCCCCTTCTCCAAAAAAGGGCCATTCAGATCCATTCCACCTCTCGGTCTATGATTCTGTGACTGAGCCCTCTTTGAGGGTAGGGACCCCACTTGGGAGTCTTCTCCAGAGAGGGGGAGAGAGAGAGAGAGAAAGAGAGAGAGAGAGAGAGAGAGAGAGAGAGAGAGAGAGAGAGAGAGAGAGAGAGAGAGAGAGACTGAGAGAGACAGGAGACAGGGAGACAGAGAGGGAAGGAGTGAGGGAGAGAGAGAGAAAAAGAGAGAGAGGAGAGACAGAGAGGAGAGAGGGAGACAGAGAGAGAGAGAGAGAGAGAGAGAGAGAGAGAGAGAGAGAGAGAGAGAGAGAGAGAGAGAGAGAGGAAACAGAGAGACAAAAAGAGGAGAGAGAGGGAGATAGAGAGAAAGAGGGACAGAGGAGAAAGACAGAGAGGCAGGAGACAGAGAGAGACACAGAGAGAAGAGAGAGGGAGAGAGACACACAGAAACAGAGAAAGAGGGACAGAGGAGAGAAACAGAGAGAAGAGAGGCAGGGAAGGAGGGAAAGAGAGAGAGAGAATGAGGGACAAAAGAGAAAGACAGAGAAAAACAGGAGAGGGGGGAGAGAGACAGAGAGACACAGAGAGAGACAGAGACAGAGAGAGGAGAGAGGGAGACAGACAGATCGAGAAGAGGGGGGAGGTGAAGAGGGAGGTGGAAGCGCCTAGGAAATTCATGGGACAGAGGAATCATCACTAAATTTGTCTGCAGCTCTGCGTGGGGGGAGGGGAAGACAAATTGGTGGGAGATTTAGATCTTCCTCTGCAAGATTACAAATGAGCACGGGATCCTAGGAGATGCTGGCTGTACCTAGCCATTCCCTACAGGTTTCTCTCCAGATCCCAAAAGAAAGTGGCTAGTGGTTGAGGAGAGGAGGAGGAAGAGAAGGAGGAGCCGCGGGGGAGGGGGCGCTCACTCGCAGCTCGCTTTAAAAGCCCAAGGAAAAGGTTCTCCCGATTTTCCCCCTTCTGGACTGAGAACCAACGGTTCCTGGTCAAAAGCCGAGGCTGGACAAGGCGGAATGGGGCGGATCCTGACTAGACAGGGAGCCTCTGGGGTGGGGGGCGGGGGTGGGGTGGCGTTCTTAGCTTGGTCCCAGAAAGCAAGGTGGGTGCTGGGACCCTCGAGAGGCTGCGGGGGCTGCGCCAGGTTTTTTAAGGTCTAGTCTAGGTAGTAGACCAGGACCGAGTCTGGAGGCTCAGGTGCTGCAGGGATTGTTGCTTTAGTGCTCAAGGCGTCGGTGGCTCGGACCCTGGACCGTCCCATCCCATCCCCGCGGTCAGGACCCTGATCCACTCTCATCCCGTTCCTGGTGCTGCCGCCACCCACCCGCTGCGCCCTGGATCCGGCTGCCGCCACCGCCGAAGGCTGGAGCGCGCCCGCCCCCTCCCGTGCGAGGCCCTAGTCCGTCGGGGGCCAGCGCCGCCGCCTGTGCTTGGTCAAGTGCGTCTAGGGCCCCGTGGGCACGCGGGCAGCAGCTGGTTGGCAGCTAACTGGGCTGAAGGGGGCGCCTTTATGACGCTGCCACATCCTACCGAGAAGGGCAGGCGCTGGCCCTCTCCCGCCCAAGTCACAGGTCAGTGGAGGAGGGAAGGGATGGCTGCTGTCATCCCCTCTTCCAGCTCAGGAAGGAGTGAACCCTGCCACTGTCCAACCGTGTGCTCCTGGGCAAACCCTTGCCTCTGTTTCCTCACTGGTGTTCCCTAAGGCCTCCCCTTTCTGACTGCTCTTGGCCTCAAGGACCGGGGCTGGGGGAGGCTGACCTGCCTGCCTCCATGCTTCCAGAGGACAGACCTTGGCAGGACTTAGAACTTATGGTTTTCATGGGAGTATCCTGTCCTTGAGATAGCACTTGGAAAGCATTTCGTTGTCAGGAGCTGAAGGGCTTGCCTGCCTCCTACTTGTCAAGGGTCTAGTTCAAGAGCTTTGTTCAGGGTCTTTGGAAGAGGATAAGAAGATAAGTAAGTCAGATTGGTTACTGATGGGGAAACTGAGGCACAGAAATGTCTTGTTTAAAGACATCTACTAGCTGGGTCTAGAATTCATTGTTCCTTCCTCTAGGTCAATGGAGCTCTGCCCTAGCACAACCCCCAAATCCTGGTGGGTTCCTTTCCAGCAGGAGGGTGAACCGTGACACACCCTCTCTGCCGACCTCTTCTGTTGGACAGTCTGGCTGGGTGGTCATGCTTAATTGCTGGGGGTGGCTAGGGGAGAAAAGAAGGAAGGAAGTTCAAACACTTCTGGAAAAGCTAAAACTCTCCCAAATCAGCCAACACTGCCCTTCTACCATCAGTCACCCTGTCACATTCCCTGAGACCCCTGTTATCAGAAAGCCTCTGAGAAAAACAGAACCCTACTCCCTCTCCCCCTCTCCCCCCCCACCCTGCCCCACTAGGGTCTGGGCAGTGGCTTCTCCATGTCAGGGAACTGTCCAAGCAGGGTCCTAGAAGCCAGTGGCTGCCCCCAGATTGTTCCAGTAGCAACATATTCCATCCTTGGTTAACAACTAAAAAGTTGGTTGTGTATTTCATTTTTGGGGGGAAAAATAAATCTCTAGGACACAGACTTGGAGTGTTACTGCTCAATGGGCATGCATAGTTTTATAGCCCTTTGGCCATAGTTCCAAACTGCTCTCCAGAATGGTTGGATCAGTTCACAACTCCACCCACAATGCCTTAGTGTCTCAGTTTTCCCACATCTCCTCCAACATCTAACATTTTCCTATTTTGTCATGTTAGCCAATTTGATGAGAATGAGGAGGTGCCACACAGGTGCTTTAATTTGCAATTCTCTAATCAATAGTGATTCAGTGCATATTTAAATGACTATAGATAAATTTCTTCATCTGAAAACTGCCTGTTCACATCCCTTTGATTATGTATCAATTGGAGGATGACTTGTATTCTTACAAATTTAACTTAGTTCTCTATATATTTGAGAAATGAGACCTTTGTCAGAGATGCTTATTGCAAAATTCCACCCCCCCCCCAGTTTTCTGCTTTCCTTATAATTTTGGTTTCATTGCTTTTGTTTGTGCAAAATTACTAATTTCATATAACCGAAATGATCTGTTTTACATTTTGTAATGCTCTCTATCTCTTGTTTGATCTTAAATTCTTCCCTTATCCATAAATCTGACAGATAAGTATTCCATGCTCTTAAATTTGCTTATGGCATCACCTTTTATGTGCAAGGACTTTTCTCTTGAAAACAAAATCTAATGGACGATGCATAGCAAAGCCCAGGCAGGCAGGCAGAAAGTAGTGGGGATCTTCAGAGGACCTCCTCCCTCCAGGTCAGTGATTTTCCAGATCCACCAGGAATCTTCTACTCCAGAATCTTTCATTGCTCTGAGAAGCCAAGCATCTGCACTTCTCCTAATGGAAGGGATAAAGTCAAGTAGCAGACCCAGATAGTGAGAGAGGCAGTGGCCATTCTCAGAGATCTCCACCACATAGGGAGGACCTTGACCAAGGCCTGCCAGTCCATGGGGCAGTGACCATCTGGGGCTGCCGATGGGTTGAGCCCTCACCCTCTCCTCTGACCTATTCCCCTTCTACTCATCAGTCTTCTTCCCTGTGGAAATTCAGCAACAAAGGAGGGCAGGGGCTCCCATGTCCTGCCTCTAACCCATGCCATCTTGCACAAATTATTTCTTCTTTTCTTGGTTGCCTCAGCTTCCTCTTTTGTAAAAGGGACTGGTCTCTTCTGGCTCTAAATCTAAGATCCTATGTCATTCTTCTACTCCAGGCTGCCCGAGCAGGTACCCTGCTTTCTGTCCCCGTCCCTGTCCTTCATCCTCATGCCATTCTCAGTCCCCTCACCTCTCCCCTGTGCAAATGACTCCTCCTCCAGGAAGCCTGCCTGGTTGTCCCCAGGCTCTTGTGGGTTCTTGTGTAGTCCTTGGGGTAGGGAGACTTTGTTTCTGTGTTCAGCCTTCCCTTTGTTCATGCAGGGCATTTAGGATTATTTCCCTTTCCTGGCTTTCGAGCACCTCACTCCTAAAGGGCCCACTGTGCCCTGGAGATGTGCTCTGGGGGAAGAGGAGGTGCCATGGAGGGGCTCTCCTGGTGGAGGGGAAAACTCTGCTGGGGAGGGAAGGGCTGCTCTCCTGGGGGGAGGGGAATACTCTGCCAGGGGGCCTGCTCTCTGGTGCCCTCCCTGAGATCTTCAAGGCCTACCTTATGCTGCTTCAGTACAGGCAGAGGCAGCAGGATGGGGCAATGGGAGCAGCGTTCCAGAATATCATATTCTTCCAGCTTCGTGCCCCCAGCAGGCCAGGGGCTCGATGGCCCTTTGAATGCATGGCTTCCTTTCTCCTTTGGCCGGACAGCCCTCTCTCTTGTTGGTACCTGAGCTGGTTCTGCATCCCATGGGACTGGAGAAGGCTCTTCAGGCTTCTGCAGACAGACATCAAAGGATCTCATTAGCTCTGTGAACCTGTGGCATTCATCCTGCACATGGGTAATAAGAAGCAGCCACAGTCCAACCAGACAACCTTCGCAGGAATGGGTAGAGACCACCCTAGAGCTGCCCCAGCAGTTGCAAAAAGAAGGGACATATATGAAGGGGAGGAGGGAGTGAGAGAGGGAAGGAGGCAATGAGGGAGGGAGGTAAGAAAGAAGGGAGGAAGGGAGGGAGGCAGGAAGGGAGGTGACACCAAGGACTACTCAGCCTATGTGTGTGTGGGCAGGAACCTGCTTGGCCTTGTTTTTCTCAGGAGGGCCCTCTCCTAAGGAACCATTTGGTGAGAGCCCTTTGAGGGACTCTGGACTTTCGATGTGCCCCTCTGGGCTTGTCATGATCTCCAGAATCTCCCTCATCGACTCTGAAGCAGGAGGGGGGCCTCCTCAGTGGTCCCAGCCTCATCTTCTGCCTGGGGAGGGAGCCACCTTGGGCTCATCTTTCCCTCCTCCTCCTCCTCCTCTCCCAAGGCTTTATTAAGCTCTTTTTAATATGTTGTCTCCCCCATTTGATGGAGAGCTTCTTGAGGGCAGGAAGTGGGGTTTTTTTTGCCCTTTTTTTGTATCCCCAGGGCTCAGCACAATGTCTGCTTGGCATACAGTAGGAGGTTAATGAATGTTTATTGACTGATTTGAGATCACAAAGCTTTGCTTAAGTAAGGAATCGAGCTAGACTTGGACCCAAGAATCCTACCTCCCACAGGCATAGTCCCAGGGCCAAAAGGAGGAGGAAGAGGTTGAGGAAGGTCTAGCCAGCCTCTCCTCTCCACACTCTGGGCTGTTCCCCTTAACCTGCCTTTCAGGAGAACCTGACCCCGCCCCCCTCGGCTGACAACCTGGCTAGAAAGGAAGCTGGGGGCCCCAAGAATTGGCCACATGATGGAAGGTGGACCCCGAGACTCTTAGAGAGGCTGACAGTGAAGTCAGAACAATGATTTCCCACAATTGTACCAGAAACCAGGCTTCACCGGTCTGAAGATGGGACCAGAACTGCCTCAATACTAGGCCCAGCCACAACACCAGAGCAGCGCTGGGCAGTGGGAGCAGCGCATTTAGATAACAGTTTACAAAGCACTTCATAAATCTGTGATTTGTTCCTCCCAACAATATCTATCCATCCATCCATCTATCTATCTATCTATCCATCCATCCATCCATCTATCTATCTATATCTATGTATATATGGAAACAGAGGCAGATGGAGGTTAAGTGACTTGCCCAGGGTCATATAGTAAGTAAGTATCAGGATGAGATTTGAATTCAGATCTTCCTGTCTTCATGCTATGATCAGCCATGGAACCCCACAATATTTTAGAACATCCCCATTATCTTACCACTAGAACTGATCCTGAGTGTTCTCACTGCCCCTCCCAGTCACCACATGATGCGGGGCACCCTTACTTCACCCCAATTACCAGATCGTGTTGGGGGACCCCCACTGCCCCCATCCCAACCACCAGAGCATGTGGAAGCATGCCCACTGCCCCCAGTGCCCCCACCTCAGCCAGCCACTCACCCAATGCTGGGCAAGCTTTGCTTCTGGAATGTCTTGTCTGCCCTCTGGGCCGCTAACTTTCTCTCTGTGAGCTTTGAAAAACACAATCCCAACAATGACACCATCATATCTCTTCCAATTCTCTTTGGCTACTACTATAACAGCATAGTGTTGTACCCCCAGCTCCCTGTAGCAGGATCACCAGATCTTAGTGACTGAGTTCACCCCCAAATCTTGCCATTTCCCACCACTGCTGGGAAATTCAAACTAACATCCAGATGAGCCTAGTGGGGCCACAGGGCAACACTTGTGCCCTGCCTCCCAGAAGTCATCCTGCAACCACAGTTGGGCCTAAGGAGCAGGGAGTACCTTCTCCTCCCCCTGGCCAGTCAAACCAGGCTGGGAATCCATCAGACTCCCACTACTGGTCTTTCAAATGCAGGCATGATGGAGCAAAGTGAAAGAGAACCCCACATTTCTAACTCAGAACCAGCCCAAACCCTGCATGAGCTGTTTGAGGTGCCCAGTGGGGCTTGCCAGAGCAATGAAGTACTCGAAGTGTGGCAACAGCAGAAGCCAAGACTGGCCCTGGCATAGGGAGTAAGTTAAGAAGGGGCAAAGCTGGAACCTGCAATCACTGCCTCAAACAAACTCTGTGACCTTGGACATATGGAGTCAGAGTCGTAGATTTTCAGAATGGGGGAGGGGGTTGGGAGGGATGAATGGATGAGGACACAGAGTGACCCTCATTTCACAAACTGGGAAGCAGAGACCTAGAGCTAGAGTTCAGTAAAGGTGGAGACTCCTTGGGCTCCTCCAAAGCCCTTATCTTGGGGCCATTGACCTTTCCTGGGCTTTTTAGGCCTGTCCATGCAGAGAGCTCCCTGGCTGGCTAGCTGTGCAGGAAGGACAGGCTGCTGGCAGGTGAGGGAGGGTGCTATCTGGCTGGCACAGCTGGTCTCATGCTCTTCCAGGCTGCTGAGTGGTACTACCAGTTCACAGAATTCACATTCAATGAGACGTTCAGGGCACGAAGCCTGGGGGGAAGGAAGAAAGACCCAACTAGCTCTCTCCTCCATCCCCCCAGGAGGTAAGGGCTTCAGCCAACTCTGGGAGCTCTGAGGATGGATGTGCATCACTGTCCACTCTTATCTGGTGCCTGGGGGACCCAGCTACTGGTCCAAACACTGAGCAGGCTAAGCAGAGAAGGAATGAACAGGACTCCCAGATTCCTCCTCCCTCCTCACCTCAACCTCCCCAGGATAAAGAATTCTAACCTCATGAGCTTCTAGTAGATACTTCTGTATGCTTTGTAGACATAGACTGCACTGGATCTAAGTGTGGGAGGAGAGCTTGAGGTCAGTGAGCAAAGGAACCGCAGGGGGAGGGACTCAGGCAACCAATCCTTTGGGTCAATCTGAGAGGGGCTCTATTGGAGGAGGAGTGAAGAGGGCTGCCCACAGAGTTGGGTTTCTTATGGAAGGGGAGGTACAGTAAGGAGTAGTTAGCTCCATTTGCCAGGTGAGGAAACTGAGACAGCACATGCTTTGCTTCCAGTTCCTGGGGGAGTTAATCTACTCAGTGCTGGATCTTCTACCCCGGGGCATAGCTGGCTGGATGATGCCATCCAGGACTGACAAGGCTGCCCATCCCAGGGCCATCTTGCTATTAGCCCTGCAACCATGGGCATTTGGTTCACCAGTCCTCTCCTCTTTGTCTAGGTTCAGTAAGCAAATTGGTATTACAGTTTGATTCTGGCATGTCACCTGATTCCTTGTTACTCCCACCTCAGCAGCCTTGGAACCCCAAACAAGGACACCCTTCCCTGGCCCCTTACTTGCCTCTATGTGTTGTCCAGGGCACTCCTGGAGGGAGTGGCTGTCACAGTCCCTGGCTGACTCTTCACACATGTTTTCATCCATCTATCCATCCATTCATGAGTGAGTGATGTGGGGTAGAGCTTATATTAAGCTATGGTCCCCAGGGCTCCTGGGATTCACCCATCCATCTATCCATCCATCCACCAACCATCCATCCATCCATCCATCAATCATCCATCCATCCATCTATCCATCAATCATCTATCCATCCATCATCTATCCATAATCCATTCATCCATCCATCCATCCATCCATGAGTGATGTGGGGTAGAGTTCATATTAGGTTCTGGTCTTTAGGCACCAAGCCAGGGCTCCTGGGATTCACCCATCCATCCATCCATCCATCCATCCATCCACCATCCATCCATCCATCTATCAATTATCCATCCATCCATCCATCACCCATCCATAATCCATCCATCCATCCATGCATGAGTGATGTGGGGTAGAGCTCACATTAGGTTCTGGTCTTTAGGCACCAGACCAGGGCTCCTGGGATTCATCTACCCACCTGCTTGTGCCCATTCTCTTGATGGTCCTTCATCTCTTCCTTCAGGATGACCTCCTTGCATTCTGGACAGATGACTCGGAACCTCAGACAGTGGGCCTCATGGAGGAAGAAGTGGTCAGAGGGCACTTTCTTTTCACTAAGTGGGAGAAATTCAGGTTGGCTTCATGTACTCAAACATGAGCCAGCAACAGGCTGGGCTCAGGGCCTGGATTATGGAAACTTAATGAATGGCTGGAGAATGGTGCAGCCTGGCATTCTCTGCACGTGTAGGACCAAAGTTGCCCTTTGGAGCTGACAAACCTTCAGCTGGCACATCTTCCAGCTCCCATCTGGCCCAGACCCCACTCCAGACATGACCTCTTCTCCCTTGCCATCCTGCTAGCTCCTCGCCTAGGAGTAATGATGCTAACACTAGTCTCCACTGCCACCATTCTGGGAGGCACTAGTACCACTGTAGAGGGCCCTTCTAGTGCCTTACCATACTCCTCCCAGACCTCTCAGCTCCTGGGCCTCCATGGTCCTCTCTGCTTTAGCCTCAGTGGACAGCCACACCTGACACCACCCCTGCTCATGACTATGACCCTTGGAGATCCCCCATGACTGTAGCCTCCTGTGTCTCCCCCACTCCATCCTCACCCCCTCCATAGCCTATTTCCCCTCCTTTTAAGACCTGCTGTCCTCCCCATTTGGACATCATGTCCCATCCCACTTATGCAGCCTTAACTTTTTGGTAAGTATTTTTCCCCATGCCTCCCTTTGGTCTCTGGTTCCCACTCCCTTCAAACTTTCACTGTATCTGCCATGCCCACCCCAACCTGAACAACATGCCCACCTTTTTGTCTCCTTTCCTAGGCTCTTGTTCTGAATCTTGTTAAGGTCCCCATGACCACCCCCAGTTAGTGTAGTAAGTACCTACAGGAACAGGAAATAGGAACTAAGAGTATAGAGGAGACCTGAGGATCCACTCAGCAAGACTGCCTCCTAAATTAATGAAGATCTATGAAGAGCCTCTCTTTTAAATAAGAAGGCAGCCAGGTCTAGGGCTACGTGAATCCCCATGGTGACTGGCATCGATATGCCAAGGAGTGAACCCCAAAGTGATAGTGACCAAACCCTGCTCCTTCCTTGAACCCTCCTCCAATGGCCAAGGGCTCCCCTCTCTGATCCACAATGTGCTCTGTTCCATCCTCTGGTTCTTTCCTGTACTGGCTGCCCCACCCCCTAAGCCAGCATTCCCATACCATCTGCTTCTGTATTCTCTGTGCTTTATTAAAACATGATTATACACATTGTACACCACTGGCTGCCCATGTGATCTTTCCCACGAGTATCCAAAGAACCAGGCTTGTTCACCCTGACCCAACTGGAGGACAGCCCAGGGAGGATCTTAATTTTTCAGGAGTTATACCCACTCGTAGGTGAGCTGGCTTCCCTGAGCCAACTGGGGAAAGTGAGGGCTAACAGAGGATTCTCATATCCCTTGGGAAGGGCCCTTCTCTGACCACTTCCTGGGGCTGCCAGAGGAAGTCAGGGAGGCTGAACGGGCATCATGGGGGAGGATTTCCCAGGAACTTCCTGTACTGTGACCCACAAGGGGGAGTCCAAGCCTTTTCTTCTCTGAATCCTCATGCCCACCCTATATTCTCTGAAAGGCAAGGACCTCTGCTGGAGGCTCCCTCATTTCTTCCCTAGACCCCAGAATCCTAAATGTCTTTTCACATCTCCCTGCCCCCTCAAAGGAACAGGCTTTCTTCTTTACCAGAGGCCTCCACACTTTCCTGCCCCCCCCCCCCCATCTTCATTCCATTCCTCTCCCTGGCTCCTTCCTTATCTTTCCACAACTGTGTTCAGGGAGTCACCAAGGAGGTGCCCACAGGTGGCCAGGAGGGAGTGTTAAGAGTCTAGGCTGGTGGCTGCAGCAGTCCTATGCCCTCCATCCCAGCCTAGGCCAGCCTGTCAGCATCAGCACAGATGTGATCCTGCCCAAGTCCATTAATCCATCCTCTTTGCTCTTCCTCTCAGGTAGTGAATCAGTTGCCAGATCTTGCCTTGGAGAGTACACAGAGCTACTGAGCAGCCCCCTCAGTTCAGGTGCTCATGACCTCTCACTAAAATCTCTGGGATCCCTACTGCCTCTGATCTCTCCAATGTTGCCCCAAACTGCCTTCCTCAAGTATAGATCTGACTAGGTCACTCCCTACTCCAGCCACCCCAGGGGATTCCTAGTCTCTTTGGGATCAAATACAAGTTTTGCTCTGGATATGTATGCCGTCCCTCATCATCCAAGATCCCTGGCCTCCCAGCACCTGCTCAGGCTGTGCTTCCTTCCAGGCATGCCCTCCTTCCTCCCACTGGGTCCCTGACCTCCCTAGCACTGCCTGGTAAGCATTTCTTATACTGTCTGTCCTCACACATGTCCAGGTTGTCTTCCTCCTAAAGGCTCTTCCCTGGAGGCCCCTAGTATTGAATACATTAATCCTTGTCAAAACAACCTGGAAAAACTTGGGAACTCTGATCAGAGGACTCAGGGGGCAGAGGGAACAGATGTCTTCGAACAGGACCAATCAAAGAGGTTTTGTCTGTGGGAAGACAAAGGTGGGTGAGGGGAGACAGGAGGATAAAGACTGCGGACCTGAAAACAGAATAGACTCAAATTTAATTAAATAACTATATTGATGGCTCAGTTCCGGCCCCTGTCTCCCATGGCCTAAATCAGCTCGACTCCAGTCTGGTCTCATCTAGCCGGACCAGAACCTGGCCCCTCACAAGCTTTGCATTCTGTTTTCTCTATCAGAATGGCTCAGCCTTCCTTCTCTCTTCTTAGTCTTACTTCAGTCAAGCAACATGTGTCTATTATGTGCCAGGTATTAAGTGCCAGGTATATTAAGTATAACGTGCCAGGCACCGGGTACAGATGGGAGAGTCATTCTAGCAAAGCTTGAACTCACCACCTGATGAGACAGAGGGCCTCAGCCACCGAGGACCCAGGAAATAGAGGATTGTGTGCTCAACTCCCAGGGTCAGAACAGGAGGGTAGCTTTCCACTATGGGAGCAGTTTTACAATCTCTCTGGAGAAAGATTTAAAGTACCTTCATACCATACACACATAGGTACACATATATGCATATGTGTGTAGAGTCTTACAGAAGACTTCTTGGAGAGAGCAGGGGAGGGAGAGAGAGACAGAAAGAAAGAGGAGATAGAGGGAGGGAGGGGGAAGAGAGAGATAGGCAGAGAAAGGGGGAGAGATAGAGACAGAATAAGAATGGGAAAGAGAGAAAAAGAAGAGGAGAGGAGAAAGAGAAGAAAGACAGGCAGAGACAGAGAGGGAGAGAAACAGAGCAAAGGGGAGAGGGAGAGAGACAGACAGAGTAAGGGGACAAGAAAGACAAAGGAGGGGAAGGAGTAGGAAGAGGGAGGAATAGAAGGAGGAAGAAGTAGGAGGAGGGAGGAGAGATAGAAAGAGGAAAACAAAGTGAAGGGGAGAGAGATATAGGCAGAATAAGGGGAAAAGATAGACAAAAACACAGACAGAAACAGAAAGAGGGAAAGAGAAAGAGAGAAAGAGAGAGAGACAGAGAGACAGAGAGAGAGAAAGAGAGAGAGACAGAGAGAGAGAAAGAAAGAAAGAGAGAGAGACAGAGAGACAGAGACAGAGAGAGAGAGACAGAGAGAGAGAAAGAAAGAGAGACAGAGAGAGACAGAGAGAGAAAGAGAGAAAGAGACAGAGAGAGACAGAGAGAGAAAGAGAGAGAGAGCGAGACAGAGAGACAGAGAGAGAGAAAGAAAGAAAGAGAGACAGAGACAGAGACAGAGAGAGAGAAAGAGAGAAAGAGAGAGAGAGACAGAGACAGAGAGAGAGAAAGAGAGAAAGAGAGAGAGAGACAGAGAGAGAGAAAGAGAGAAAGAGAGAAAGAAAGAGAGGGAGAGAGGGAGAGAGAGCGCAGCAGACAGAGGCAGAGGCAAAAGACAGAGGGATAGAGAAGTGACTGGGACTGTCCCCCAGCCGCTGGACAGCGGCCATTCTCCCAGAGATTGACCTTCACCCTTGTAACTCCTGGGGGTTTCCCTTTTCTGTGATTCAGAGCCTCTTTCCAGCCAGAAGGGGCTGGATTTCATCTTCTCCAAGATTTGCCATATGTAGGAGGTGGCATAGTTCCTAACTAATTTCTCTGATATTTTGAATTTTGATCACTCTTTGCATTTCAGAAAACAATCATTTGCATGATAAAGTAAATTTCTCTTGCTCTTAGTTTTGCTAGAGAGGGTGCTAAGCAAGGAGGGTTCCTCCAAATTTAGCTGGCCTGAAGACTCCTTTCTCAGCTCAAACATAGCTAGCAGGCTTTACACAGATCATGAAGGTCTGCTCGTTAATTTGCTCTTTACAAATAGGACCTCATTTTATGGTCACAGCCCCCTAGGAGGAAGACATGATCTCTTCCCCAGAGTTGTGTGACCACTCTCCTTTCCCTCTTCCTCTCTTTCCCTCCCTGCTCTCCACCTCTCTATCAGACCCAGGCTTTCAGTGGGGATTAGATTACCACTATAGAGCTTGTAAAAGCTGACAAACTCCAAGGGGGTTGAGTTACACAACCAAGCCTCCCAGCCCACTGGACTCTGGGGGAGGAGGGGCTGGGTGACCTTGAGGGGCTCTCCTGCCCACATCTCCTGTGGTCTCCCAGTTCCTTCTCCTCCTCTTCCTCTCCCAGGCTTCACTGATCCAGTGGCCATGCCCCCTGCATCGAGGTATGATTGAATGTCCCATCCCATCCCATGGGAGCACAGGGTAAGGAGGCTGCCTTTCCTGGAAGTCCTCAATTCCCCCTTCCTGCCCAGCCACTGGGCTGGGACGGGGCTGAAGACACAGACACCAACTTACCAGTTTGTGCAGAGCTGGAGATCACCTTCCATGTTGCTTCTGGGACTCACTGTGTTTCAGTTTCCTGTAATATTCTAATTAGGAAATGAAACTGAAACCAGCTCTGGCAGCAGCTGAAGTGCTGTCCAGCCTCAGGGGATGGGAAGAAGAAAGCTCAGTTCTGCCCCACCGCCAGCGGTCTGTTTGGCATAAGTCTTTGAAAGTGCATGGGCAGAGGCAGAGAGAGGGCTCAAGGTGGGAGGGTCTGGATGTGGAGTTGTAGATGGGACCTCCAGGACGGGTCTGAGGAACAGATGTGGAAGGTGAATTGGTCTGCAGCCCCAGAGCAGCCCTCTGAGGGGCCTGGGATACTTGCCCTGAGCCAGCAAAGATTTGAAAGGCACACCTGTCATGCCAGGTGAGGGCCCCGCTTAGAACCTGACTTTGAGATCCTTGCAGACACTTTCATAAGCCATCTTCCTCTGTTCAGAGAGAAAGCACTCCACAGACAGAGAGGGACTCAGAACTGAAGATCCTGGGGAATAGCCAGCAGATGGGCCTAAGAAAGGAAGAGGGTAGCAAGCCTTTAAGTCTCTTCCCATCAGCCCCATCCCCCTCTCAGACCTAACTATTTAAGGAGGCCCCCAGGACTTCACCTCATCATTCCCCCCATCTCTTGGATTTCATTATTTCCAGAAACTCTTAGTCTTGCCTCCTCAGCACCCCAAGTCCCTGGGACCCTCCCCTACGTAAAGAGACCCCCAAGATGGCACCTCATAATTCCTTACCCCATTGATTTCTCAGCAACATACACCTCCTGGGGTCATTTTTCATTCCTGTCAGAGGGACATTCTAGCCCACCTTCAGCTGGGCGCAGCTAACCTCTAGGGCACACCCTAACCTCCTCCCACTTTTGCTTCTTTTTAGATGTCTCTCCCATCAGACTGTGAGCTTTTTGAGGCCAGAGACTGTCTTATGACTTTCTCTGCATCCTTCCTGCTTAGTTCAGTGACTGGCACATAGTAGGCACTTAACAGACATTCACTGACTGACTTATACTTCCCTCCTTGCATTCTCCCTGCCCCTCTCTGAGTCCCAATTTCCTCAGTAAAAATGAGGAGGATCCTTGAGGACCTCTAAGGCCCTTGTATATGCTGGGGCCAGATGGACCCCGTCTAACCTCCCTACCCTGGGGGACTTTTACCAGTTTGTGCCAGAGAAGGATGTCAAGCCTTTGGTGGTGGAAGGTGAGGGATGATGGTTCCCTTCCCTCCTGAAGTGACTCCTACACACTTTTATTGACTAGCTTGTGTCAGGGCTGTATCACAAGTAGGATGTCAGCTCCTGGTGGGGGTCACCTTTGTGTCTCTGACATGAAGCAGTGTCAGGTACACCCTCAGTCAGTGCTTCATAAATGCTTATTGGATTGACTTAAATTATAGAGGAGGACATCTCCTAAAATTTCAGCTTGTGGTATACTGGTTATCTCAGGCCATTGTGGAGTGCAGTCAGAAAAAGCTGTCAGTGCTAGAGCCTGGCCCTTTCTGACAAGTCAAAGGACAGCTAAGAGTAGACCTGGGACCTGGGGAAGGGGAACCATCCATGTCTGCTTTGGGGCAGAGTTGGGGAAAGGGTGAGTAGAGGGCATGTGAGAGGTGGGGGGATGGGATAGGGGAAGTAGGGGTAGGGGTGGGGATGGGTGGGTAGGAGTAGGTAATAGATACCTTCATTAATGTGACCTGAGAGGTCCCCCTGGGGGAAACAGAGAAATAGAGACACACAGAGAGAGATGACAGAGATAAAGACACAGAGAAACAGAGACAGAGAAAAGGGGAATTCCCTAGGGGAGGGGAGCCCTGTAACATCAATTCGACACCCACAGCAGCCCCTATGGATATGCATGTGTATTTCCAGGGTAAATTCACAAAATAGAAACTTTCTTCCTCAAAGACAAAATCAAAATATTTAGTCAGATACCAGAAAGCCAGTTCCACCATGGTAACAAGGAAGTTCGTACACATTACCAACAGAAGGAGGACCACCATCCCCGAGCCTTCCCTCTGTCAGGCCTCCCCACAAACAAGCTGCCTTAAGCAAAATCACTCCCTCACTCATACTAGAGGCTCTGCTCTTCTCTGCCTGCTCTCTCCCGATGAATATCTCATCACTGGATCCAGATGGTTCTGGAGGAGAAGTGAGGCTGGTGACCTGCACAGCCCTCCCTCACTCAAAATAAAGTCAAGGGCAAGTCATGTCATTATTTCTCTGATGGCATGGTCTTCTTCAAAAATGAAAGACGAATGAAGCAGACCACTTTCGTATTATGTTTTGTTTTGTTTTGTTTTATGGTTTCTCCCATTCATTTTAATTCTTCTGTGCAACATGATGACGGTGAAAATGTATTTAATAGGAATGTATGTGTACAACCTATATAATATTGTATGCCATCTCAGGGAGGGAGTGGGGAGGGAGGTTGAAAAGAGGGGGAAAATATCTAAGGTAAATGGAAGTAATTGTACAACGCTGAAAACAAAGAAAATAATTTAATAATTAAAAAAAAAGAAAAGGGCGAACACACAAGCCTGCTCTCTCCCCCCTCTGCCTCACTTTCTCTTCCAGCTCCATCCATTTGGGAAACTCCTCCCACTAAGGGTTTCAGTGACTCAAGCTGTGGGCTGGGCCAAAACTCAAAGCTGGTGACGTAAGCCTCTTAGGGGAAGGGAAGATCTTGAAATTCCTTTACCGTTACAAGCCCTGAGTTTGAACTTCTGTCATCTGGAGAGAGTAGGGGAGATCTCAGGCAGTGCCAGGATCTTGGAAGGAAGAGACTCCATCACCAAGGGACTGAACGTGATCCTGGGGAAGAATGGATGAGGATTTTGTCCTTCCCCATAACTTCCCTGAGTTATTCAGCCAATGCTCTTCTGAGTGGATGAGGAACTCTCTATCTGAGCATTGATATGACACCACTGAGATCCAGGCACTGTGTGCTAAGCACTTTTTACAACAGTGGTCTCATTTGATCCTTACAACCTGAGAGGAAAGTGCTATTATCATCCCCATTGTACATCCGAGGTAACTGAGACCAGCCAAAGTGAGGTGACTCACTCAGGGTCACGCAGCTGGGAAGTATCTGAGGCCAGACTAGGACAGAGGGCTCCCTGACCAGGCATTGCCTCACCTCTCTGCCTCTTGGAGTTCCAGAACTTTGGGGTAGAACCATGAGACCAAAGTGTAATGGATGAATGTTGGGGCATTGCCCCTCTACACAACTCCAAGTTTTTTCCCTTCTGGAGGGAATCCAAAGGCCAGAGAAGTATTGTATAAAAGGAAAAGAATTGGATTAATTGTTAATGGGATATTATGTGTTCTTTATGTGTTTTCTGTATTCTGTGGGGCAACATGAAGGCCACCCTATCCCTAAAGACCATTATTATCATGAGTGCTTATCGTGGGCACTCCTTTATGCACACATCTGTAGATCAAACACGAGCTGTATTTTGAGTTATATTCTGAAGTCTGGGTGAGGGCAAAATAAGGCAAAAAAATTGGCTGAAGGAGAGGGGGAAGGAGTTGAGATTGAACATTTCCTACGTGGGCCTGGTTACACTTGAAGAAGACTTTTATGTTTCCCGGCCAAACATGCCTCATTTCCTAATACCAAGTCACACAAAGTCAGCAAGCATGTATTAGACACTTATTATGGGCCGTAAGTACTGGGAATCCAAACACAAGCAAAAAGAAAGCCAATCCTGCTCCTCTACCCCCCACCCCCACCCCAGCCAGGGACTTTAATTCTAAATGGGGAGGATGTGGAGGAGGGGGTCTAGAATGGAGCGTGGAGAGAAGTAAAGACAGGTCTGGCCTGGGAGTTAGGGTCCAGTTAGGGTCCTTCAGCATCCCCTGTTCCCTTCCTCTGGACCGTGCAGTATATCAAGGCTGTGGCTTGAAATGCAGCACTGACTAAGGCAGAGGAGGGCAATGGCCTCTCTGAAGGACCATTAGCTTCCCAGGCTCTGAAGTTACCCTGCCAAGACTTACAGCTCTTTCCCAGATTCTTTCATCGGATTCTTTTCTCCCTCCCCCAGCTTGGACAGGTGACCTTGGGCAAGTCACTTTACCCTGTTCCCTCATCTGTAAAATGAGTTGGAGAAGGAAATGGCAAACCACTCCAGTATTTTGTCCAAGAAAACCCCAAAGGGGCTGAAAAGGGTTGGACACAGCTGGACAAGACAATCAGCATTTGTTCAACTCCAACTAGTGCCCTGTGAGATATGAGAGAAGGTGGTAATATTCAAAGTCCCAGGAATTTTCTTTTGCAATCATAAAGTGATTGAAGGGGAGGAGCATACTGAGGGACACATTCAACACATTCAGTGTCACATAGAAAAGAAAGAACTAGAATAGTAGCAAATATAGCAGACAGCGGAGTTAGTTCTACTACATCTCAAATCCACTTTTGACAATGAGTCTAGGGCACTGGGCAGGGCTCTATGTCCTGCCTGTCCCCCAAGGGCTTCACTTTCCCTGGCAAGACTTAGCTGGTAAGTCCTTTGGGCACTAGAGGGCACTGACAGCGAGGGGCAGCAAAGGTGCCCTGCAGGAGGTGCCACAGCTCAGTGGAGCCTCCAGGGGACTGGGCTGCCCAGCCTTGGGTCGGTATTTCTGAGGGTATGGTCTTTCACTAAGCCCTTTGAGGCTTATGTCAGGCCTCTAGAATGGGTAGTTCCTCCTTTCCCACTGAGATCAGTGTCTGAGAGGAGCCTGGGGAACATCCAGGACCATAAAGTTCACCTTGAAACCAGGGCAGACTTTTCTGAATGCCCAGTATCCACCTGTTTAGCCTGAAAGACTCAGGTGGGTGGCCTGCCCTGGGCTTAGCACTGCTGGGTGCCCTTCATCCCTCTCTCCTGGACCCAGGCCTGGGCTTATCAGCCGTCTCCACTCAAGAACTGATTGATGTTTGCAGGGGAAAATCTTCTGAATTGTTGCAAATAAGAGGGTAACAGTCTGTATGCAGGGCAAAAGGAGGAAGAGGAGGGGAGAGGTGGAAAAGAGGGGAGGGGAAAAATGAAAGGAGAAATAGGAGTGGGAAGAGAAGAAAAGGAGGAGGAGGGGGAGGAGAAGAGAGAAATAGAAAGGCAGGAAGGAGAGAAGGAGGTGAAAAGGAAGAGAGGGAGAGGGGGAAAAAGGTGAGAGAAGAGGAATATCTCCTTAAGGAAAATGAGGTGGGGAATCCAAGTCAAGGCCCTTGAGATGGCATTGCCCAAGTCTCCAGGGCAGGCTTTTCATAAGCTTGCTTCATCCTCCTGCCTCCCTGGCATGCCTACTAATGAAACCTTACTGAAGTCAGAGCCATGGGGGCAGAGGTGTGCGTGGAGGCCTGTGCACATGTGCATTCTTAATACACCCTAAATGTGCTGGTATGTGCACATGTGTAAATGAGTTGGTGTGCTGTGCAGACATGTGCACATGTGTGGGCATGCATCTGGTTTTTTTCCGTGTCATTCAGTCAATGAACTTTTATTAAGCACCTACTGTGTGCCAGGAGCTAGAGGACACAAAGAAAAGTAAAGGCCAATCCTTGCCCTTGAGAAGCTTCTGGTTTAATGTTGGGGGAGGTGGGGGCAGGGGACAGCAACAGATACACCACAATGTACAGATGAACTATGACAGTATACAGTGAAGGCCATTGCCAGAGGGCAGACCCCTGGCAAGTTGAGGGAGCTGAAATGCATTTGGCCCCCAGACATGTGTGGGGCTCTGGGTCAGAATCTTCCCATACTGACTCTCTTGGCAGCACTAAAATGCTGCCTAGAGAGTCTCAGAGCCCAGTTGGCTGTAGCTCAAGACTGGGGGCTGTAGCCGGATGCTCCTATGCCCGCTCCCACTCGGTTGGCAGGCGGAAGACAAGGAGCTTTTCATCCAAGCTATGGGAAAGCTCAGCATTCTGAGGTGGGGGAGGCCCAGGAGCCCTTGGTCACCCCCAGCCCTTGGCCCCTTTCCCTGTGGCAGAGGAGGGGCTTTCATACTCCCAGGAAAATTTTCACAGTCATGGGCTGCTGCTCTCTCATCAGCTCAGAGACCCAGTCCCACATCCTCATCCGGCCTGAGCTTCTAATCCTTTTACCTTGGCCTTGGCAGAGGTGGAAAGTCCCCTCCCCGCAAGTGTTGAGGAAATGAATGGATTTGGGGGCTCAGAGTCTATGGGACAGATGCTCATTTGTTTTCAGCCTGTTACTTAATGATGTGAAGAAAAAAACATCCCAGGCTCAGATTTCTTTTTGTTCTCCTTTGCTCTTGAAAATGATGATGACCTCTCTAAACTTCAAAGAGTTTGGTTGGGGGCCTCAGAGACTCAGAATTCTTGCTAGAATCTCAGCATTGGAAGGGATCTCAAACACCTTGAACACCCCCAGTAATGTGGAACTCACTATCTCCCAAAACAACTCATTCCAGGTTGGGACAGCTCTAAATCTTAGAAAGGTCTTGGTGACTTCCACAGGTCCTCAGACCATTCCAAAAATGTAAGCGGTTATTATTCTACCTGCCCAATGGACCCACACAGACTCTCTGAGATTCCCTGGAGATTATTACCAACAGTGGTTCACACATGTGAGTTCTGCAAGTACTGGAGCCTTGAATTCATTAGAAGATAACTGGGTAGTGATACTGGCCTCTCAGTTCCCTGCCAAGTCTGGGGCCAGGGGGCAGAACATGCCACAGTCTGTGAGAACTGTCTACGGAGCAGGAAGCGTGTCATCTACAAGGTTTAGCCTGGACACAGGATCCTCTGCAATGCTAGCATTGGTGATAGGGAGAGATGCCACCAAACAGTCAGAGAGTGTTATGAGCAGAGAGTGAATAGCTTGGGGGCCCAGGTCCCACAAGGCCTCTCTGGAAAGTGTGGGCCACGTCAGGTAAGAATTCAAGGAAGAGGTCAGGCACTGACCTCTGACCCTCTTGAGTAAAGCTCCAAAGCAGGTTTGGTTCTGCACAAGAACTTATATGTCTTTGCTTGAGCGGTGTAAGAAGGGGGAGGGGATATTGGAGAGAGTGCACAAGTGAAATAGACAAGAGATGGTGCAGGATGCTGCAGAGGTGAAATAGGCACATGTCACAGCGCTAAAATAGATACACATTGGCAACAGATTGGATTGGGGGGCAGGGCTGAGAGATGGTGAGAAGTCCAGGATGACTCCTAGGACTGGGAAGTTAGCATCACCCTCTAAATAATAAGGAAGGTTGTTGTCTGACTCGTCAAAACTCCATCTGGGATTTTCTTGGTAGATGCTGAGGGGTTTGCCATTGCCCTCTTTAGTTCATTTCACAGATGAGGCAACTGAAACAAATAGGAGAAGTGACTTGCCCAGGGTCACCCAGCTAGGAAGTTTCTGAGGTTGGATTTGAAGTCAGGAAGATGAGTCTTCCTGACTCCAGGCCTGAGACCAATTCATAGTTTTCTTGGAGACTTTGAATGGAGGATCTTTGACTTTGTTTTCTTCTGGTTTTCTTCATGTTTTGGTCTTCCTAGTCACCAAAGTAAGACTCTATAGTCTGATTCTTTTTCCAGTTTTTGCTCATTTCCCCAGTCATTTACTTGACTTTTGAGCTCTTTGTCAAGTTTGTTCTCTGCTTCTAGTGGGGGTGGTTGGTATGCTGTCAGCTGCTCGATTCCCCACAATCTGTGGCCCTAGAGGTCCAGAAACAGTGGTTGCAGCTGCCCCTGCTGCTGCTGTGGCTGCTGCGAGGGTTCCTCTGCCCCCTCACCCCTCTGCCACCCTGAGGCTGGAACCAGACCCCTCCACTCTCCTGCACTGGTCCCACAGGTTTTTCCCCCTGACCTTCCAATTTATCCTTAGAGTTTTGGGGTCGTGAAGTCTGAAAACCACCACAGGTGTGAGAAATTCAGTCTCCCCAAGGCCTGCTCAGGTCTTGTCTGTGCTGGCATGGCCCATACTAGACTGCACACTTGGCTCCCAGCATGCTGTGATAGACACTTAGACCTTCCAGGCTGTCTTGAGCTGCGTTCTGTGGGTTCTGCAGCTCCAGATTTTGTTTAGAGCCATTTTTTACAGGTATTTGGCTGGGCTTGGCAGAGCGCTCTAGAAGGTCCATGCTGTTACTCCGCCATCTTGGCTCCACCTATAAAGATTTTTGTACAAATTCCTCTTTTTGATCTCACCACAGCAGCAGTATTCCTAAATCAAAGGATATGCATTGTTTTATAGCTTTTTGGGCATAGTTCAAAATTGTTTTCCAGAATGGTTATATCAGTTCACAACTCCATCAACAATGCATTAGCGTTCCAATTTTCTCACATCCCCTCCAATATTTATTCTTTTCCTTTTCTATCATGTTAGCCAACCTGATAGGTATAACTTTGTACCTCAGAATTGTTTTAATTTGCATTTCTCTAACCAATAGTGATGTAGAACTTTTTTTTCATATGACCACAGAGAGCTTTGATTTCTTCCTCTAAAAACTGCCTGTTCATATTCTTTGGCCATTTTTATCAATTGGAAGATAACTTGTATTCTTATAAGTACTTATTATAAATAATATTCTTATAAATATGACTCAGTTCTCTATATATTTGAAAAATGAAGCCTTTATTGGGGACACTTGCTGTAAAAATTGTTTCCCAACTTCCTTCTTCCCTTCTAATCTTGGTTGCTTGTGCAAAAAGCTTTTAATTTAATGTAATCAAAATTATCCATTTTACATGTTTTAATGCTCATTCTCTCTCTTGTTTGGTCATAAATTATTCCCTTCTCCTTAAATCTGACAGGTAGACTATTCTTTGTTCTCCTGATTTGCTTATGGTATCACCTTTCATGTCTAAATCATGTACACATTTTGAGCTTATCTTGGTATACAGTATAAGATGCTGGCCAATACCTAGTTTCTGCCGTTCTGTTTCCCACTTTTCCCAGTAGTTTTTGTCAAATAATTTTGTCTTGTCCCAAAAGCTGGGGATTTTGAGTTTATCAGACACTAGCTTACTATGATCATTTATGACTAAGTTTTATGACCTAGTCTAGTCTACTGATCCACCACTCTGTTTCTTAGTTAGGACTTGATTGTTTTTCTGAGTACTGCTGTGTGACACAGCCTGAGATCTGGGATGGCCAGGCCACCTTCCTTCACATGTGTTTTCATTAATTCCCTTGACATTATTCTTTGTTCTTCCAGATGAATTGTTTCCCCTCTAGTTCTAGAAAAAAATTTTTTTGGTAGTTTGAATGCTATGGCACTGAGTAAGTAAATTAATTTAGGTAGAATTGTAATTTTTATTGTATTGACTCAGCAATTGACTTAGAAATTAATATTTTTCTGATGGTTTATATCTGACTCTATTTGTATAAAAAGTTTTTTTGTAATTGTGTTCATATGCTTCCTGGGTTTGTCCTAGAGAGAAGATTCCCAAGTATTTTATATTGTCTACAATTATTTTAAATGGAATTTCTTTTTCCATTTCTTCCTGCTAGACTGTTGATAATATATATAGAAATACTGATGATTTATGTGGATTTATTTTATATCCTACAACTTTGATAAAGTTATTAATTAATTCAGCTAATTTTTTAGTTGATTCTTTAAGTTTAACATCATATCATTGGCAAAGAGTGAGAGTTTTATTTCCTCATTGCAAATTCTAATTCTTTCAATTTATTTTTCTTCTCTTATTGCTATACAGCATTAAATAATAGATAATGGGCATCCTTGCTTCACCCCTGATCTTACTGGAAAGGGTTCGAGCTTATCTCCATTACAGATAACACTTGCTGATAGCTTTAGATAAATACTAATCATCTTTTTAAGGAAAGCTCCATTAATTACTGTGTTCTCTAATGTTTTCAATATAAATGGATGGTATATTTTGTCAAAAGCTTTTTTTTGCATTTATTGAGATAGCTGTATGATTTCTGTTGCTTTTGTTATTGATACAGTAAACTATGCTGATAATTTTCCTAATATTGAACCAGTCCTACATTCCTGCTATAAATCCACCTGGTCATAGTATATGATCTTTGTGATATATTTCTGTAATCTCCTTGCTACTATTTTATTTCTTTATTTTTTGCATCAATATTTACTAGGGAAATTGGTTTATAGTTTTCTTTCTCTATTTTGTCTCTTTCTGGTTTAGATTTCAGCACCATATTTTTGTCATAAAAAGAATTTGGTGGGACTCCTTCTTAACCTGTTTCTCTAAATAGCTTATATAGTATTGGAATTGATTGTTCTTTAAATATTTGATAGAATTAACTTGTAGCCCTGGGTATTTTTTCTCAGGGAGCACATTGATGGTTTGTTCAATTTTTTTCTAAGATGAGGCTATTTCACTATTCTATTTCTTCTTCTGTTAATCTGGATAGCTTATATTTTTGTAAATATCCATCCATTTTACTTAGAGTGTCAGATTTATTGGCATACAACTGAGCATAATAGCTCCTAACTATTACTTCAGCTTCTTTGTTGGTGGTGAAATCCTTTTTGTTACTGATTATTTTGTTATTGATAATTTGGTTTTCTTCTTTTTATCAAATCAACCAACAGTTTATCTCTTTTATTGGTTTTATTCTTCATAAAAACCAACTCATAGTTTTATTAATTCAATGGTTTTTTTTAAATTTTATTAATCTCTCCTTTGATTTTCAGGATTTCAGATTTGGTATTTAGTTGGAGATGTCTAGTTTGTTCTTTTCCTAGTTTTTTTAGTTGCATGCCCAATTCATTGAGCTGTTTTTTCTCTACTTTATTCATGTAAGCATTTAGAGATAAAAAATTTCCCCTCAGTACTGCTTTGTCATTCTCTTTAATGAAATTACTGATTACTTGTGGGATTTGTTCTTTGACCCATTAATTCTTTAGAATTAGATTATTTACTTTCCAATTAATTTTAATCTATCTTTCCATGATGTTTTATTAAATGTGATTTTATTGAATTATGATTTGAAAAAAACATATTTAATATTTCCGACTTTCTGCATTTGATTTTGAGGTTTTTATGTTCTACTACATGGTCAATTTTTGTGTATGTACCTGCTGCTCTGTTTTTATTGTTGCATTTGTCCTTCATTCTTGAAGAGGACCATGACATCAAGATGATGACATGGCTTGACTTTGATTTGAATGAGGGAGGACTGTGAAAAGTCACCAACCTCACTTTTTTCTCTGAGTCATCTAGGTCCAGTGGCCTGATATTCATTAGGATGACTGGAGATGGTCCAGGATGGAGTGGAAGACCCTGGCCCTTTCAGGTTAAAGTCTTATCACATTCTCACTTGGAGTGAGATACACCCTTTCAATGAACAGTCTTCTTTAAGTAAGAGTTGGCCCCTTTAATAAAAAAGAAAATCAAACTGGGAGGGGAAAACTCTCAAGGTTCCTGCGTAAAAGAGAAGTAATCACTATTTAGTAATTACATTCTCTCTGAACTACGTGGGTGGGGACTTATTGTCCAGTCCATGAGCTCCAGACTGAATTGGTTTAAGGCTTGATCATTGAGCAAGAAATGTAAACACAAAGGAAAAAAGCCAGCTTTATGCCATGGATTGTACATTCCCCTGGGTAGAACAACAGAGAAAAGGAGAGGGGAGGGGAGGGGAGGGGAGGGGAGGAAAGGAGCTGCTACTCCCTCACAGGTTGTGTTTGTCCTTCATTCTCAAAGAGAACCATGACAAGATGATGACAAGATTCTCCTCTGGAGATGGAGAGCGGTGAAAGATGAAATGATTGAGGAAACAAAGGTTCAATGTTCTGAACATCTCGATGTATTAAGCAGTGTATGCTAATTGACCACAAAGCTGGGACCAGACCTCCTTAGCTTATGTCTGGACCCCAAATAAAGGGAAAGACAGACTTTTGCACATTAAAAACAGCTAACTCAATGATGCCAATTAATTAAAAGGAAACAATATAGCATTAGGGAATTTGATTTCTAATTGGATGAAAGATTAGGCACTTTCCAAGTTTGGAAGAGGAGAATGAATAGGGGCAATTCCCTGAAATTAGAAAAGAAGGTGTCCTACTCCCCAAAGTGTCTATAAACAATCAAAGGAACATGTAAACAATAACTGATCAGGACAGAGCAGATTTCAGAACACTTACTCAGTCATTCAGCACCCCCTCAATTTCCAATTCTTGGCCACCATAAAAGGGGCTGCTATAAATATTTTTGTATGTATCATTTATTTTCCTTGGATTTTTTTGGAATCCAAACCCATGCTCTTTCTTGATCAAAGAGGTATGTACAGTTTTATAGTCCTCTGGGCAGAGTTCCAAGTTGTTTTCCAGAACAGTTGGACCAACTCACAGTTCCACTAATAGTGCATCAGTGTCCCTATTTTTCCACCTCCTCTCCAGCGTTTTTCATTTTCCTTTCCTTACATATTAGCTAATCTGATAGATATGAGGTGTGCCCAAATGCGCTGGGTGATGTGGTGAAGAAGAAAGACACAGGAGGAGGGAGAAGACAGACCAACTCCATTGATTGATCCGAGGGTTAGGGTATATATAAAGACAGAAACTGCAAGTCTACGTGACGTTCTGCTCATCTCCTGTCCCAGTGATTTGGCCAGTCTTATTGTCTTTAAAGACTGTTAACTTAGAGGGCACCTATTTTACATATCCCTTGTTTTCTGTAGTTCTCTTGTTTGTCTCATGGAGACAGCAACATCTAGGGGGCATGGAGAGCCATTCCAGATGATAATGAACACAGTCTCAAAGAACAGTTTCCCCGAAGGTCTATCCTGATCTTGTCAACCGCAATCCATCCTGGCCCTCAACAATGAGGTAATACTTGAGAGTTGTTTTAATTTGCATTTCTCTAATCTAAAGTGATTTAGAGCATCTTTTCACATGACTAAAATTTTAAGTTTTTCTTCTGAAAATTACCCATTCATATCTTTTGACCATTTATCAATTGAGAAATGATTTATAGTCTTACAAATTTGCCCATTTTTCTACATATTTGAGAAATGAGGAGTTTATCAGAGAAACTTGCTATAAAAATTTCCCCCTAGTTTCCTGCTTCCTTTTTAGTCTTGGATGCATTGGTTTTGTTTATGTAAAACCTTTTTAATTTGGTGTAATAAAAAATTATCCATTTTATATCCCATAATGCCCTCTATCTCTTTTTTGGTCATAAATTTTTTCCTATTCATAAATCTTACAGGTAAAATATCCCATGCTCCTCTAATTTGTTTATGATATCACTTTTCACATTTAAATCATGTACCCCTTTTTACTGTATAAATATATATATATATAGTTTGAGATGTTGACCTATGCCTAGTTTCTAGTTTCTGTCAGACTGCTTTCCAGTTTTTGTCAAATAGCGATTTCTTGTCCCAAAAGTTTAGATCTTTGGGTTTGTCAAATACTAGATAACTATGGTCCTTTCCTACTGTCTATTGTGTACTTTATCTGTTTCATTGATCCACCACTCTATTTCTCAGCCAGTGTCAGATTGTTTTGATCATTGCTGTTTTTAATACAGTTTGAGATCTGATATGGCTAGGTCATCATCTTTTACATTTTTTTCACTGATTCACTTGATATTCTAGACCTTTGTTTCTTCCATATGAATTTTGTTATTTTTCCTAGCTCTATAGAATTACTTTTTTTTGGTAATGTAACTGCCATCTCTCTGAATAGCTAAATTAATTAAGACAAAATTATCATTTTTATTTTATTGGTTCAGCCTTGTTTAGACCTGATTTTATTTATGTGAAAAGTGTTTTGTAATTTTGGTCATATAGTTCCTGGATTTGTCTTCTCAGGTAATCCTCCAAGTATGTTATATTATCTACAGTTATTTTAAATGAAATATATTTCTATCTCATCCTACTGAACTTTGTTGGTGATGTGTAGGAATTCTGATGATTTACATGATTTTATTTTATATTCCACAACTTTGTTCAAGTTATTAATTATTTCAACTAGTTTTTTAGTTGGTTCTCTAAGTAACTATCATATCATTTGCAAAGAGCAATAGTTTTGTTTCCTTGTTCCCTGGTCAAATTCTTTTTCTTTTCTTATTGCTATAATTAGCATTTCTAATACAATATTAAATAATAGTAGTGATAATGGGCATCCTTGCTTCACCCCTGATCTCACTGGGAAGGTTTTTAGCTTATCGTCATTACAGATAATGCAATCTACTAGATACAATTATAGCTTTAAGGAAAACTCCCTTTATTCTTCTGCTCTCTAGTGATTTTAACAGGAATGGGTGTTGTATTTGGTCAAAAGCAATTTCTGCATCTATTGAAATAATCATATGACTTTTGTTGGTTTTATTATTGATGCAGTCAATTATGCTGATAGTTTTCCTGATATTGAGCCAGTACTTCATTCCTCTTAAAAATCTACCTGGTCATAGTGTATGATAATTGTGATATATTTCTGTAATCTCCTTGCTAGTATTTATTTGAAATTTTTGCATCAATATTCAATAGGGAAACTGGCCTACAGTTTTCATTCCTTGTTTTGGCTCTTACTAGTTTCGATGGGGGCAGCTAGGTGGTACAGTGGATAGAGCATCAATGCAGGAGTCAGGAGGACCTGAGTTCAAATCTCACCTCAGACACTTGACACTCACTAGCTGTGTGACCTTGGGCAAGTCACTTAACCCCAGTTTGCCTCATCCTGGGTCATCTCCAGTCATCCTGATGAATATGTGGTCACTGCATTCAGATGGCTCTGGAGAAGTAAGGCTGGTGATCTGTGCAGCCCTCCCTCACTCAAAACAAGGTCAAGTTCAAGTCATGTCATTTATATATATACACCTGTGTGTGTGTGTGTGTGTAGTATTGGAATGAATTGTTCTTTAAATGTTTGGTAGAATTAACTGATGAATCTGATGCATCTATGTGCTGGGAATTTTTTATTTAGGGTGCTCTTGGTGAATTGTTCAATTTCTTTTTCTAAGATAGGGTTATTTAAGTATCTTATTTTCTTTTCTGTTAATCAGGACAATTTGTATTCTTATAAATATTCACTAGGGGCTGATAGGTGGTGAAGTAGATAGAGTGCCAGGCCTAAAGTCAGACATGAATTCAAACCTGACCTCAAAAATTTACTAGCTGTGCAAGTCAATTAGCCCTATTTGCCTCAGTTTGCCCATTTGTAATATGAGCTTGAGAAGGAAATGGCAAACCACTTCAGGATCTTTGCAAAGAAAATCCTAAATGGGATCCCAAAGATTCAGACACAACTGAAATAACTCAACAACACCCAATACTCACCCATTTCACTTAGATTGTCAGATTTGTTGGCATATAATTGGGTCGAATAACTCACAAGAATTACTTTAATTTCACCTTCATTGGTGGTGAATGAACTCTTTTCATTTTTGATACTTGTAATTTGGTTTTCTTCTTTTTGAAAAATCAAATTAACCAATGACTTTATTGGTTCCCCACCCCTACCCCCACCCCCCCCACATAAAACCAGTTCCTAGCTTTATTTATTAGTGAAATGATTTCTTACTTTCAATTTATTAATCTCTCCTTTGAATTTTAGGTTTTCAAATTTGATGTTTAATGGATGGTTTCTAATTAGTTCTTTTCCTAGTTTTTTAGTTGCATGCTCACTTCATCTATTTCCTCTTTCTCTGTTTTTATTGATGTAAACATTTAGATATGTAAAGTTCCCTTAAATATTGCTTTTATTTCATCGCATCCATTTTGGCATGTTGACTCATTGTTTTCATTCCCTTTAATGAAGTATTTATTATTTCTATGATTTGTTCTTTGACCTATTCATTCTTTAGTATTAGATTCTTTTCCAATTAATTTTTAATCACTTTCTATGGTCCTTTATTAAGTGTATTTTTTATTGCATTGTGTTCTGGGAAAGGATACATTTTATACTTCTGCTGTTCTGCACTTGGCTGTGAGGTTTTTATGCCTGAATGCATGTTCACTTTTTTTAATGTTTATTTATTTATTCATAGTTTTCAACATTCATTTCCACATAATTTTGAGTTCCAAATTTTCTCCTCATCTCTCCCCTCCCATCACCCCATAACACCGTGTATTCTGATTATCTCTTCCCTCAATATGCCCTCCCTTCTATCACACACCTTCCTTCTGTTATCCCCATCTTCTCTTTTTTCTTATAGGGCAAGATAGATTTCTATTCCCCATTACCTATATTTCTTATTTCCCAGTTGTGTGCAAAAACAGTTCTCAGCATTCATTTCTAATACTTTGAATTCCAACTTCTCTCACGTCCTCTCTCCCCACCCATCCCTACTGAGAAGGCAAGCAATTCAATAAAGGCTATATATGTGTAGTTTTTCAAAAGACTTCCATAATAGTCATGTTATGTAAAACTAACTATATTTCCCTCCATCCTATCCTGCCCCCATTTATTCTATTCTCTCCCTTGACCTTGTCTCTCCTCAAAAGTGTTTACTTTTAATTACTCCCTTCTCCCATTTGCCCTCCCTTCTATCATCTCCCCCACCCCACTTGTCTCCTTCTCCCCTTCTTTCCTGTAGTGTAAGATAGATTTTCATACCAAATTGAGTGAGCATGTTATTCCTTCCTTAAGTCAAATGTGAAAAGAGTAAGTTTCACTTTTTTCCTTCTCACTTCCTCCCTTTTCTCCTCCATTGAAAAACCTTTTTCTTGCCTCTTTTATGAGTGATAATTTGTCCCTTTCTCCCTTTCTTCTCCCAATATATTCCCCTCTCACCTTTTAATTTTGGTTTTTTAGATATCATCCCTTATTATACAACTCACTCTGTGCTGTGTGTGTGTGTGTGTTTCTGTGTGTATAATCCCTTCAACTACTCAAATACTGAGAAAAGTATCAAGAGTTACAAATGTTATCTCTCCATATAGGAATGTACATAGTTCAACTTTAGAAAGTCCTTTATGATTTTTCTTTCCTGTTTACCTTTTCAGGCTTCTCTTGATTCTTGTGTTTGAAAGTCAAATTTTCTATATAGTTCTGGTCTTTTCATCCAGAATGCTTGAAAGTCCTTTATATCATTGAATGACCATTTTTTCCCCTGAAGTATTATACTCATTTTTGTTGGGTAAGTGATTCTTGGTTTTAGTCCTAGTTCCTTTCACTTCTGGAATATAATATTCCATGCCCTTCAATCCCTTAATGTAGAAGCTGCCAGAACCTGTGTTATCCTGATTGTATTCCCACAATACTGAAATTGTTTCTTTCTTGCTGCTTGCAATATTTTCTCCTTGACCTGGGAACTCTGAAATTTGGCTACAATATTGCTAGGAGTTTCTCTTTTTGGGTGTCTTTCAGGAGGTGATCAGTGGATTCTTTCAATGTTTATTTTACCCTCTGGTTCTAGAATATCAGGGCAGTTTTCCTTGATAATTTCATGAAAGATGATGTCTAGGCCCTTTTTTTGATCATGACTTTCAGGTAGTCCCATAATTTTTAAATTGTCTCTCCTGGATCTATTTTCCAGGTCAGTTGTTTTTCCAATGAGATATTTCACATTATCTTCCATTTTTTTCATTCTTTTGGTTTTGTTTTGTAATTTCTTGCTTTCTCATGAAGTCATTAGCTTCCATCTGCTCCATTCTAATTTTTAAAGAGTTATTCTCTTAGTGAGCTTTTGAACCTCCCATTCCATTTGGCTAATTCTGCTTTTTAAAGCATTTTTCTTCTCATTGCCTTTTTTGGGCCTCTTTTGCCATTTGGGTTAGTCTATTTTTAAAGGTGTTATTTTCTTCAGTATTATTTTTTGGGTCTCCTTTAGTAATCTGTTGATTCACTTTTCATGATTTTCTTGCATCACTCTCATTTCTCTTCCCAATTTTTCCTCTACCTCTCTTACTTCATTTTCAAAATCCTTTTTGAGTTCTTCCATGGCCTGAGACCACTGCATATTTTTTGGAGGTTTTGGATGTAGGAGTCTTGACTTTTATGCCTTCCTCTGATGGTATGCTTTGTTCTTCCTCATCCAAAAGGATGTTCACCAAGAAAGTAACCTTCGACAGTCTTATTTTTTTCCTTTTCTTGGGCATTTTCCCAGTTGGTTACTTGACTTTTGAGTCCTTTGTCAAGAGGGGGGTGTACTCTGGGGACCTGTAAGTTCTCAGTTCCTCCATGGTGACTCAATCAAGGGAGAGGAGTTTACTCTTCTCCTGGCCTGCGCTCTGGTCTGGAAGCTTACAATGCTTTTCAGCCTAGGATCTGCAAGTAGAATTCACTTTCTAGAGCCTCCACTAGCTCACCATGTCAGCCAGCATTCTTCCTTACCCCAGGACTGCCACTCAGGACTGAGATCCAGATCAGCGACTCAATTCCCCCAGGGACTTTAGGCCAAGGGCTCCAAAAATGGACATTGCTGCTGTGCCACCATCACCTGGGGCCAGGGCTAAGGGAGGACTCTACTCCCTTCTCATTTGGGAGGGAAAACATTTTTACAGACCTTTGAAGTGTCTTTGGCATTTGTGGGTGGAGGAATCTGAGAACCTCTATTGCTGCTGGGGATTCTACCCCTGAGGCCTGTTCCAGTCCTGTCCCTGCTGTGCTGGGTGGCCAGGGCTGGGTTGGGCTCCCTGGGTTGTGTTCGGCTCTGCACTCCATGTGATAGACTTTTTCTGTTGGCCTTATAGGCTACCTTGGGCTGGAAATCTCTTCCACTCTGTTGTTTTGTGACTTCTGCTGCTCTAGAATTTGTTTAGAGTAATTTTTTACAGGTTTTTTATGGGATGTGTGGAAAGAGCTAGCATATGTGTGCCTTTCTACTCCACCATATGAACTCTTCCCCCCTGCAAATGGTCAATTTTTGTGAATGTGCCATATACAGTTGAGAAAAAGGTATATTCCTTTCTATTCCCATTCAATTTTCTCCAAGGGTCTATCATATCTAACTTTTCAAAAATTCTATCCATCTGCTTAATTTCTTTCTTATTTATTTTCTTATTGATCTATCTAATTCTGAGAGGGAAAAGTTGAGATCCCCTTCCAATAGAGTTATACTTCTATTCTCTCCTCTCATTCGTTTAACATTTCCTTTAAGAATTTGAATGCTATGCTATTTAGTCCATATATGTTTAGTACTGATATTATTTCATTGTCTATGGTATCTTTCAGCAGTTTCTTTCTTTATCTCTTTTAATTAGGTTGTTTCTGTTTTTGCTTTGTCAGAGATCATGATTGCTACCCTTGCTTTTGCAAACTTCAGTTGAAGTATGATGGCTTCTGTTCCATCTCCTTATTTTTACTCTGTGTGTCTCTCTGTTTCAAAATGTGTTTCTTGTAAAAACATATTGTTGGATTCTAGTTTCTAATCCCTTCTGCTATCTGCTTCCCTTTTATGGGTGACTTTATCCCATTTACACTCAGTTATCATTATGAATATCCTATTTTCCCCTATTTAGCCTTCTTTCTCTCATTTTTGTTACCCTGTCCCTCCTCAAAAGTCTGTTTTCCTTCTGATCACTACTTCCCTTAATCTACTCTTCCTTCTATCAGCTCTCTTCCTCCTCTTTTATATCCTTTCTCTCTTTCGCTGTAGGGTAAGATAGATTTCCATAACCAATTCAGTATCCATGTTGTTCTCTCATTGAGAGAATATCAATTCTAAATGAGAATAAGGTTCAAGTGTTGTCTACCACCCTCCCCACATCATCCTCTCTACTATAAAAGCTCTTTCTTTCCCTCAGTTTTTCCTTCCCCTTCTCCCAGTGTCTCCCTCTTTCTTACACCTTAATTTTTTTTGAAATGATCTCAACATTGTCATCTCACACCTGTGCTTTCTAAGTATACTCCTCCTAACTGCTATAATAATGATAAAATTCTTAGGAGTTACAATTACAATCTTCCCATATAAGAATGCCAACATTTTAACCTCATTAATTTTGCTATGGTTTCTATTTCATGTTTACCTTTGTATGCTCTTTTGCGTATTGTATTTGAAAATCAAGTTTTCTATTCAGCTCTTAACTTTTTATCAGAAATGCTTAAAAGCCCCCAATTTCATTAAATATCCATTTTTTTCCCCTTGAAAGATTCCATTCAGTTTTGCTGAATAAGCTATTCTTGATTGTAATCCTAGCACCTTTGTGTCCTGGAATATCATATTCTAATCCTCCCTATCCTTTAAAGTAGAAGCTCCAAAATCCTGTGTAATTCTCACTGTGATTCCTCACTATTTGAATTGTTTCTTTCTGACTATTTGTACTCTAGAATATGGCTATAATATTCCTGAGAGTTTTCATTGTAGGATCTCTTTCAGGAGGTGATTCTTTTCATTTCTATTTTGTCCTCTGGTTCTAGGATATCTGGGCAGTTTTCCTTGATTATTACTTGAAAGATGTTGTTCAGTCTCTCTCCCTCTCCCTACCTTTCCCTCTCCCTCCCTCCCTCTCTATCTCCCCCCCCCCCCTCTCTCTTTCATCATGGCTTTCAGGTAGTCCAGAAATTCTTAAATTCTCTCTCTTGGATCTGTTTTCCAGGTCACTTGTTTTTCCAATGAAACATTTCATATTTTTTCTACTTTTTCACTATTTTGATTTTATTTAATTGATGTTTCATAAGGTCATTAGCTTCCACTTCCTCAATTCTAATTTTTAAGGAATTATTTTCTTAACTGAGCTTTTGTACCACTTTTTCCATTTGACCACTTCTGCTTTTTAAGAGATTCTTCTCTTTTTGTGCCTTTTAAGGTTTTATTTTTTTCTATGTGTTTTGTAGTGGATGGCCTGTGTCCCTACACAGCTCAGTGATGTGGTGAAGAAGAAAGACTCGGGAGGTGGGAGAAGAAAGACCAACTCCTCTGTTTATTGACCTGAGGATCAGGGTATTTATAGACAGAAACTGCAAGCCTACAGTGACATTCTGCTGATCTCCTGCCCTAGTGATTTAATCAGTCTTATCTCAAAGACTTGGAGCCTAGAGGGCATCTATTTTACATATCCCTTGTTTTCTGTAATTCTCTTGTTTGTCTCACAGAGACAGCAACATCCCGGTGGGTCACAGAGAGCACAGTCTCAAAGAACAGTTTCCCTGAAACTGATCTTGTCAACCACACTCCACCCTGGCCCTCAACAGTGATTTTTTTTATTTTTTTTAAATTTTTTTTTACCAAGCTGTTGACTTTCTTTTCGTAATTTTCTTGCATTACTCTCAGTACTTTTCCCAATTTTCCCTTTACTTCTATTACTCAATTTTTAAAATCCTTTTTGATCTCTTCCAGGAGTTCTTTCTGCAGCTGTTTTGATGTCATTATCTTCTTCTGGGTTTGTGTCTTGATTTTCCTGTCACCATAGTAACTTGCTATGTTCAGGTTCTTTTTTTATTCTTTGCTCATTTCCCCCAGCCTATTTATTTCTTGACTTTCAACTTTTTATTAAAATTGGATTCTGCTCCTGGGATGGACAGGGCACTGCTCAAGCTTCAGCCCTCTCTGGCTGCTATTTTCAGAACTAGCCCTGGGGGTCTGTAGGTTTGACAGGAAGTTTGGGAGGGCTCAATTTTGTGCTTTTCTTCTAGGCCATCTTGGCTCAGTCCCCTGGACTTTTTGTAATCCTAGCTCCTTTGCCTTCTGGAATGTTGTATTCCAAGCTCTCTGATTCTTTCCTGTGGCTGCTAAATCTTGTGTGATTATGACTGTAGCTCCAACTTTCTTTCTTTTCCTTTCCAAATGTTGTAGCATTTTCTTCTTGATCTGGGAATTCTGAAATTTGGATATAACATCCCTGGGAGTTTTCATTTGGGGATTTCTTTCAGGAGGTGATCAGTGGATACTTTCAATTTCTACCTTGTTTTCTACTTTTAAGATAACTGGGTAGTTTTCCTTTATAATTTCTTGAAATATGATGTCAAACCTCTTCTTCTTGGATTTTGGATAGACAAATAATCCCTAAATTATTTCTCCTTGATCTGTTTTCCAGGTCCATTGTTTTCCTATGAGATAGTTTACTTTGGCTTCTATTTTTCTTTTGCTTTAAATTTTGTTTTATTGTTACTTGAGGTCTCATTGAGTTTCTTGCACTCAGCCAATTCTGATTTTTAAGGAGTTTTCTTGAGTAGTTTTTCTTTTACCAAACTGGAAAATTTCCAGTTCTTTCTTCCATAACTCTCATTTCTTATCAGTTTCTTCCTCAAGCATTTGAATTTTATTTATTTAAAAAAAAAACAAACATTTCAACCTTTTGAAAAACTCCAGCTTTGTCTCTTCCAGGATTTCTACTTGAGTTTGCACCCATGCTGGGTTTTCCTCTGAAGCTTTGTTCGTAGATGCTTTGGAATCATACTCTTCTTCTGTCCTTCTGTTCCTGCCTCCATGATAGCTCCTTCGGGAAGCATTCCTTTTTTGTTTGCTCATTCTTGCAGGCTTCTTCCTGACTTTGGCTTTGCTGTTAGGGCTGAGTTCTGTTGCACTTCTGGAGAGCAGATGTGGGATGATCATGTTGCTCCTTTCTTGGGGTATTGTCTTATTCAGGTTCTCAAAGACAGGTTGGGGATCTACAAGCTTTCTGTGTTCTCCAAGGATCTTTGCAATCCAGGGCTGTGTTTAATTTCAGACCCTTTGACTTGACCTCTGCAAGTTCCTGACTTGGGCTTGGGTCTGAGCAAGTTGATACTGCTGGACTCTGCCCCATCAGCCACCAAGAACTCTGCTGATTCTGAGAGCAGAACTATAGGTTCTCCTCTGGCCTAAGATTTCTGCCCTGGTCATTTCTCTGTAGACTGGGCTAGACTTGGAAGTCAGACCCTGCTCTGTGCCTAAGGTCTGAGCTATGCCTTTGCTGCTGCACCTGGCTACTTCCTCCCTCCTTTCTCTATATGTAGCCCAGGGCCTCCCTACTTGGAATGCCACCACTGTGGGCAAGTCCCTTGTTTAGTCTGCCCTAGATCTGTGAGCCAGACTTGGATATTGGGCAGTGCCAGTGCCAAAAGGCAGTTGGAGATGTAAGTCCAGAGGCCAATGGAAGTTAGGGCTGGCTAAGTATATTTGATGGTCTTCAGCGCTGATGATCATTGGATTCATGAGAGTGAATGGGAAATGATATAGGGGGAGAAGAACTCTGAGAAACACCCATGACTGGAGGGGATGGGGAGAGCTTCTCCCAAAAGCTCTATCATTGAAGGAGTGGCTCAGGGCATTCACCTCATTGTTTCCCACCCCATTACTCTCCTACTCTTCCTAATTCCTAGAAACTCAAGAGGAATCAGCTCTCTAATGGTCATCTCAGATTATTTCCCAACCAGCCAAAGGACTTCATAAGACGCCAACTCCAGATAGCCTTCCTCTCTCCACTTTAAACTTTTTATGTGTTTTCTGCTTCTTTATATTTTAAGCCCCTAGAGGGCAGGAACAGTCTTATGTCCTTCTTGGTATCTGCAGGGCTTAGCAGAGTGCCTGACCTACTATTAATAAATGTTTATTGACTTTGATTCTCATGGTTAGTGGGCATGCATGCCCTGGATGAAAATCTGGGAAGGAACAATGACAGGGAGTGGTCAGATGGAAATAGGAGAGAGAAGCATCCTGGAAGCCTAGAGAGGAGGCGAGTAAGAGAAGAGGGTGACAACAATATCCAAGGCTGTAGAGAGAAGACCATTAGATCTGGCACCATATCTGAGTATCTGAACAGATCTTGTCTTTGGCCTACTTCACACTTGCATTTATTGACTAGGTTCCTAGAAGGTTAGGTTCTAGGGGATGGGGTGACTGTAGGTCTGCACCCCCACAATTACAGTTTTTATATCTCCACCAGTGTGTTCACATTAGCAATCAGCTAGTGGACAAAGTTAATTAGCACATTTAATGAGATGGAGTAGTGAAAACATTACCACAAACATCCCCCCTAACCCTGGGGTGTGCTCTTTCTCTAAAATGTACAGACTCAGTGGAAACAATATATTTACATCTGCTGTTGTTGTTAAGTCATTTCAGTGACTGCCTCTTTCTGACCCATTTGGGGTTTTCTGGGCAGAGATACTGCAGCAGTTTACCATTTCCTTCTCCAGCTCATTTTACAGATGAGGAAATGGAAGCAAACAGGGTGAAGTGACTTGCCCAGGACCACACAGCTATGAAGTGTCTGAGGCCAGATTTGAACTCATTGAGTTTCTCTGATGGGAGCTGCCACAGTACTGGCCAGTGACCATGCTATCTAGGCTCCAAGTTTCCAAGGTGTCTTAGCTACTATTTGGTGAGGCATCTGTGTTGTCCAACTGGCCAGTTCCAGTTTGGCCCCCAGTGGGCAGCACCTTTTCTACTGACAGGGGCTGCTATTTGTCCTTCATTCTCAAGGAGGATCATGATATCAGGGAGGTGATCTGATGCCATGCAAGTGAACTGAGTTTAAGGGAGGGAGGGCTGGGCAAAGTTCCCAGCCTCACTTTCTCCTTCACAGCCATCTGGGTCCAGTGGCCAGATACAGACCAGGACAACTGGAGATGGCTCTGGGTGCAGGGTGGATCCTTGGCCTTTTTAAGCTGAATTCATTAACAGATGTGAGTGATTAAGGCTTAATAAGAAAAGAAGTAAAGAATGGCCTCTTAAAGAAATACATTTGGGAGGGGAAGACCCTCAGGGCTTCTGGTCAGAGTGTTTGGGCTTAAGGCTGGTCTTGAAGAGAAAAGAAGAAAAAAATTTCAGAGATTACAAACATATTGCCTTTGAGTAAAGAACCCTAGGTGAACAGAGAGGTGGGATGAAAGGAAGGGAAAGGAAAGAAAAGCAAAGAAAAGGAAGGAGGGAAGGAAGGAAAGAAGGAAAGGAAGGGAGGGAGGGAAGAAGGAAGAAAAAGTCATGTTGTTCAACTGGGCAGGTCAAGTTTGGCCCCCAATGAGCAGCCTTCAATCCCTCCCTCCCTTCCTTCCTCCCTCCCTTCCTTCCTTCCTTCCTTCCTTCCTGCCTTCCTGCCTTCCTGCCTTCCTGCCTTCCTGCCTTCCCTTAACTTCCATACTCTGTCCAAAGGGAATGTAAATTTGTAATCTCTGACGCTATTTTTTCTCTAATCCCAAGCACTCGGACCAGAAGCCCTGAGGGTCTTCCCCTCCCAGATCAATTTTTAAAAAGAGGTCATTCTCAGCTTCATTTCTTACTGAACCTTAATCACCGAATAGGCTTTGAGACTCGTTCATGAATTTAACTTGACAACACCAAGAATCAGCCCTGCATCCAGGGCCATCGCCGGTTGTCTGTATCTGAAGTCAGATGGCTCCACAGGAGATAGTGAGGCTGGTGGCTTTGCCCGGTCCTCCCTCACTTAAACTCAATCCATTTGCATGGCATGACATCACCTTCCGATCGTCCCGGTCCTGTGGACAATGAAGGACAAACGGGCAGGATGCAGTAACTTTTAGGGAGCTGTCATGCTTAGGAAGTTCTTCCTGATCTCTAGCCTGAAGCTGCTTCTCAGCCTTTCCTCCTCTTGCTTTTTCTCGCGACAAGCAGAGCCAGTGGACCCCTCTGCCTTTTTCAGTTCCATGAAGGCACCTCATGTCTTAGGACTTGCAAATGCTCCCGTTGCTTCAGCAGATTCTCCTATGACTCTAGGCCCTGTACCCCCCAGGCCCCTGCCCATTTTCCAATTCATCTGTGTTCTTGCTGAGCAGAGAATTCCCAAACTGGACCCCAACCTCCACGCGACGGGAGAAGTCACCTTCCGAGTCCTGCACGAGATCTAGAGCTCCTCATGTATGTGTATAGAAGTTCACGTCCAGCGGAGGGCGTCGGGCATCTGACAGAAGAGCTGACTGAGCTCACCCGGGCTTGGGGCTGGCGTACAGAGGGGGAGTTCCAGCCTGCCTGCGGCTCGGTGAAGGAAGAAAGGGGGCGATGGGCCGGGACATGGGACACACAGAAGTCCAGTGGGACAGAGGCTTAGGAGAGAGAGAGAGGGCCAGCGGCAGGGAGACAAGGGAAGGCACACAAAAGGCCACAGGAACGAGAGGAGGCTGGCAGCCGTTTGGGCTGGCTGCGAAAAGGGAGCGGCGCAGGCATCAGCAGAAACAGGGTTAGATAGAGCTCGAAGGCCAGGTGCCCAGGACCGTGAGGAGACCTAGGGTGAGCCAGAGTCCGTGGGCAGAGAGCTCCCCTCCCGTTCCGAGGCTCTATGGTCACTTGTCAAGGCTAGCACATTGGGTTGTTGGTCCGGTCCAGCTCTGGCAAGGAGAGGAGGGGACCGGGCGTAGGCGGAGGGGCAAAAAGGCAGTGACCAGAGGTCTGCACCTGAGCACGGGTGGTGGGGGGCAAACGCAAAGAACTTCGTGAGGGTGTGGGGGAGAGTGAGGGGGGGGCGGGGGGAGGGGCGTCTTAGCGTCAGTTACTCTTTCTGTGGGACAGTGTGGGAATTCCGGGACCGAAAGTTTGTGCTGCGTGGCACCTCCCGGCCCCCTCCTCGGTCACTTCGCCCTTACTACCTCCCTCTGGGTGGGGTTGGGAGGTGAGCTCAGAGGCGGGTCCCCCGGGGTGAGCCTTCTACTAGGGGCGAGAGGGTGTAACAGGGTCTGCTCCCCTAGGGCACTTCCCCATTGCCTGGGGAACGGGGAGAGCAGAGAAAGCCCCTCCCCCATTAAGACGCCCGGCGTGAACCAGGTGGGGGCGACTGGGAGGGAGGAACCAAGGTTGGTGGGGAGAGGGGCCGGACCCGGCTGGAGCTGGGAGGGAGGGAAGGAGGGCGTTTCTCCCCCCTGCCCTCTCCCCGCCCGGGCCCCGGGGCCCCCAGCAGGCTCTACTTAAGGCGGCGGCGTCCGCAGCCTTCCCTCCAGCTCCTGGCTCCCTCTCCCCTAACGGACGATGGCTTCGGCGCGGAGCTGCCTAGTGAAGTTCAAGTCTCTCCTGTTCCTGTTCTTGACCCCACTGCTGCTCCTGCCGGTCATGGTGTTCCCTGAGTCCAAGGTGAAGCTGGGCTCGGAGGCTGGGGGCCGGGGCCGGGGCTGGCATAGAAGCGCTGTTGGGGTTGGGACCCCGACCCGAACTAGGGCCTGGGCGAGAAGCCGGGGCCCCGCAGTGCACAAGAGATATATAAAAGGATGGTAGATTGAACGCCGAGCTGGGCCGGGATTAGGGAGAGAAGTAGACACAGATTCCTGGCTAGGACAGCGGAGACCTAGGACGGGCAGAGATTGGATTAGGGGTGGGAACAGGACCTGTGCCAGGAAAGAGAGCCTGGCAAGCGAAGCTTGGGGCCATTGGAAAGGAGCTGGCGGCGCGGAGTGGACAGACTCGGGGAACTAGGGCTGTGAAGATGCCTTTCAAAATGACCGCATTTAGCGGGTGAAAGCCCTTAGCAGCGGCTTGAGGCTCGGGCGCACCCCACCACACACACACACACACACCCGCCCCAGGGCAGGGACCCGTGGGGAGCGGTCTGCACCCAGAGGCCGATTGGTGCACCCTTCCTGGGGGATGCCTCAGATACCGGCATTCTGGCCTAGGTGGTGGCTTGCCTCCGTACCTCTGGGCTTTCTTTCCGTGTCCCTCTCCCCTCTCTCTCCTTCTTTCTCTGTTAACACTCTTTCCCCTCTGTCTCCCCCCATCCCCTCTTCTCTCTTTTCTGACTCTCTCCACCTCTAAGTCTGTTTCTTTTTCTCTCCCCCTTCTTCGTTTTCTCTCCTTTCTTCCCCCTCTGTCCCTGCTTTTTCCTCTCCTTTTTGTCTCTTGCCTCTCTGCTTTCTTTGTCTCTCTCTCTCTCCTCTTCTCCCCTCACTCTGATTTTGTTTCTTTCCCTCTTTCCCCTCTTTTCTAATCTCTCTTGCCCCTCCATCTCCCTCTGTATCTGCTTTGTCTCTTTCTCTACTCCCTCCCTCTCTTTCTCCTTGTCTCTTTCTCCTCTGTCTCCCCCACTCCACTTTCTCTCCTTCCTCTTTTTCTCTGTTTGTGTTTCCCCTTTCTGTCTGTCTCTCCCCTCCGTCTGTCTCTCTCCTTTCTCCCCGCTCTTTCTGTGTCTGTCTCTCTCCCAGGCCCCTCTTCCCCACTCCCACCCTTTCGTCCAAGCTTGCTTAGTCTTACCCTTGAGCGGACTTGAGGTTCTCTGTGTTGCCTGGCTGAGAGCCTCGCTTCCAGGTCCCAGCCATCTTGAGCCACTGGACTTCTTCCCCAGGCTCTGCATCTCCCTGGAGGCTGTGCCCCAGAGCACTCCTCCCTCGACCGCGCCTGGGGCTCCTGCACCTAGAGCTCTCGTATGTCCTCTGGCGGTAGTCCTTGGGAAGGGCAGGATCGGCGGTAGACCGGCAAACCAGCCCCGAGTAGTCTGAGCCTAGGCTTTCGGAACTTGGCCACACCCCCGGAGCTGTCCAATACTGAGGCTCCCTGCGGCCAGGTCTTCTGCCTGTCTCCTCTGCTCCTGTTTCTGCCCCCCAAAGATGTCTCTCCTTGCCCCCCTCCCCGCAGCCGCCGGCTCCCCCCACCTCCAAGCAGTCGCAGCTCCTCTTCCCTCCTCCCTCATCCATTCTTTGACAGGGCACCAGTGAACCCAGGCACTGTCTGTCCTGGATGGATGCCCCCTGGCACCCCGAGGAGCCCAGGGGCTCAGGTTAACCCCAGCCCTCTGGAGTTATGCACCTGTGCGATAACCTGGCTATTATATGCCTGGGGCCAGGGAAAGTCAAGCCAGTGGATCTCTGCTCTGGGGATCAGTGTGTATTATCACCTCCCCCCCCCCACCCCTCCCAGCTTGCCCCAGAGGTGTCTCTAGCTTGAGAGTCTCTGTGGTGACTCACGGTCATGTGTGGAAAGTGACCAGTCAGGGTCAGGTGTCAAGCATCTGGTCACCAGCTCATGGTTTCTAACTGAATGAGGAGAGCCATAAGGAAATGAGGGGTAGATGCATGGAGCGGGGGCAGGTTCAGAGAATTCTTACCAACACTAACTGGGTCCCCTGTTGTGATTAGACTTGTGTGGCTAATGGTAAGTGACTGGCAGCCCAGGCTTCTCCAGCAGGATTGTGCATACACACAACTGGGAGGAGGGGAGGGAAGCCTTTGGAACCATGGGGCCCTTCTCCTTGACCAGACCTCAGGGACAGGGAAGGGGGTTGCCCAAGAAGATACCCTCAGAGGAGAGAAAAATAGGAGAGGCCCAAGTGAGCTGATCTGGGATCCTGCTGAACCTAGAACAGGAACTCTTAGAGGGCAGGGACTGACTTGGCTTGGCCTCCCTGTAGTGAGTGCTTCAGCAGTGCTGTGTGGGTTGTCCTGAATGACATGATTTGGGTTCCTTTGCCCCTTCTGGTCTCAGTTGGATGCTTCTCCACTATCTGCCCCCCATTGACTTCAGGGAGCTGAACAGTAAGCTGAGGATCATGAACGGGTAGTGGTCAGGAAAGTCTCTGAGGAAGAGATGCTATCAGATTTTGACTCCCTGAGTGACCCTGGGCAAGTATTCATTCAGCCTTGGGGCACCATCTCCCTCTTCCTATGTGCAGAAGACCAGGGCCTGTGGCTGGTGGGGAGAAGAGGGTGCAGGAGGGCCACCCGGCCAGGGGAGGTGACAGCTGCTGAGTTCAGTGCCCCAAGCTTTTCCTGACTGGTGATGGGGAAGGGGCTGAGTGGCTTTCAGGCCCAGCTTCTACTGGTTCCCTCTTATTTCATTATCTGTGCAGGTATACCATGGATAAACCATGCCTACTGTGTACGAGTGTACAATCTTGCACACACCAACACAATCACTCATGTGCACCCTGGCACACATTTGCGCATGCAAATAATGTGCCCCTCCTGCCCAGGCAGCTCTTTTCATGGACCTTTCTTCCTCTGTCCCTTTTCCTTGTCTGGCATAGCCTGTCTTCAGGGAGAGCAGTGGGAGGCTGTGAGGCCTATAGACTGAAATTGGTGCCTCAAAGGAACCCCAGACTTCTGAGCTCAGATAGGGCAAAGACCAAGGTACCCAATGGTGTTGCTGAAGCGAAGGCATTTAGCTGACATGCTCCATGGACAGAGCTGTATCCTGAGGTCTCTGGACATGGGCATTATGGGCTCCCACTCCAGTTCATCCAAGCTTGCCTGCCACAAGGATTGTATTAAGGAGGGTCTGACACATTTCCCTAATCCTCTAATTTGGAAGTGAAATCTTCATACTTGTTAGTTCAGAAACAGGTCTTCTTGAGGCCCATCTCTCACAGAATGAATGTGGCTAATTCTGTGGCCCCTGGGCATCTCAGGCTGACCCTCAAGCATGGAATATTCCGGTCTTGCCCCTCCTAGAACTTGGAGCATCCTTCAAGGTTAAGCTGGGGCTCCATGGCCTCTGGGAAGCCTCCCCAATATGGTCACCAGGTATCAGGGCTCTCCATTCCTTCCCCCCAAGAGAATGTCAGCCCCAGATCTTGGCAGAATGCATGGCCCCTAGTGTGCCACCAATGCCCCCCCCCCACCATGGGACACATGGAAGCCCAGTCCCTGTTGTCCTTTCTGGGTTCCCATGTACTTATCCCAACACTGCTCTCTTTCATCTTTTGGAGGATCAAATGATCATTACATGTCCATTTCAGTTTCATGATCAGCCTTGATTCTATCCATCAATTTCTTTCTGCCTGGGTGGTCTACAGTTTACTCCCCTGAAACTACGAGCCTCTGCTGGGCATCCCTGTTCTGACCCCTGGATTCCCCCAAATGATGGCATCTTTTTGAAACACAGTTTTGCTAACCTCCCCCTCTTTTCCCTCCCCTCCCACCCATAGTTTGATCCTCTGGTCATTGGTCTCAGCCCATCAAATCGTGCCTGAGGAGGCTGTGAGGTCTGGTCTTGGTAGCTCTCTGGAGTTGTTGTCTGCACTTTGGCAAGGATGGGAGGGGGCTGGGAATTTCATTGTTGGCTTCTCTCATGGGTGTAGGATCCTAATTCAAGGAGGTGAATGGACTTTAGAGGTCACCTAGTCCAATCTCCTCATTTTATAGAGGAGCCTGAGGTGAGGCTACTTGCCCAGATCACGCTGAGTTCTATCCTCTGACTCCAGAACCAGGACTGTTTCTTGTGTGCCACTGTTGGCTGCTAGAGGGTGCCTCAGTAGAGAAAGCAATGAAGTTGGAGTCAGGAACACCTGAGTTTGAATCCTGCCTCAGACACTTCCGTAGCTGTGAGACCCTGGGCATTTAAGGTTAGGGTTAGAGTTAGAATCGATCCTAACCTTAACCATAACCCTAAAGTCACTTAAACCTCAGTTTGCTTCACTTTCCTCATTCATAAAATGGAGATAACATCAGCTTCTCAGGGGGATTGTAAGCATCAAATGAAATTTCTAATATGCTTTCCAAACTATTCTTATTGTCATGTGTTTCCCTCTTTTGCCTTGGCTGTAGCACCTTCTTGCCTTGGGCTTCTGATTTGGAAGGTGCCTGTGGACAGCAGAGGGGAGACAGGGAGAGCTGGGGCACTGTCACTTGGGGCCCTTCATTGACTGGGGAGGTCACCCTTTTCTGGCTGTAGAAATGTAGCTTTTGTTATGGAGGGCAGGCGTGGCAACACACCCAGCAGGCCTCCTTTGGGGCAGCTGCCACCTGACCCCACTATGGTTTGTGTTGCAGTCAGGTGATTGTGCCTACGTCATCCTCCTCATGGCTGTGTACTGGTGCACAGAGGTCATCCCCCTGGCGGTAACATCCCTCCTCCCTGTGATCCTATTCCCTTTGCTCAAAGTCCTGGATGCCAAGCAGGTAAGTCACACTAGAGGGCCTTTGGGCAGAGGGCACCTTCCCTTTTGGGCATCCAACCTGCCTGCCTACCACACCTTCTTCTCATGGGCAAGGGGGGAGGTGCTTCCTGCATCTTTTTGCTAATTTTTGGAACTAGATACTCAGAAATGGGGATACCTATAACTCATCATTCCCACCTTGTAGATGAGCAAACTGAGGCTCTGAGTAGTAGGACTTGTCCAAGGTCACTCAGATGGTAAAGTCAGGCCCTTCATGCTTGAATTGCAGAGTGCTCTGGCAGGTATCATCCCTGTCCCTGGACAGGGTGTAAGACAGTGACAGATATAAAGGCAGACAGGCAGATGGACCCACAGACACAGGCAGGCAGACGCAGGCAGGCAGATGGACCCACAGACACAGGCAGGTGGACAGACAGACACAGACGGACAGACACTGCAGGTTTTCTCTGCCTATCCTGCAGGTATGTATCCAGTACATGAAGGACACCACAATGCTCTTCCTGGGGGGCCTGATCGTAGCTGTGGCTGTGGAGCATTGGAAAGTTCACAAGAGGATTGCCCTGCGTACCCTCCTCCTGGTTGGCATCTCGCCTGGCCTGTACGTATTCTGCTCTGCTCTTCCTGACTGAGTGTGAGCATGAAGAACTCATAACTCAGCACAGACAGACACATGTGAGAAGAGACTTGATAAGGAGGAGACTGAGGCCCCCAGAGTGGCAGGGATGGGCCCATGCTCCCCCAAGGAGAAAGTAGCAGGACAGCTCACCCTGAACCTAAGCCTACTGAGTATGGGAAGCCCATTGGGAAAGCTGGCAGGGGAGTCTATCGGGAAAGGAATGGTGATGAGGATGGCCAGTCATGGAGGGCAGAGCCTTCCCCTTGGGTACCTACCCTCAGAGGTCCGTGGTAGGTAGGAAGCTGACTCTTGCCCTGACTCCTCCCTGCAGCCTGATGCTGGGTTTCATGTGTATCACGGCTTTCCTGTCCATGTGGATCAGCAACACGGCTACAACAGCCATGATGGTGCCCATTGTCCAGGCTGTGCTAGACCAGTTGAAGGTGACGGGCAAGGACAGTACGTTTTACCCATCCAGTATAGAGCTCTTGGATAAGGATGAACAGGAGCTCCAAGGTGAGCCCTAGTGCACAGGACCAAGGATAAGCATGGGCCCATTTCCAGGATGGACCCACAGGATAACTGTGGAGGGCTTGGCCACTTCCTCTTCCTTTACCTTCTCTGACCTGAATCCTGCCTCTTCCATCTGAGAGGCAAGGGAGAACAGGTGCCCCTGCAGGCTGTCGTATTCTCTGCCCTGCTTGGTTAAGGGGCAGATTCTGGGCAGGGCCAATCATTTCTTTGAATAAGCCAGTAGGAGCAATGGTTGTTGGTGGTGGAGGCTGATTCTCCCACTGAGTTGAGCAAGTTTTATCACCCATGATCTGGCCTCAACAGTGGTCATGTGGCTATTTTTCCCTAGATGGGGCTTCCAAGTCTCCTCTTCTTTCCAAACCAACCCACTCTCTGGGACTACATGTTCTCTGCCTTCAGGCTGTGAGCCTTCTTCCTGCCTTGGGCTGGCACCCTTGCCTCAAGTACCTTCTCCTCTACTTGGATCCTAGGTGTCTTGGCATTGACACTATCCTTAAAGTGTGAATGCTCCCTTCACATGTCTGAGCCCTCATCAGGTTTGGTGTATGGGGAAATCATACATAGCTCTAGGTGATGGATGATGTGGCCAGATAAGCCTTGGCTGTCTTGCTGACTAGCACATTTTGTGGAGCTTTCTGGCCCCTTCCCGCATTGTGTGAGCAGGCTTGGAGCCTTGGGAGGGTTTGGCAAGGCTGGTGCCCATGGTAATAACTCCTATTTCCTTTCTAGTGAAAAGTGTGGTTTCCCAGGCCAAGAGCAAGGAGGCAACAGCAAAAGACAGAAATATATGCAAAGTATTGACGCTGTGTGTGTGCTATGCATCGAGCATTGGAGGGACAGGGACTCTGACTGGTACTGGACCCAATGTAGTACTTTCAGGGCAGATGAGCACGTAAGTCACTGGCTTCCCCTGGGCTCTTTAGAGTCCCGTCACCTTTGTAGAAGTTGGGCACAAGGGGAAGGATTGAGAATCAGACATTGGGACAGCAAGTTACCTCCCTCCTCCCATCTTGGGGTCCATGTGGCACTAGCAGTCCCAGGAAGGAAAAGTTAACGCAGACATATTTTTCTGATGCTTCCTGTCCAGACTATGCCCAGATTGGCACCAAGGATTGTGACATTTCAATGCCAGGTCATTTATACCAAAATGGTGCTGGGTGACTTCGGAAAGAAGCATGAGATAATTTCTAGATGGTTAAAGTCTTTCGTTTTTAAACAAAATTTTATTCTCCTCCCCCCCACCATTACATGTTAAAACAATTTTTAACAATTTAAAATTTTGGGTTCAAAATTCTATCTTTCCCTCCCTCCCTTTCCTCCCCTAAGATGGTAAGCAATCTGATAAAGGTTATACATGGGTAATTATGTAAAACATTTTCATATCAGTAATTTTGTACAAGAAGACTCAAAGAAAGAAAGAAAAAGGAAAGAAAGACAGTGAAAAATAGTACACTTCAGTCTGTATTCAGTCACTAGCAGTTCTTTCTCTGGAGGCACATAGCATGTTTGTCATGAGCCCTTGTTTGGGATTGTCTCAGACCGTTGACAATAGCTATAATCCACAGTTCTCCATGGAATAACACTGCTGTTACTGTGTACGGTGTTCTGGTTCTGATCACTTTACTCTGAATCAGTTCATGGAAAATTTTTCCAGGTTTTTCTGAAATCATCCTGTTTGTCATTTCTTGTAGTATAGCATAGTGTATTCCATCACAAGTCATATACCACAGCTTATTCAGCCATTTCATTTTTTTTTTGAGATGGGAGGGAGGGATGAAATTCAGCATTACAAAACAAATATCCACCACCACCACCATGAGGATCCTACGGGAGGGGGCTGAGCCGTGTCCTCACCCTCCTTCTTCTCCTCCTTTCCTCCTCTTCTCATCCTTCTCCAGCCTGTTCCCTGAAAGCAAAGACATTGTCAATTTTGCTTCCTGGTTTGGCTTTGCCTTCCCCAATGTAATTCTGATGCTCATCCTTTCTTGGATCTGGCTCCAGTGTGTGTTCCTGGGCACCAAGTAAGTGGGGGCTGCCCCATGGGAAGGGAAAAGTGAGAGCACTGCCCAAAATTAAAGAAGGGAGGGCAGGAGGGAGGCAGGAGACCCTACAGCCCCAACTCTGGTGGTTTGTAATCCTTCTGAGATTCCTCCTATGTAACACATCCTGGGTCTCTTCAGCCTCAGGGCCTAGGATGGGGGCAGCTGTCCTGCTCCCATTTCCTGCAAGGACCCAGGGAGGAGGGGGCTTTGAGGTCATCAGACCCATCCATGTCTTGGGGAATGTTCCCAGTCTAATGACACTGCTGGATTGCAGATCTTTGTGGAAGGCTACAAGCACCAATGAAAGAGAAGCAGCTCTACTTCCCCATGTCTGTCCTCAAGTCGTTGTTTACCTTGTGTGAGAAATGGGGACCCATGGCCCCCCAGGGTGAGAAGGGGTAGGATGCCTCCTGAAGGCCAGCCATGCTAGCCTCAGACTGCCTGCTCCCCAGGCTTTCTACCGGTCATGGTGCGGAGCATTCACCCTGACTTTGACTCATGTTTTTGTTCCAAAGTTTTAAAAAAAACATGGGCATTGGTGTGGAAAAGACAGAGGAGGAAAAGGCAACGTACATGATGCTGAAAGAGGAATATGAGAAGCTGGGGCCCTTCTCGTATGCAGAGATCAGCGTGGTTACCTCCTTCCTGCTCCTGGTCTTTCTGTGGTTTTTTCGGGATCCTGGCTTCATTCCTGGCTGGCAATCACTTTATTGGGAAGACAGTAAGAAAAAGTAAGGGGCTGGATCTCCTTCTTAGAGTGTCCCCTAGCCCAGCATCTGCTTACCCCTTCAGTTCTTTCCACAAGGGGGCTCACCTTGCTCTGAGCAGCTGTCATGGAAGGGCCAAAGCAGGAAGAAGGGGGTGGCAGGCCTGTGTAGGGTGCCTGGAACTCAGAGATGACTCTTGGGACCTGGGCAGCATCCTCCCAGCCCTCAGGAGAGGGGAGACCCAACCAGGCTTTTCCCTAACCCTTCAGGCTCATTAGAGTTCATTAGAGAACTCGTAATTTGTGAAGGAATGGGATGACGGGAGGGGACTCCCAAAGGCCAAGCCAGAGTGAGGAGGAAGGGTACACCAGGCATAGGGAATTTCTGAGCATTGGCCCAGAGGTGGGATAATTCTATGTGTTTTCAAAGCTAAAGGGATAACCCAGTGATAGGGAAAAGTTGCTCAATAAGTCTGGAAGGGTTTGGTAGCACAAGACACCAGAAAGTCTCAGATGCCTTGAGCAAAGGAGACTGACCTGGATTGTGGGCTTGAGGCAGTCCAAGGGAAGCAGCTCTACTTCCCAATGTCTGTCCTCAAGTCGTTGACCCAAGGGGTGACTTGGCCAGCCCAATGCAAAAGGAAGGAAGATTGTTCTAGGGGTGGCAGCTTGGACCAGAGAAAACTGAAGGTAGGAAGACCTGTAGGGATGGTCCTACAGTAGTCCAGGGTTGGGTGGTGGTGAGGGCCTACATGATAGAACTGACCATAGGGGAGAGGGAAGGAAGTGAATATGGTCCCAATGGAAAGTGGGCAAAGAGGAGACTCAGATACCTCTTGTCAGAGAGATGGAAGAGTATCACCAGAGTTTACATTGTGCCAGGCACCATGTTTCCTCCAAGGGTCTGGACAGGTGAGCAGTGGGGCTACAGCAGAAACCACAGAGTTATCAGGGAAAGGAAATTAAAAGACAAGTAGCTTGGGTCTGCAGGCAGTTAGACTACAAAAGAGATGTCAGGGATGGAGGTGTAGCTATGGAATTCCTCTACTAGGAGTCAATGACTGGCCAAGGGAGAGAGTGAAAAGAAGTAGGAAAGTGGCTGAGGACAGAGCCATCAAAGACACCCAATGGCAGGGTTTTGGAAGAGGACAAGGAATTCCACCCTTTACCTAAAGCCCAGGATTACTAGAGCATAAGCTTTGATTCCATTTTTGGACACCATCATCTCTACCCTTTGCTCCGTTTCTAAATCCTTTGGTCTTTTCTGAAGCCCTCCCCCACATTGGTAAGAGTGAACTCACCACCTGAGCTCCTTATACCTGCAGGACCCTCATCCTCAGTAGTACTTCCTACATTCATTGTTGTGTGCCCTGGATGGACCAGACTTGGGAAGTCCTTGTCTTGGATGGATGCCCCAGGAAGCCTGACAGACCACCTGTCTCTGTGACTGGCAGGGAGGAGTCACTGGTGTGACCCCTTGTGGAAGCTCAGTCTGCTCTCAGGATTTGTGGGATGCTCACCAGCTCCCTCTCATTTGGGAGGAACTTCCCATCCCAGAGTTAGCTCCAATGCTTCCACTAGCTAACTCCCTGACACACATCAAGATCCTCCTCAGCCTCTCCAGAGCCCTTTTCTATTCTTCCATCCCTGAGGAGCATTGAGTCCCACTGAGGGAGATTAACCTGTACTTTACTTGTGGAGGCAAGAGTCTCAGTATTCTGTGGTTCTTATTAGTAACCCTTGTCCCAAGTCCTTTGTTAGCAGAGAAGTGGCATCATTCTGAGGTCTTGGGGGTGGGAAGGCTGAGGTGTACTTGCTGGCAAAGGGTCAGCAAATGATGTTTAAAGAGGGGAGGAGGGGAAGGGCTACAGAGGGAGACTTGTGAGCTTGGGACAGAAGATGAAGCTGGACAGTAACCTGTAGGGTGACAGATGATGACAGTGATGCTTCTCTGAGGGAGGGGACCTCAGCAACACGAATGGGTCTACCTCTCCTCCTGTTCCTGTGAATTTGGTGGGAGACTGTGGAGAGTGACCTCCAATGGAGATGCTAGCCAAGAGGGTGGTATCTCAGGTAGCAGAAGGTTTCAGTTCCAGCCAGGGGAATCCAGGGAAATTGAGGGTTTTACTGAGGACACCATAGATGAGTGAACTGGACTTGAGTGTCTTAAAAGGAGTTGGGATGTTTAGCAAGGGTGTGAACCTTTAGGAGGAGGGGCATGTGGCCAGGAATGGCAGCCAGATCCAGACCAGTGAGAGGAGCAGCAGCTTAAGCCACCACAAGGTGGACAGTATGCCAGTATGGACCCTGGGCTCCTGACACTGAGTCCACTGAGCTGGGGAATGGCCAGTTACTACCTCCAGGAGGGAGACCTCCCCTGGGCTGGATGTGGCACGACAGCCAGGAGGCCTGTCCCTGATCTGGCTCCTCACTCTGTGCTCTTTAGGTACGTGTCAGATGGCACCGTGGCCATCTTTATATCCGTTCTGATGTTCATCCTGCCTTCCCAGAAGTTCAAGTTCAATTTCCGAAGCCAGACTGAAGAAGGTGAAGCCCCCGGGCGGGGCGGGGGAGGGATAGCTGGCCTAAGCTGCCAGGGCCCTGGGCCATGGTCATTGAAGAGCCATGGTCATTGAAGAGGCACCTCTTTCTACCCCAAGTCTACCATGGTTATTGGGGTCTTTTATTTCAGAGTGGAAAGCTCCATTCTACCCATCACCCCTACTGACCTGGAAGGTGGTTCATGAGAAAGTTCCCTGGGGCATTGTACTGCTTCTAGGTGGGGGCTTTGCCTTGGCTAAAGGATGTGAGGTAACTGTGGGTTCTTCTGTGGCTGTGTGGGGAGGCCTGTGTTGGTGGCCTGGCACCAGGAAGCGGGACCTTCTTTCCATCCTCCTCTGTCCCCCATGCTGGCACTCAGCAGCAGCTCAAATGAAGTGGGATGGGGAGAGATGGGGAGATTAGATTGTGTTCTGCTTGGGCCTAGAATTATAGTCTTTAGCCTGGCAAGAGTTGGGAGGGAGGATGTTGGAAAATTAAGCCCACTGAGGCCCCACATTTCACTTCCCTAATGAGCAGATGGGGACAGATAGAGATACGCCTCCCCCTCTCCACATGGGCTCCCTCTGGACCTCTGTGTACCTCCTTACATGGAGAAAGACCCATATGTAGTGGGGCTCTAGGGCTTTCTGTCTTCCCAGTGAGACATCATTCTACAACTTGAGTACTGGGCCCATGTACCGCCACTCTCCAAGGCTATCCAGACACTCCTCTGCCAGGACAACAGTCTGAGAGAACTTGTCCAGAACTTCCTTCGCTGGCACCAGGGAGTCCCTGAGGAGAAGGACTGTTCTCCTGGCCCTTGCGACCAGTTCCCTTGAACAAGAACCAGGAGACTTTAGCTCCAAGGAGAAGCTAGTCCACCAAGGGGCTAGGACATCAGCATGATGGGGAAACCGAGGAAGGGTCACTGGATGAGGAACCTAAACTAAAGGCAGGCATTAGGTCCAGCCATACCATTGACCAATGTGCAGTTCTGGGCAAGGCATGTCTCTGAGCATCAGTCTCCCCATCTGTAAAGGGGGCACCAAACACTGGATGGGATTATTGTGAGGAAAACCTACAGGGAAGGTGAGGGGCTGGCGGGGGGTGCAGTGCTTTTGCTTGGTCTGACATCTAGGGATGGCCATATTTTCCAAGGGCTGTCCTCATGTTTGCAGGTCTCGGGGCTGTCAGAGTGGATGGGGAAGCAGATGATGCCTCTGAAGTCCTTCTCCCCACCAGTCCTGGTCCTGTGTGTCTCCATTTTAGTAGCTGGCATCACCGAGTACACTAGCAACATTGCCACTGCCACCCTCTTCCTGCCCATCTTTGCGTCCATGGTGAGTGGACCCAGCATGGCCAATGTTCATGGCATCCTTCCTGTGGGGCCAGAGCATAACCCTCCCGCCTTCCTACCACTCCACCCCACCCCATTCCTCTGAGCTTTTCAGGCACTTTGGATGGCTATCTATGGTTAAGTCAGCATCTCATTTCCCCTCCAATCCCTACTCATGCTTCTCTACCCAGCAAGGGGTTTTGCACACAGTACAGCTTAGCTAGGGCTTGTTGCTAAGGGTGGGCCCTGGGCTTCAAAAGCTTAGCTCTTGTGGAGTCAGTAGGGAAGGGAGGCCACACCCAGTCCCAGTGTTTATTTGGAGATGTCCGGATTTCTAGAAACAGCTCCTCCCTCATTTTAAACTGACTAAAGTGAACCTGACTTTGGAGCAGAAAGGAACCAAAGAGGCCCTTGAGCGTAGCCAGGGCCTCTTCTGAATGAGGCTGACTGGTCCTCAGTCCCCAGGCACACAACATTCTATGGAGACCAAATCTGGGGCATCTGCCCCAGTCACTGAGAGCATTTAGGGTTAGGGACCAGTCACCCTTCCTTGAGATCCAATCTTTAGCAATCCTCCATTGCCCTTTGCCCTCCTTCACCCCCTCAATCTTCTCTTAATAGGTTGATTCATCAGTGTTACACCATTGGCACCTGGTCCTGGGATTGGGAGGGGTCTTCTAGAGACAGAGTCATAGAGGTCTTTGACTGTCACTAGAACCAAGAGACAGTTAAACCTTCACAAAAGCAAAGCCAAGTGAGGTTTTCCTCTTCTTACATTAAAAAGAAAAATGAGAATCCTCCAAATAGCAAAGCATACCACCCCGCTGAGGGTCAGGAAGTGAACCTAATGGATGGTTGAGATGGGTTCACTTCTCTTGTGGCCACTAAAGGCACCACGTCTCCCAGGGGAGGCCCACAACAGAGGCCTGGACGCCTCCCCAACACCCTCTTTAGGGCCTCCTGTCATCTGGTCCTGTTGTGGTCACAAGCCCTCCCACAGTGAACTGGCTGGCTTTCACCAACATGCTGGGCTTTGGGTTTCTGGGGCTGAGTCCATCCCCTCATAGCCTGCTGAATCCAAGACTAGACAAGAGGGTGGGTCAGGGTCCCTGGGCCCTGGACCTTTGCTCCTTCTGGTATCATTGAGAAACCTCAGCCATCATCCCATGAGAACCATGCCCCCTCCCAAAACAGCCGGAACAGCCCTCAGAGAAGGGCTTCTCACAGGATAGACAGTAGATGCCAGCTAATTATCCAAGGACATATGCTTAGAGCTGGGGCTGAATGGTGGCTAGACCACCTACTAGTGTGTCCCATCTGTTTGTGCGTGGAGGAGAGAGGACTTTCATCAAGTCTTCAGGCTCTTGATGGAGTCTTCTACTCCTCTTTTTATGAGAAGGAAGATTTTCTATCACAAACAGGAAACCTAATTGTTCTTTTGGCCAGTGTCTTCCATGCTCCCAGACCCCCAGACTCTGGGATAGTGGAGATGTTTCTGCTGAAGTGACTGACATGATGTCACGGCACCCAAACCAGAATATCTGATTGAGTCCCCTCCCGACATAAATCATTGGGTTATTGGACTGAATTTATGAAATCAAGTCCAGACTCTGGGCTGTATAGATACCCCAACCACATGTGAATGATTCTCCAGTGCTGGGAACATCTGCTCCTTTCTGAATACTTATAATGTCATTTTTTATTCTTCTAGTCCCAGAAAATTCAAATCAACCCCCTGTATATCATGCTTCCCTGCACCATGAGTTCATCCTTCGCCTTCATGCTACCTGTTGCCACGCCTCCTAATGCCATCGTATTCTCTTATGGTCACCTCAAGGTTTCTGACATGGTAAATAAGTATAAAATTGTAAGATAGTGACGGAAGCTAAGACATGGGTGTGCCAACCCACATGAGAGGTATGACTCAATGGGCCCTTGTCTCACCCCTCCAGTTGGGATAAGGGACCACAAAGTCAGCTTGACTGCAACACATCTGCCTCCTATTTTGCTGGTCTAGGAGCAATGATTGTTAGAGCCAAGCTGTTTCCTGTCCCTTTAAGGACAAGGGGCATGGCTTAAATCCAAAGGAAATCAAGCCTTTCTCTTCCACTAAATGGTAGTAGCCACCATAAAGAGTGAACCTTGGAGAAGCTCATTTGTCTGAGCAGATTGCAGACAGAAATCCAAGAAGTTATACACATTAGCATCTATAAAGCAATACACAAAGAAGATGAGCTTTACCAGCTGGGAGGGAGATAACCCATGGTAAGAGAGAGGATGGGGAGAGGAGAGTGAGAAAGCTGAATTTCACCCAAGAATAGAATTTGGGGTAGGGGTAGGGGGGTAGAGAGGGGATTCTTTAAAGTCTGTAGAGAGACAAGAGGATGATGAGGGACATGTTGGGGGTGAGGTGAGAGGAGCTACTTTCCCAAGTTCTTTTTCTTCCTGGATTCCTTTCCAAAGAGAGTCTGGAACCATCTGTGTCTTCTCATAAAGCAGGCAGGAAGGAGGCCTCTGTACCTCCATGCTCTCATGCCAGATCTGCCCCTTATACAGACTTGTAACAGCAAGTCCTCATCCTCTCCACCAATAATGAGAATCATGCAAATATTCCAAGTTTGCCTTCCCATTAATGGAAAAGCTTCAAAATATAGTCATAAAATCGAGGAGGAAAAACCGTTGTCCAACTGTAGGGTCATTTTTTGCATTTATATAATGCACTTTTCTCTAGATGAACTTGGTTTCATTCTTTGGACTGCTCTGCTACTCACAGCTAAAAGCAAGCTTACAGAACCCTGAATCTATAAAGAAATTTAGGGACAGTCATTTAAAGAGGTGAGTGTGTGTTTGCACAGGAAGCTCTCCAGTGAGCTGGAGGAAGGGCCTAAGCCATCATCACCACCTGGACAGAGCTCAGGGGAGGGGTGCATTGGAGCTCCTTTGGAGTCACTGCCTGGTGATGAGCATGCCCCGGAGGATTCTGGGATTATTGCTGTTTGGCCGAGCAAGAAGAAGGGATCCAAACTTTAAGTTAAAGCAGACATTGCACTGTGAGAGAAGACACATCAGGCTGCTGTAGATGAGCTGCTTTCTCCAGACCCAGAATAGCATGTTTGAGCATTACCAGAACCACTGTCCTTGGTCCTGACAAAGTGCTCCGAGTTCATTAAGAATGGCAGAGGTGCAACAGGACTTGAGGTAGGCAAATGTCTGGACTTTCCAAAGGATTCCAGGTGTTGCAAAGGCTTCTGGTTAGGTACATCTTGAACAGAGTTTTAGAGCTGTGTTGGGTCCAAATTAGGCCCTGAGGCTGCAGAGTTGGTCATGTGGGGCGTGTTTTTAGTCTGTCCCAGATGAGACCCATGAGTCTGGAGACAGGAGCACTTTCCAGGTGAGACTTGGGAACTGGGCTAAGCCCACCTCCTGAGAACCTTCCCTCCCTCAGCATTACATGCCCTCCGGGGGAGCTTCTGGCTGTTGGCCCAGTGCCATCAGATTGTTTAGTCTGATCCTAGTAGTTCCTTCTTCCCTTGGCCCAGGCTTGCCAGCTTTAGTCCTTGGTTACTTGACCACCCTCCTGTCCTCTGGCTTTCCTTCAGGGATGCCAGACACCTCAAATCACTCAAGACCAGTCATGACCATGGTAGCATTCTAGGAACCCTGGATTCTTAGTATCTCTACCACCTAAGGGCATCATAAAAGGGACTGAGCTGTGTTTCCGAGGATCAGTGTCTAAGGTAGGAAATGAGCCCAAGCCAGCCTAACTTGGAAACCCTGCTGCCTATATGACTGGCATTCTGACTGTGAGATTCTATGCTATCAAAAGTGCTGGGTCCTGACCATCTTAACATTTTTATTACAAATGAGAACAGAGAAAAGGAAGTTGTTTTTACCTGAAAGTATTGCCCACCTTGAAGAGGAAGACTTCTCACCTTGGAGAAACAGAAAGGCATTGTCACAGTTGGCTTGTGTGTGTGTCAAGGTAATAAAGAGTTGCATCATGGACATTTGGTCAAACCATGCTGCAGGGCTCAAGATGAGTTATTTGGCATGAAGGATTAGGAAGTGGCTAATACCCTCCAAATTAAAGCACCATAGACTTTAATAATTAGTGACTGCAATGCAAAGGTTGGGAGTGAGGACCTGCAGGCTTCCCACCTCTAAATAGGCAACAGGAATGAAAGCATTGCGGGGAGGTGACCCTAAATATCGACAGTACTTCTAGAAAGGGGGTCCTAGAAGTGGATTCTCTTTAAACAGAATCACTGATTAATAGGATTTCCAAATCAGTTTTCTATGTTAGAATAAAGATAAAATACAACAAGAAAAAGTGTGAAATTTAAGCAGTTTCAAGTTTGACATGTTTCACCAAGCTTTTGATGTCAAAAAAGGAAATTTAGGGGCAGCTAGGAGACACTATACTGGGTAGAGTGACTGCCTGGAGTCAGGAAGACTCATCTCCCTGAGTTCAAATCCAGCCTCAAACACCTCATAGCTGTGTAACCCTAGGCAAGTCATTTCACCCTATTTGCCTCAGTTTCTTCATCTGTAAAATTAGCTGAAGAAGGAAATGGCAAACCACTCCCCTATCTCTGCCAGGAAAACCTAAATTGGAGTCATGGAGTGTTGGACACAGTTGAAAAATGACTGAACAGTAAGAAGGAAATTTAACCATTGTGAATCCACCCCCCCACCTCCCCCCAATGAGCCAAAGAGTCTAAATTCTGCTTCCTCCTTGCCAAGTGGAACAAGATGGCAGCTGAGGACAATGCTGACTGACAAGAGCAGAGCACAGAAGCATGCATTACATCTTCGGTAAAATGAGAGAAAGTTGTAGGACCAGTGAGCTTATGCTCAGGGCAATCACAGGAAAAACTGGGGCCAAAAAATAGGCAAAATGAAAGGCCTTTTCCAACAGACTTTTTGCCATCCAGAGCAGTGACCCAAGCCCACTTGGACTCTCAGCATCACGTGAGCAAATACAGAAGACAATGGGAAGGAAGATGGGGAAACAGCTGGCCTAGACCAAGTCCACACCAGTGATGGGGGCATCAAGGGATCTGAAATAAGGGACACTAAGAAATGCCTGAAAAAACCCACCAAATCCCAAGTGGCCAAGAAAAGCTGTATGAATTCATGACCCAACTTTCCTTTCTCCAGAAAATGTGGATCTAAAGAATCTACCCAGGAATCAAGGTCATACTAGCCACACAAGGGGGAAAAGGTGAATGAAGAAGACCAGTTGTTTGGAGCATGATCAACAAGTGTACAGACGCACTGCATGATTTTGAACCAAGGGCAGATGCCAGTCTCCAATTTCTCCAGACATTCAGTGTGGGGTCATTAGGCTTCTCGTTGAGGTTTGACCTCTGAGGTTCCTTCCACTATGATTCTCTACTCTACGAATGAATGAATGAAAAAGCACTTACGTGCCAAGTGTAAAATGGGGGATCCCTACCCTCAAGGTGCTTCTACATTCTCCTGGGAGAATAGGGAGGAGTGGGGTGGGGATTACTTGGTTCCAGCAAATTGTTTTCTGTTATTTGCCCTTCATTCTCCAAGAGGGAGAATGTCATGGGGACGGTGACATCATGACATGCAAGTGAACTGGATTTTAAGTGAGGTTGGGCTGTGCAAAGTCATCAGCCTCCCTCACTCCTGAGCCATCTGGATTCAGTGGCAAGGTGTAGATCAGGACATCTTGGACACAAGGTGTAGAGATGGCCCTGGATGCAATGGGAGACCTTGGCCTTTTAAGCTAAGGTCTCAGTTTGAAGGCTAGGTAAGAAATGAGGCAAGAAATGGCCTCTTTTACCTAGTCAAAAAAATTAATCTTGGAGAGGAAGACCCTCAGAACAGAAACAATTGCTATTTACATTCACTTTGAGCCACTGAACCCCTAACAATGACCAAGGTGGACTTGGGCTGAGATGTATTGTTAGATGATCCATGTGAATCAGATGTCTTAAGACACGGTCCTTAGAAAAGAAATCTAGCTAGTAAACCTCAAGATACATTGCGAGGTTTAATAGGGAAGCAGGTTGACATGGCCCATGTAGGTACAGTGGCCATGCTGATTTCCATCAAAGTTTGTGGTTCTACCCATATGGGGCCAGATGTCTAGGGAGACAAATTAGGTGATAGTGGTAGAATGTAAGTGGAGTGGGGTCTGCAGTTTCCTAGCAGGTGTGAATCACAGATGTGTTTATCACTGGTTTTCTCTGCTGCCCTGCTAGTATGTTCTCAGCTTAGGCAGAGATGGGCTGGGGCAGTTCAGTGAGAAGGAATTTGGGGGTGGTCTGGCTTGGCTTTTACTCTGTCCCATCACCCAGCCTGGTCAGTACCCAAGGGTTGACTCGTATCTCTTTGTTCCAGGTGAAAGCAGGCTTCGTAATGAACATAATCGGCTTGATCTGTATCTCTCTAGCCATCAACACCTGGGGACGTTTCTTATTTGACCTGGACACATTTCCAAGCTGGGCCAATGGCACAGGGACCAAGACTAGTAACTAAAGGTTAAGTGGGTTGGCTGCTGTGGTGGGAGGGGGGAGGGGAAAATGGTGGTAGCCTTGGGCCAGTGTCCCCAGCCGTGGCCTGGGCGCAGCCTCTGTGACTTGCTCAGCGTAGCTTTTTTGAACAGCCTGTGTCTGCATGCAGAGCTGTGGAACTACTTGCCCCAACAGGGTGAAGATGTGTAGAGATAATGTATCTGAGCAAGCTCCTACGGCTTGAGTAGAAATTCCACACACAAGGCAGAAGGAGGCCAGTCACTCTTCCCAGTGTCCACTCTGAGTGGCCCTTTCTGCTTCTCTGGCAGTCAGGGGAGCATTCTGCAGCAGACCTCAGAGCCCACTGACTGGGGCAGGGCTGGTGTTCCAGTGCCTGTGTGTGAGGCCTGGAACCAGGCCCTGATGGGTTAGGGGACTTACTGTGTCTGCCCCTTGGGTTAGTGAGGAGGCAGGGCCTCATCCCTCTGCTGTGGGAGTACCAGACAGTAGTCACTGAGTTTCCTTTCATTGACTCTCGGCTGCTAGAGGGAAGGAAACCTTCCCCAGTTTGGTGAGACAGAGAGGAACCTTTCAAAGTTACACCAACCATCCCCCTTTCCCAGACGCTGTCTTGAGGGAGTCTCCAGAACAAGAGAAGGGCCCCTCCCCTACAATTCTGTTCCAGATAGATGTTGGCTCTCTGAAATGGTGCAGATGGCCAGGGTTCTCTGGCAGGTGTGGAGGTGTCTGCCTCTTCTGGCCCGAAGCAAGCACAACTTCTTAGAGATCGCCTCCTCTCATTTACCTTGGGCCACACTTGGTCAGCAGCTCCTTCTCGGGCCCAGAGACCCCCTAGCCCCTGGATCTGTACAAGGCTGGACAATAAAGTCACCAGGCTGAAGAGATCCCACTGCCTGCTTTGTGTGTCACAGCTGCCCAATACTCTTGCTTGTCCTGGATCCCTTAGGAGGGGATTGCCACACAGTCCAGGGAGGGCAGTTACAAAGGGGAGGATGGAGGCAGGGTTAGTAGCAGGAAAATCACCTTAAACAGCAGACCTGCCCAGCACAGGCCTGGTCTTCCTCAAGAAGGGGTATACTCCTCACTGGTTTCTTTCAAGTAAAGTCTGGACAGCCACTTGGCCAGTATGTTGTCCAAGGTGGGTTGACTGGATGCCTCTAACAGTCCTTGTAATGCCACCAGCTCCTGCCTCCTTTCCCCTTGCCTTCACACCCAGAATTGGTCAGTATGGAAGGGAGGAGGGGGCTCAGACATCACCTGAAGACTGGTCCTAGAGGAAATGGGGAGTCACTGGAGTTTACTGAGTAGGAGTATGTGACATGGTCTGACCTGTTCCTTCAAAAAAAATCAGCTGGATGGAGGATGAACTGGACCATTAAGTGCCTACTGTGTGCCAGGCACTGGGGATGCAAAGTCAAAATAAAGTTGTGGCCTTCAAGGAGCTCAGCTAGGGAAGGCTTCTTGCAGAAAGTGGGATTTTAGTTGGGACTTGAGGGAAACCAATGGAGGAGGCTAGGGGACGTTGGAGAGAATGTCCAGCGCTGAGACCCTGAGGCTTCGTGGGAAAAGCAGAAAGGGAACCAGAGTCTCAGGATCCCAGAGTTTGGGGAGGGGAGAAGGCTTCCACTTTGGATGGCAAAAGAACCCATGGAAGCCGAGCAGGCAATGTGGAGTTTATTGAACGAGAAGGGAATGTGGAGGGAGCTGCCTTTGGTCTCTGAGTAGAGAAGGGATGGGAGGGGGGCAAAGAAGAGGCAGTTTAGGGGACACAGTTGAAGGCACCTAAGTCTCCTGACTGGCAGCCTGGCTTCCTGGGAGGTTGAGAAGGCATCTGGGAAGAAGGCCAAGGACAGACATGCCACAGGCTGGCTCCCCGCAGGACCCATCCAGGGGCCCCCAAAGCCTTCTCCCAGCACCCACAGGCTGAGGTGCAGGGTCTTAGGTGGCATGTGCCAGGAGGCACTAACCTGACATGGTGCCTGGCTTGTAGGAAGAAAGGCCAGTCCCCGTCATCCACCCCTTTTGTGGAGATTTTCACACACCTGACTGCTCAGCCCCGCCTGACCAGAGCGGTTCTACCAGTCCATAGGGATGGCACTTTGAACAAGGGAAACCCTCATCATCTCTATGCCATTCAAAGAATCCTGTTTCAGAGCTGGAAACATTTGATTGTTGTGTCTCCAACTGGCAGGGTCCTCCTCGAGGAATGATTACTCCAAATTCAAGGCCCTCTGTGGCTCTGTGCTGCAGCATAATAAAGCCCCCAGTAGTGTGCTTCCCTGGTGGAGGCGACTTGGTTACACAATTACCTCACAGTAAAGACATTTGCTGAAGTGCCTAACACCAACAGTGGTTACAAACCTTTCCCACATAAACCTGAGCCATACTTTGCCACAAACACAGCAGTAAGGAGTGGACACAACAACCACAGTGAAGCAAATATTCAGAGAAGAGACAGCAAATATTAATGCTTGCTGCGTGCCTGGTAGTGTGCCAAGCAAAGACAACTACTCTCAAAAAGCTTGTGTTGCTGGGGAGATGAAATGCAAATAATGTACACAAAAGTGGGTGGCAGGTTCCCCTGGCCAACTCCCCCCCCGCCCCACTGAAGGCATTGTATGTGCTGAAGGAGAGGGGAGGGAGGAAAGTGCTTCAGACAGAGTGGATGGAATGAAAACGGGACAACATTGTGTTCCAGGACTGGCAAGGAGGCTGACCACCTGGAGCCTCACAGGTTTAAAGGGGAGTAAGGTGTAAAAATACTGGAGAGACAGGAAGAGGGAAGGTCCCAAAGAACTTTAAAATCCAAACGTTCTGGGGGAGTACTGGTAAATTATGAGGAGGGGGCAGGGGTGACATGGCCAGCCCCTTGTTTCAGAGTGGTCACCTTGGCAGGCATGTGGAGGATGGCTTGGGATGGGGAAGGCTGGAGATGTGGAGACCCCCTAGGAGAGGAGATGAGGGCCAGAGCTGAGGGTAGGCAGAAGTGATATTCCCCCCATACCAAGGTTTCAAGCCCGAGTCTAGAAGAGGGAGGGTGGGGAAGGAGTTTTCTTTTGTAGAACTCCTGTGGCCAAGATGACTGACACATCTCTGGCACAACGGGTCCCTTCTGACCTTCCCCTTCATAGGCCATCCTCTGGCAGCTTTCCCTGGGCCCAATCTCCTCTGGACAGCTTGCTTCATGGGAGTTTGGGAGCTGCGCCTCCTGAAGCTTGACTTCTGGTCGGGGCTAACTCCTTGCTCCTGGCTCGTACCTTGACTTCCCCTATGCTTGCCTCTTGCTGAGCAGTGTCTATCTCCCACTGAAAAAGAGCTGCATGCCGAGATGCCCTGGCCAATGAGTGAAATCCCACCTCCCTTTCCCATTACCCTACAGAGGAAGGTGAGGAGTGAGTCTTTCTCCAGGACGGTTCTCAGCAGAGGTTATGGTTGTCCTCTGAGCAGGAGCCTAGCTCAAATGCCCTTGAACACTGGCCATGCCCTTGGAAGACCTTCCAGTGGCATAGATGACCCTGTATCTCCTGGGATTCACTGAAGAGTCACTGCCCTGGGACCTCAGCACTCTGCCTGTCTCCACAGATCTTTAGGGTAGGGGCTTCCAGGAGAAAACATCTGGAGACATTGCAACCAGCTCCACTGTGACCTTGACCATTATTACCTCGAACTCTAAAGGACCTCTCTCTTGCCCTCAGTGGTGCTGTTTTCACTATCAGATATGAGTAGGCTGAACTCTTTCTACCACCTTCACTAGGGTGGACATTGAGCTTCTGAGCAACACGAGTCCTTCCTGGAGCTCTTGGGATTCAGAATGTAATGTCTCCAACAGGAGAGTGTGGTCTTTCCTGGCCACAGGCCCTGAGTCACCCTGTATCACCCAGCCCTCACCTTGGTTCCTGGTAGAATGGGAGGAGCTCAGAAAACGCCCATTTCAGGACAGGTGTAGAAGGCTCTGCCTGGCAAGCTGCCATCACAGATGTTCTATGAGGGGGTAGGAGAGCAGGGGTGCTCAGGGCCCTGAGGGTCACCCCTTCCATGTTATACCCTTCCTCTGAGGTCAGGGGTCAGTGCCAGGGTGACCAGCCAGCTTTGCTGTTGCTCTGGTGCTCAGCCTTCCACTGAGGGGTCCCAATTACTGTCCTTTTTCCCATCTTCCACTTTACCTTCTGAACTCTGCCAAGGTCTATCCTTCACCCTCTCCCCAATACCAAGGCCCCGGGCATTCCCTACAAGGAGTCCCAGCCCTTTCAGCACCAGTCTCCCAGGGCTTCTCCATTCCCAAATGGCCCCCTAGGATCCTGGACTGTGGACAGAGCCTGAGGGCTGGAGATGAAGGTGAAAGAAGAAGAGGTGCAACCTCTTTTCTGCTGGAAAAATCACTTCCTGTGGCTGGGACTTGCTCAGAGCTGCTGCTCGATGAGGAGGCTCCACCAGGGAGACCTGGAAGGAGGGAACTCCTCGGGCTCCTGCCTGCCCCTACACATCCTTCCTCATCTTCATGAGGCCCAATCCATGGGACTTTCTTTTGCTTCCTGGCTCAGCCCCCTCCCTCCAGTGCTCACCGAGCCTTGCAAAGGCTTCAGCGCTTTTAGAACCTCCTGCTCTCCCTAGGACAGCTCCTCCATCTCTGTCCTGGAAGCCTAAGAATGCATTCAATCTTTGGGCTGCCATATTACACAATTTGCTCACATTAAAACTTGAGGTCCACTAAGACTCCCCAGATCTTTTAGGAATGGTTCATGCTTGGGAAGTTGATTTTTTGACTTCATATTTATCCCATTAAAATGTCATCTTACTAGATTTAGTGGGAGGTTCTGGCCCATTGGAGACATTCTGTCTCCTGGTCTGCCCTGGTCAGGTCTTAGCTGGAGTTCTATATTCAGGCTTCTGGATGCTAAGAGCTGAAGAATCACACAGATAACCCAGTAAAAAGGCCAGGGATTGGGCAGCTTTAGCTCTGAGTCAGGTGAGAAGACCTGGCTGGAGTGGAGGTGAGGAAGGACTGGCAGCTGGCTCCTGGTGTCTGTGTGGCTGGCATAGGGGCACCTCCTCAGCCTGCCCCAGAGACAGGAGCAGAGTGGGAAATTCTGAGGCTAGAGGCGAGTCAGAGCGTACCTAGTATGTGCTGGTCAATGTTCCTCATGGGAAACACTTGGGAGTCCTCACCCTCAAGTAACTCCCATATTAAGGGCCATGACTGCCCGGCTAGAAGGATGCAAACAGGGAGTACAGAGACATGCTGATAAGTGTTCAATAACTATCTCTCCAGAGGAAAAAAATGTCCACTCTTCAGCTCAATCTGCCTCATTTAGCATTCTTTCTACCTCTGCCTTAGGTCTAGACAGTAACAAAACAGCAAAGCAAGACTGGATATGTATTGTTGCCCCATTTAGGAGGTATAAATGCACCCCATGGATATTTAACGATAGGCTTTTAAGACCTGCCTGAAGGTGGGACACTACCTGAGGGGCCTGGGGGAGGCCCTTTCCAATCAACCCCTCCTCCTGAGAGTCTGTGATTTCAAGCCCCAGGACCCATTCCTTTGTCCCTCACTCCCATGGGACCAGGTGGAAGGTATCTTCTTCTGTGGCTCTCCGCTCATCTTGAGTGCCCAGGCTCCCAGGGGTGAGAGCTGGTGACCTGGCCCGACCCTGCCCGCCTGCAGTGGGGATGGTACTTGGCTTAGGGCTGGGAGAAGGCTGACCAAGAAGGAGGGACTGGCTCCCTAGCCCTGCGGGAGTGCTCGGGTAATGACAGAGCAGAGGTATACTTGGGGTTTACCACTTGGCATTTTTAGCTTCAGAGCTGCCCAATTTATCATCATGTTGTCCTGGCCAGTGCTCCACAGAACCCCCAGGGCCTGCCCAAGAGGCCTCCTGCTTCTAGCTCAGCCTAGGACAATTCCCATGACATGTTTCTCTTACTTAGTGGGTCTTGAATGGCCACTGTGGGCAGCCAGCAGGAAGAGGGCCAGGGCATCCTCCTGTTCAGGCCTCCTGGCTCTGGCCACTCCCTCTGGTCTTTTCCCAGGCCTGGCAGCTCTCCCCACTCTGCTCGGACCACTGACCTCCTAGCTTCCTTCAAGTCCCAACTAAAATCCCCCCTTCCCCAGGACACCTTCCCCATCCCACTTGACCCAGTGCTTTCTCTCCCTTCCTTATCCTTTATTTATCCTGTGTAGATATCCTTTGTCTATTTGTACACTGTCTCCTCCATTACATTGTGAGCTCCTCAAGGCCAGGGCCTGTCCTTGGCCTCTCTGTGTCCTGAGCACTTAGCATAGTGCCTGGTGCTTCATAAATGTTGACTGTTGATTGACTGATGCCCCAAGAGGAGCAGGAGGCAATCCTCAGGCCCCCTCCCCCCACTTGAGGAATGTCTTTGCCCCATTAATCAGGGCAGGAATTGGCTGCCCACTGCCTGGAGGTAGCTGAGTCATCATTGTCCTGTGCAGAATCTGGGGGCCTATTGGGCAGAGCACTGAACTTGGAGTCAAGAACACCATGTTCCAATCCTGACTCAGACGCTTACTAGCTCTGGGACTCTGGGCAAGTCTCTTCCCCTCTCACTGTAAAATGAGCGAACTGGACTCAGTAACATGGAGTGTTCCTTCTAGCCCTAACTCTGGAGGCCCTATTGGTGTTAGAGAGGACTGGATCCATGACAGAGAGGGTGAAGAAAGGCCCTCCATTTGTCCAAGGTGGTCCTGGGACCAGAGGCGTTGAACAGCTCCATGAGATCAGAGAATTCTGTGGGTGCTGGGAGCAAAAGCAGCTGAGCTTTCATGCCCCCCCCACTCTTGGGCCTGCCAGCTCAAACACAACTCTTCCTGGGTCCTGCCTGCAGAAGACAGTGACCCGGACATTTAAACAAGTCAAAAAGATAAAGCACTTTTGTGTGGGATGGTGAGACCCCTACTCAAATTGGCTGCTCGGAGGCATCTCAAGATAAAAACAGAAAGCCCTTTTTTTGGTTCTCATGAGAAGTGGGCATCACCCTTCCCAGGCAAGTCTGGAGAAGAGAGGCACAGTAGAGAAGTGGAAACATGATTATGTAGCCAATAACCACAAATCCACCTTCCTTACGCTTTTGGTCAAGAGCCTGAGCAAGCAACTTCTTTTCAGAAATTGCCCCAGACACAAAGAATTGAGGAAGAGACTGAATAGACATCTCTCCTATTTACCAAAAGGTCGAGATTGTACAATATGATTAGGAAATGGGTAAAGCAAATCTGGGGAGAGTGGAGACAGGTGGTTTCACAACTTCAGGTTCTGAGAAATTGAAGCTCAGCTTTAGAGTCTGATCTACTTCAGGTTTAAGTTCTTGAGAAGTTTTCACTAGCCATCAAAGTCACTTTTAATGTGGTTCCACTGGTCCTGGAGCTCTAAGGGGACCTCAGCAGAATTGGGGGCCCAGAATCCCCTGGGGCTACCACTTACTGACCAGCTGGGCCACCTTGGACCAATTCCTTCCCTTTACAAGACCCTTTGTTGGGGTCTTCTAAAGACTTCTCCAGGTTTTTGTCATCTTCCCCAATGGCATGGAAGGTCCTTGAGGGGAGACTTTCCCTCTGACCTGTGTATCCACAGCAAGTCATACTATGCGCTTGGTACATGATTGGTGCTTAATACATGCTTGTAATTGGACTGATCTTGAGGAATCAGCATGGCTTGGTGAGTAGAATGCTCATCTCACATTCAGCCAAGGCTGACTTTAAGAAAACCTGGGTTCAGATCCCTTCTCTGACAAATGCCAATAAGCCATTTCACCTCGGAGTAAGCTCAGATGTAACTCAAAGGCCATAAGTTATGAGGCAGATGTTGCTGGGAGTCCCCTAATCAAGGGGATTCATTTAACCCTAAACTTAACCCTAAATGGGCACCTGGTCCCCATCCCCCCAGCCTTGGGCTCAGTCATGAGTTTCCATGTGGGGGGCTCCTGCTCTGGTTGCCCTGCCTGCTCTAACTCTGGGCTCAGGAGGCTACGTCTCCAGAAGCCATCCTGGGTTTCCTTAAATGTTAAGTCCCAGAGGGCAGGGGCTCTCTCCTTTTTGCCTCTGTTTCCCTGACCCATAGCAGTCTCTGGCACATGGTAGGCACTTAATACAAGCTTATGTTTGATTCTGATGGGAAAGTCAGAACCACAAGGGATCACAGCATTGAGAGATGCCAGAGACTGAGATTATCTAGGTAAATCTTCATTTCACTGATGAGGCAACAGGGGCAGAGAAGGAAAGTGAGCTGTCCTAGGTCACCCTGGCAGGAAGGAGCACAGCTGGGACTAACCAAGGACCCATCAGAAACAAAAGATTTCTGAGCCAAAAGAAACCTAGCAAACAAACCTTCCTGTTCAAATAAAAAAGGACTTGGTGGGGAGCTTTCTGGAGCATCCTAGAAGCTTTGCTCTGCCCCTTTTCTCTGAGTCAGGGGCATGATTTGGGGGTGGAGCAGTCTCCCTCCCAAAGCAGTTACAGTCAGCCTGACCTGAGTGGGGCGGTCATGTCCCACACAACAAGGCTCCCAAGAGTCTATTTGAATAAGCAATCTGACATCACCTCATCTACCCTTTGCCTTGCTCCAAGAAGAGACAGGAAGGTGGTGCTGGGCAGAGAATGAGAGAGTTTCTGAAGGGGAGAGATTCAGAGACAAGGAGAGACAATGGCCACCAACTTGTCCCAGACTATTGTTGGTATTGAACTTGTGACAAGAAGATAGCATCCCCCCATGGCAGTCAGCAGGGTATTAGGCTTGGTGTGTTTGCCCAGCAGCTCTGCTTTAGTGATAGGTTCACAGGGATAGACAGGTTCAGGGGCCAGACTCTGGAATTGGGAGACCCTACAGGGCAACCATGAGTATCACTGAAGACTTCTAGAAATTCACTAGTTTTGGTCACATCTAACTCCTTGAGACTGTATTATGGGTTGTCCTAACAAAAATATTGGAGTAGTTTGCCATGCCCTTCTCCAGCTCATTTTACAGGTGAGACAAATAGGGTGAAGCGCCCAAGGTCACACAGCTAGTAAGCATCTGCGGTCACGTTTGAACTCAGGTCTTCCTGACTCCCAGCCCAGCACTCTATCCATTGAGCTGGTAAAATGTCTAGACAAGCTGCCATAGATGAGTTAACTGGCTACACCCTGCTCTCTCTCCCTGGGTGCTAGAAGATGGGAGGTACCTCTGATTGACCCTGCCCTTTCCTGGGCTGGGGCATGGAGGCAGATGGGATTCTGGGAGGAGAAGGAAACTGACTCCCTGGCCATCCCTTTTTCCCAGCCCATTTCACAAGTACCAGCTGGACTTTGTAGATGACCAGAGTAGGGTGACCTGGCCCTAGCAAACAGGAGTGCCTTCAGCTTTCTTCTCTGTATACCTCAAGGCACAAGACTCAATTGCATGTTTGGGGAGCTCACACCCTGCCGGAAGGGGAGCAATACCCAGAAACCCACAAGGGAAGCTAAATCCCTGGTCAGACTTCAGGTTTTGCCCTGCCTAGGATTTTCTGGGATGAAAGGCACACTGTCTGGAATCAAGATCCCGCCTTGAGCACTGTGGGCTTTTTAAAGAGAAGCTTACTTCAGGTGTATTTATAGTAGTTAATTTCGGCCCCAAGAGGACCCTCCCAGCATCTCTGCCAATCATGGCTCCTGTAAGGCGACCGTGAGGATCGTCTTCCACAGAGATGACTGGGGCAGAGACCATTCTGGGCAGGATTTGATGATGAAGATTCCAGAAAGGAGGGAAGGTCAACTTCTCCACCTGGCCCTTTTCTGCCTTGTTTCAAAATGATCTTTGGGTATCTGGGGCATGACGGGGGCTGAAGGAATCCTGTCCTTCAGCTATGCTTCTTTGTAGTTTCGTTAATTAGTCTCTGGGAATATTTGAAGGGACTCAGGGTATGATAAGAATTGGAAAAAAATTTGGACCATCTCTCAAACAAGAGTTTGGAGGAGCTAAGGGACCTGAAAAGGCCTCTTGAACTAGGTGGAATTTTAGGCGAGTTTTGAAGGAAATCAGAAGGGGAGGGGGGGAGAACATTCCAGTCTTCCCTGAGGCCAGACAAAGTCCTGGTGGGTCTTGTGGGAATACCAACAGAATCCAGGAGGTTGAGCCCAGTACCAGAACACCAGGAGGGGACATTGTGGAGGGCTTTGAATGACAAACAGAATTTTATATCTGCTCTTGGAGCTATTGGGGAGCCAGTGGAGTTACTGACCTGTCCTTGGACTTCCTTTCCTTTTATAAATTCAAAAGCCTAGCTTATATTATATTATAATGTAATATATTTGGTCATAAATTCATTGAGGCTGACTGCTCAGGCCCACCACTCTGGTCCCTTGGATCCCACACTCCTTCAGGAGAAAGAACTTGAAACTACCAAGACTTGGCAGGCCTCGACCCCCTCTGCTGGCTGCCGTTGGTATTTTCCCATTCTTTTAGTTTTTCAGGCTGTTGACTCGGTAAAATGAAATTGGCTCACCGTGGGTCACTTGCAGCTAACAGTGGGAGAACTACGCTGAAATAGGGGCTCAGTCCATGAAGCCATGGGAAAAAGTGCCAAACAGCACAGAGCTTAGCCTCAATGCCTGGGCTCCTCCATGGGAGGCCTCTTTCCAAGTTGGCATCAATCATTAGTGCAGATGGTCAATTAGATCCAGATCTGCCTAATTGTCCCAGCGACCAGTCCCCTCCTCTCCAGCTTTTCCAAAAGAACAGCATGACACATATTGTTAAATGTTTAACTAAAGCCTTGGCAAACTCTTATGTACATCACATTTCCAGTTCAGTAACTTTATTTAAAAAAGGAAATATGCCTTATCTTCTTTGACTTCTCTCAATAATCACCACTTCCTTACCTAGATGGTCACTGCCAGGAATTGAAGCCACATTCACTGGTCTATAATCTGTAGACTCCTTTCACATTCTTTTTTGGAAAATCAGGACAAGTCGTCCTGAGGCCATCCAGCTGTGTCCTCCGCTAACCTTACCTTTCCATCTTCTCCATGAGGACGGTATCAAATGCTTCATTAAAAGTTTTACTAAAACCTAAGTAAATGATGAACACAGAATTCCTCTCATCCGCCAGCTTAGTAATCCTGCCAAAAAATGAAATTAAGTTAGTAAAGTACAACACATACTCCATTGTCTCCCTCCCAATCCTCCAATGTTCTGGTAAACTGGGTCCCCAGAGAGAAATTGATGATTATTCCCATCAGGGCTCAGGAGGCAACAGTATTGCTTATGAGTTCCCATCCAATAACTTTGTTTTTAAATTCAAATTTTTACAAGTTCTGAATTCCCTCCCTCCCATCTCTATTCCCACCCAAAGAGAAAGCAAGAAGACAAAACCTATTACAAATATATCTAATCAAGCAAAACAAATGCCCCCATTAGCCTCATCCAGAAATATATACATCACTCTGGAACTCCAAGTCCTCTACCTGGTTCTTTTAATGAGCTCTCTGAAATTATGATTAATTACTATGTTGATTAGAGTTCATAGAGTTGCATTTCTCTAATTAGTGATTTAGATATTTTTCTTAAGCCTATTGATAGGTTGAATTTCTTCCTCTAAAAAATGCTTAATCACATCCTTTGAACACATTGATTGAGAAATGACTCTTATTTTCATAAATTTGAACCAGTTTCCTACAAATCTTAGATATGAGACTTTATCATTTATAATGAAAAATGCTATCCACCTCCAGAAGAAGAACTGACAAAGTCTGAATGTAGGTGGAAGCAGACTATTTTTTAATTTTTTTCATGTTTTTTTTTAATCTGTTTTCTTTTACAACATGACTAATATGGAAATATGTTTTGCATGACCGTTACAACCTTTATCAAATTGCTTGCCATCTTGGGCAAAGGGCGGCAAGGGGGAGGATGGAAGGAGAGAATTTGGAATTCAGATTTTTAACAAAGAATGCTAAGAATTGTTTTGTATGTATTTGGAAATTATATATTTATATATTTGATTGTGTGTATGTGTGTACATACATACATATACATGCATAAACATACACATTATATATATACATGACATTATCAGAAATACATGCTGCAAACATCCCCCCTCTCCACATTTCCTGCTTCTCTTCTCATTTTAGCAGCATTGGTTTTATTTGTGCAAACACTTCTTAATTTTATGTAATCTAAATTGACCATGTTCCCTACTGTCAATGTCTCTATCTCTAGTTTTATCACAAACTCTTCCCTTCCTTCCTTGCTCTTGTAATTTATGATGTCATTCTTTATGGCTAAATCATGTATCAATTTGGAGTTTTTCTTGGAAAACAATGTGATATTTTGGTCTATGACTACTTTCTGCCAGGCTACTTTCCAGTTTTCTCCAACCATTTTTGTCATATAGTGAGTTCTTGCTCAACAGTTGGGATATTTGGGTTTATCAAACCCTAGGCTGTGATGATCATTTGCTTTTGTTTGTGGTACACTAATCTGTTCCATTGATCAACCTCTCGATTTTTAACCCAGTGCCATATTTTTATGATTATGATTTTGTAGTATAGTCTGAGTTGGTAGTGCTAAGTCTCCTTCTTCAGTTTTTTTCCTCATTAATTTCCTTGATTTTCTTCACCTTTTTTACTCAAGATAATTTTGTTATTTCTTTTCTAGGTCTCTAAAGTAATTTCTTGGTAACTTGGTATGGCACAGAATAAGCAAATTAATTTAAGTAGTATTGTCATTTTCAGTGTATTGGGTTGGCCCCCCCACCCATGAGCAATGAATATTTTCCTATTATTTAGATCTGTCTATATATGTATAAGGAGTTGTAATCATATTCATATACAGTTACACACATATCTATCTTGACAGGTAGGCTCCCAAATATTTTATATTGTCTGTTGTTATTTTCAATGGAATTTCTCTTTTTGTCTCTACCTAGTAGATTTTGTTGGGTGTATGTAAGAAATGCTAACAAGATGGATTTGTTTTCTATCTTGTGACTCTTGTTAATTGTTTCACTTAACGTTTTTAGCTGACTCTCCAGTGTTCTCTAAATAAAACATTATATTACCTGAAAAAAGGGAGCATTTTTTCCTCTTTGCCCGTGCATATTCATTCCCTTCTTTTTCTTGTCTCCATGCTAGATCTAGCAGTACATTGAATGGAAGTGGTGATAATGGACAGCCTTGCTTTATTCCCAATCTTATTGGAAAAGTATTTAGTTTATCTCCATTACAGATAATGCTTGCTCTTGGTTTTAAAAAGATGCTAATTGTTTAAAGGAAAGTCCTAATTATTCATATGTTTTCTAGCTTGTTTGTTGTTTTTTTTAACAGTCATGAATGTTGTGCTTCATCAAAAGCTTTTTCTTCCTAGTTTGATGTAATTATATATTTTTGTTAAGGTCACTTATATTTATAGTTTTCCTAATATTGAGACAGTCCTGCATTCCCAATGTAAAAGTAGGCTGTACCATACTTGGTATAGTATCTTTGTGATATGTCGCTATCCTTGTGCTGAAATTTATTGACAATGTTTGCCTCAATACTCATTAAGGAGGCTGATCTATAGTTTTCTTTCTCTGTTTTGACTCTACTTGGTTTAGGTATGAATACCACATTTGTGTCATAGAACAATTTTGGTAGAATCTCTTCCCTTCAAACAGTTTATATAGTATTGTAATTAATTGTTGTTTCAATGCTTAGTAGAATTAACTTGTAAATAGATCTAGGCCTGTTTTTTCCCCCCAGGGATCTCATTTTGACTTGTTCAGTTTATTTTTCTAAGATAGGAGCATTTGAATATTCTGTTTCTCATGCTATTCATCTGGGCCATTTGTATTTTTATAAATATTCATCCATTTCATTTAGATTGTCAGTTTCATTGGCATATTGTTGGACAAAATTGTTTCCAATAGCTGCTTTGCTTTCAGCTTCATTGGTTGTTAACTCATCTTTTAATGACGAATTTTGATATTGGTAATTTAGTTTTATTCTTTCTTTTTAAATAAATTATCAAGTGAGTCAATGGTTTATTTAATTTATTTTTTTTTAAAAAAATCTCTTGCTTTTATTTGTTAATTCAATGTGTTGGTTTTTTTTTTTACTTTCAATATTGTTAACCTCTCCTATTTTGTTGTTAAATTAGGAATTTTAAACTTTCTAGTTTCCTATTTTTTTAGTTGCATGCCCAATTCATTAATCTGCTCTTTCTTTTAGTGATGTCAATGTTTAGAGGTGTAAAATTTCCCTATGTACTAATTTAGCTGTATCCTACATATGTTTTCATTGCTATTATCTTTAATGAAATTATTGATTATTTCTGTTAGAGACACATGTGACGCTAATGAAGTATCAAGGAAAATGTATTGCATCAGAGTTCAGAGGAATTGAATGTCTTGGCCAAAGCAGGCTCAAACATTCCCTCCCTCCCCATCTTTTAGGAAGGAAGAGCACTGAGTACAGATGTGAGATGAGTGATATACAGTTAATTCAAAACAAATCCTCGAATCAGGGAACAGATTGGTTGGTTCCCCTTTAGGTCACCACCTTCTTTACACACCCATTACATACCTCCTTAATATGCCTCCCCCCATTCTCTAACATATGAAATGTGCCTAATTTTGTGCTTTTTCTCTCCCCTAGGCAAAGTTAATATGCAGAGAGCTTATTAAGCAAGCACAAAGAAGAAAAGCTTTCTCCTGGTTATTCCTAGTCATATTTCTGAACCAGTTCAGACCAAATCAGCCCCTATCTTGATTCTTCGGTTTTTGGAAGGCCACTGTCTGTGTCCTGATTGGTTGAGTTCACCTGTAGTCTGCTAGCCTTCTTATTATCTGACTTATTCTCAATGACTTCATCAACTAGTAATAACTTCTGTGGAAACTTAACTTTTTGCCTTCTCTCCCATTTCTATAATTTGTTATTTAACCTACCTATCCTTCTTTATGATTGTGTTTGTTTCCAATCAATTGTTAAGCTTTGCTTCAAATGTCCTTTACTGAATATAATTTTATAGTGTTATGTGTGGTAAAGGATGCATTTAATATTTCTACTTTTCAGAATTTGATTGAGGATTTTGTGTCCTAATCCATGGTCAATTTTTGTAACTTGTGTAAGCATAACTGAAAAATAGGCACACTTCTTTCAATTCCCATTTAACTCTCCAGGGATCTACCACATCTAACTATTTTAAAATTCTATTCAGTTACTTTTTTTTGTTTTTTTTGTTTCTTTATTTATTTTTGGCTAATTGACTATTGTTGAGTGGGGTAAATTTTAGTTTTATTATCAGTTCCTCCCTGTTACTTAACTTTTCCTTTATGAATTTATTCAATATGACATTTGGTGTTTATATATTTAGTATTAGTGTTCATGGTCTATGGTACATTTTAGCAAACTGTAGTTTCCATGTTTATCTTTTTTAACCAGATCCTTTCTCTCTCCCCTCCCTCCCCACTAAGCCCTGTCCAAGGATTATACTTAGTTTTTCTGGGTACGTTATTTTTGATTGTAAGCCTAGATCTTTTACCTTCCAGAATGCCACATTATAAATTCTCTCCTGTTTTATAGTGGTGGCTGCTAAGTCTTGTGTAGTTATGATTGTGGTTCTTTTGAACTTGGATTCTTTCTTTCTTACAGCTTGCAATATTTTTACTTTGACTTTGGAGTTCTGGATTTTTGGCTATGATATTCCTGGGAGTTTCCATTTGGGGGTTGTTTTCAGGAGGTGACCAGTGGATTCTTTCAACTTCTACTCCACCCTCTGGTTCAAAGTGATCTGAGTAGTTTTATGATTTCTTGAAATATGATATCTAGGCTCTCTCTCTCTCTCTCTCTCTCTCTCTCTCTCTCTCTCGCAGGGGAAGAGACATGGCTTTCAGATAGTTTCATAATTTTAAAACATCTTTCCTCATTCTGTTTTCCTGATCAGTTTTTTTATGAGATAGCTTGCATTTTCTCCTATTTGACTTTGTTTTAACTGTCTTCTGGAGTCTTAGTCAATTTTAAACTTCAGGGAGTTATTTTCTGGGGTACAGTGTCATGCCTCTTGTTCCAAGGTCTTCATTCTCTTTTCATGTTTTTCTTCCAAAGCTTTCATTTGATTTTTAAATAATTTTTGGCTTTTTTCTTTAAACTGCCTTCTTTAGCTCTTCCTGGAATTCTTATTGGGCTTGTGTCCAAGCTGCATTTTTCTTTGAGGCAAGCTTGGCTCATAGATGCTTTTAAGTCATTTTCTTCTGTGTTTCTGTCTTTAGCTTCCCTAATACCACAGTAAGTCTTTATGATTGAGTTATTGTTTATTCGCTCATTCTTCTAGCCTGCTTCTTGATTTTGAACTTTATATTAGGGTTTGGATCTGCTCACCTCTGGGGATGCCTGGCCTGAGGTTTGGTCTTTTTGTGTCCTGCTCCTTTCACAGTTCAGTCTAGGGCCTGCAAGCTTTCAGTGCTCCCAAAAAGATATGATCTTGAGAGAGGTCTATTCACTGCTCTCCTAGCCTGAACTCTGCCTGCTTATGACCCAGGTTTGGGTCTGTTGTCTTGTCCTTAGTTGATGGTGTCAACAGACAGCTACTGGACTCACCTACCCACTGTTAGACTGCTGGGAGGTTCTGTATGTCCAGAGGGATTGAACTCTGCTTTGATCTGGTGATCTCACTGCAGGCTTAGGCACTAGGGTGCTCTAGTCCTGGGCTCAGAGACCCACAATGCTATTTCCTTCCAGATTTGTCCTTGTTCAGTGCTAGGGCTCACACTTCTAACTGCTCCTCTTTCCTTTGGATCTATGACTGGGACATAGGTAACAGACAAAAGAGCTTCCAGACAGCTCCCACTGCTGCATCCAGAACTTGTTCAGGAATGCTCAGGATCTCTTGCCCCATCTCAGCCCTCTTTAGTCTCTGGCTACTGGAATGCTCCCTCCCACCATGTGTGTTATCGGGCATCTGTCTGTCTCCCTAACCCATCTTGGCCTGGAGAAATTATTCACTGTGACTTTCTTGATCAGAATTTATTCTGAAGCATTTTCTAGATCTTTACTGAGGAGGTATGCTGGGCAGGCTAAGCCTAAAATGCTTTCTCCCTTGTTCACCTTGACTCTACCTCTGCCACAGGCTCACTGAAGAATGAATCCTGGGGGTGGGGGGGAAATGGGGGACATGCCCTGGCACCTTCAGTAGGAACTAGTTTTTCCCAGTGGGCATCATTCAGTCTTTCCAGCATTGGTGGGTAAATCATATCTCCTTGGGAAGGTCCCAAGTCAGGGCCCTGAAGATGTGCATTTAGAGTTTGTTGGGTCTCTCATAGCACTACATACATCACGGGGTCCATCCCCTGCACACAGAGCAAGGGACCAGAAGCCTACCAGGTGTTCTGAATGGCTTCCCAGAACTTGGTGAGGGGCTTTTCTCAATGAAGCATTGACTTGCTCTACATGTCCCAGTACCTAGACACCTCAGAAGCCCCATGGGCTTTATTTTGGGATGAGTGTAACTAAGGTCTTCAAATGAGTCTGTGGCAGAAAGCTTTAGGATTTTAGGACTGGATGGGAATGGATTGCACTGGCACCACCCCCCAAGTCCCTTCCCCACCTGGCCTTGATGCCGGGGGTGTCCAGGTTGAGAACAGAGCTGTTCTCTGAGCCAGCTCTCCTGGGCCTGAATCATTCTGAGCAGAGGTTACAGGGGGCCGCGTGTGAGACGCTAACACGCGGCAGATCTGGCAGCACATCCAGCCCCTTGGCTCACGTCGGACCAAGCCTGACATTCCAGGCCCCTCCCGTGCAGCCGCAAGTGCAGCCTCAGAGCCAGAAAACTCAGGGTCTCGCCCTCAGAAAAGCCGCAGGAGCTGCCTCCTCACCTGCGGCTGCGGCTGCCCTGGGCCGAGTCAGCAGCTCCGCCCTCTCGCATAGGGGATATTGGGAAGCCACGGGAACAAGCTGGCTTTGAAAAGGCAGCTTACCTGCTCAGCACTCCCTTTCCAAAATAGAATCCCAGCGAAGAGCTCAGCCTCTAATTACCTCTGCCCTAACCATCAGGCCGCCCAGTGATGACTGTGATCGGCCGGTCTCGAGTTATAATTATAGAGCTGGAAGGAAAAGCTGCCGACTTTGTCCTGGCTCGTTATAAATATCACGTACCCGTCTTCTCTTCTCTGTGATTTACTGTATTGGAAGCAGACTGTCCTAGAGCTGGCCCCCATCTGGCCCGATGTTCTGGAGCAATAGAGACTTGCAGCCCAGGCATGGATGCTCCAGGCTGTCAGCCCCCACCGGCATTGGCCTTGGGGGTGGGGAGGTCTGGCCCGGAGTCCAGGTTCTGCTGCTGGCATGCTGAGTGGATGGGGGAAGTCCCGGCAGCTGCTCTTTGCTGCCTCCCTTGGCCTTCAGACAATCTGAAGCAGGCGTACGGTGGGAAGCCCCAGGTACCCAACGGTCAAGGCCCGGGTCATGTCCAGCACCCCCACCACTAGCTAGAGATCACTGTGTGCTCCGGGCCAGCTCACACACGGATTCTCAGATGTTCTTGGGCTTTCCTGAGTGATGCTGATGTTTACTATTCAAGTTAGACATTCAAGTGCCAGGGTTTGTAGTGCCCAGTACACATTTGGAACTCAGCTGGGCTCATTAAGTAAAGGACAGTTAAAAGGGCAGGTGTGTGTGTGTGTGGGTGTGTTTGTGTGTGCATGTGTGTGTTGGGGGACATGCTGGAGCGACTCTCTTGAACTATTGAGAAGCTTTTCTTTCAGTCTCCCATTATTTGGGCCACCCCCACCCCACAAAGGGTCTCCATCCCTGTGGGTTGTGCAGGCATGGAAGGCGGGCCTGGTCCCAGGCTTCAGGAATGGAATCTACCTGGGCTACTCTTCCTCCTGACAAGTGAGGGCCTGTCCAAAACTCTTCTTTCTGGAAGAGTTGGTAGCTGCCTGTGGCTTTGGGCTGAGCCCTAGGATGTCTAACTGGCCCTTGAATGGTTGTGGGCCCTCCAGGGAAGGCCAGACATAGGCACACACACTCAGCATACAGACTGCGCTCCCACCCAGACCTCAGGGGTGGGACCACATGTGACACAGGAGGATGCTGAGATCTAGATGGGGAAACAGCCTGACCAAAGCTGGTGGCAAAGCTAGAATTCAAGGCCAGGCTTCCAAAATCTCAGCCCGGTCATTAGGCGAAATCTGTATTCAGACCCATGTTCTGATGAACTCAGTCTTGTGATCAACAGGATGACATGAGACTTGACACCAAGGACGTCTGGTCCTTCCTGACCACCTCTCCCCGGTCAGCACGCAAGCCCAGGACAGGTTTAGTTAGGTAGACACAGAATTAGAATTGGGGATAGGACCACCTGAGTTCAAATCTTGCCTCAGACACTAGCTGTCTAGTCTTCCTAGATTACTGACCTGGGCAAAGCCCTTAACCTGCCCAAATCTCACTTTTCTTATCAGTAAAAGGGGACAGAAGCCATGTGTGCCTCCCAAGGTTGCTATAAAGATCAAATGAGATGGTATGGTAAAGCATTTTATACATGCTTCTATGAGACAAGGAAGCAGGAAGGACCAGCTAGGGATTGGGATTCTCTCATGCTTCCTGGGAACTTTCCAAAAGATGCAGCCTACCTTCCCTTGTCCCCACTGTGTGTCCTCTGCATGTCTGAAAACAATTTTATCTCCCCTAAAGGGTGGCCTGGGTTCTAAAGGAGTGGCCCAGATTCCAAAGGGAGGCCCAAGTTCCAAGGGTGGCCCAGGTTCTAAGGGGTTGCCCTGTTCTGGTGGGGCCCCTCTCTCACCCATACTTCTGCTGCCTGGTGGTTCAAAGCTCTCCTTCCTGCTTTCAGGGATCCAGATCAAGCATCAGGTGGGGCTCCCCTGGGACTCCAAGCCCTCCCCTGCTCCTCTTTCAGTCTAGGGGTGCATTTTCCAAGAAGCCAATCTCTCCATCCAAGACCTAAGAACTAAGCCCAACCCCAAATCAGCAAACAGGGAAACAATCCCAGGAAAGAGCAGAATTCTAATTCTGTGTCTACCTAACTAAACCTGTCCTGGGCTTGCGTGCTGACCGGGGAGAGGTGGTCAGGAAGGACCAGACGTCCTTGGTGTCAAGTCTCATGTCATCCTGTTGATCACAAGACTGAGTTCATCAGAACATGGGTCTGAATACAGATTTCGCCTAATGACCGGGCTGAGATTTTGGAAGCCTGGCCTTGAATTCTGGCTTTGCCACCAGCTTTGGTCAGGCTGTTTCCCCATCTAGATCTCAGCATCCTCCTGTGTCACATGTGGTCCCACCCCTGAGGTCTGGGTGGGAGCGCAGTCTGTATGCTGAGTGCATGCTGCCAAGAGAGGAGCTCAGGATCAAAGACAAAGGAGAAAGGCCATCTTTGGAGCGCCCCATCATCAGATGAAAGACACTGTGCAAGGTCAGGGCCACAGGAAATCCTCAGGGTCTGAGAAGCCCTTCACAGCTAAGGCTTCAGGACACTTGGAAATGAAGGCCCTGGATCTGAAATCTACCTCTGCTATTTCTCATGAGTGACCTGGGGCAAGTTATTTTCTTTATGTGGACCTCAGTTTTCCCAGAGGACACTTAAGATTCCTCCCAGCTCTCCATCTGTTAACTAAGCTGAAGATTGGGGATGTTGAAGCAATGACCAGATGGCTCCTGCCCCCTTGGCCTCTCACCAGCCTTCCCTCATTGCCCAGAGAAACCTCTGGTTGGGCACCTGCTGCCCCCTACTGTCCATTTTTAGCCTTAATGAGGGCAGGCTTCCGACATCCAGCCAATTCTGCCACGGTAAGAAGGTTCAGGCTGCTTCTGCGCAGCTCCAGGGCAGTACCAGGGCCAGTGGGTGAGAAGGTGGACAGGAAGATTAGGGCTCTAACCCTTCCATGAGAACTGTTCAGTGCAGGGTGGAGAAGAGCAGGGTCCCTAGAGAGGCAATGATTCCTGAGGATGCTGAGCACTGGAGGGGCTGCTGTAGGACATCCCTCAGCTGCACACAGGACTGGCTGGCTTGGAGAGCATGTGAAGGGAGCTAAGGCAGACTGGAAACACACTGTGGAGGCCTCTGCCCACCACTCTGGGGCATTCTCACTTGATCTGAGAGTCAGTAGACAGTAGTAGAGTCAGGAGCCATAGTTTTTGAGTGAGGGAGTGAGGTGGTCAAAGGTTTGGGCCTTTCCTATCCACCATCATCCCTTGGCACACAAGAAGCAGCTTTGCCCAGGGATAATCCAGTTCTCCTCATGCTAGCCAAAGAACCTTGGTCCATGGCTTTAGGAGGCAAGCTTTTCTTTCCCTTCCCCCTCTTTGACTCCCAGTCTCCTGAAGTGGATTTAGACTCTCCTTGCCACTGTGAATCTTGATGACCTGTGGCATGGTCTTGTCTTCTGGGATGTAGATGACCCTGAAACCTCTGTATGCAAAACTGTTATTTGCTCCAGGAAGAACTTTATGCATAGGGCACTGAGTAGGCCACAGGAAAGTCCAGCTGCCTTCCATGCTGCTGGGATCCTCTGCCTTGGTCACCTTGGGGGCTCTCTAAGGAGCACAGTGCCTTGGGAGCTTTAGGGCCTGGTCTGTTAGGGACCCTTCACCTCCCACTGCCTGTCATCATTTTTAACCCAAACAGAAGCTGTTCCACAAAGGCAATCCAGTTTTCTCCCTAGTACACTAAGGAATCACGACTCATACCTGGGACTCCTGATGCCTAGCTTCGAAGCCTTATTTCCATGTGCTGAACTAGACTCGCATCTTGCCCAGACCCCCCATTCCATGCTTTCTGAAGAGCTCCTTCCTCTAAAGAACTGTGCAGTGCATCCTCAGAACAGCCCTGCAGGGTGAGGAGGGTCTATTACCTAATGCATGTTTTTCTGTTACCATTTTAGCCAGAGGAAGTGACAAGCCCAGGTGACAGGGTCAGCGAGGGTTAGAGCCTGGGCTTTAACTGGAATCTCATGGGGGGCGAGGGGAGGGGGGCTGCCCATGATATCTTGTTGTTTCTTCTATTCTGATGCCCTCCCCCAGTCCCATCTCTCAGCTCAGCTGAGAGGGATGAAGAAGTGAGTCACCCTAGCAAAAAAGGTCAGATTTCACCCAGCCAGAAGGAATGTCTCCCTAGCACAGACTTTGGAAGGAACGCATCATGTTTCCTCTTCTTTACCAGAGTATAAGCTCCATGAGTACAGAGACCTAGCCAGCTTTGTTTTATATCATCCCCAGACCCTCACACAAACTGACACTCCAGAAATATTTGTTGGGTGCATGCATAAGTAAGGAAGAGAATGGAAGAAGGAGGGAAAGAGGGAAAGGAGGGAAGGAAGGAAGGGAGGAAGGAAGGAAGGAAGGAAGGAAGGAAGGAAGGAAGGAAGGAAGGAAAGGAGAGAGGGAGGGAGGGAACATCGTGTGGGAGGGGCAGAGAGAACAGTTGGGCTGGATGGCTGAGTGCAAAAGGGAGAGGAATAAATGTGAAGTGAGTCTGAAAAGACAGGTTGGGGCCAGCTGTGAAGAGCTTTAAAGGCTAAATGGGCAGTGGTGTGCAGGTAGATGTTTAACAACCAGCTCTTTAGGGGCAAATGAGACAGTTTAGAGTTTAATTTGTATAATTAACATTTTCTCCACCACTTTCTTAAGTCTAGACAATCAGCACAACAATCCCTCCAACGGTGATGTATGGGGTTTACTGTCTCCCAAGGTGTAACTGATCACACTAAGCATGGAGCTGTGGGCTCTCCCACCCGCTGGGCAGCTCTAGGTGGCTTCAGTGAAGCCCTGTTAACAGGGATTTTATATTTCCTTCTAGAAGCTATATAGAATTGTTGGGATTATTGAGCAGGGAAATCACATGACTGGATCTGGGTTTAAGGATGTTACTTTGACAGTGCATTCTAGGGCTGACTGGAATGGGGAGAGACTTATCCATACCTTGAATTTTCTTGATCTCCTTGTGTGAAAAATAACTCATTCAGGCTCCAGAGGGGTGAAGATAAAAGAAAAGTTTACGAATGCCACTGCAGTGTCCTGCTGGATCGACATACCCTCCAGAAACAAAAGTAAGCCTTAGAAACCTGTGTGCCACTGCAAAGTCCCCCTCCCGTCTCCCCAATGACTGGGTAATACAGGGTGTACAACTTTCCAATCCTCCTACTATGTAGTTTCCCCTCACATGTTCATCCTCTCCTGCTACATACATTGTATAACCACTGAGATGGAGCTGTAGCCCTCCCAAAGGAGAATGGACATTCCAAGCAAGACTTAACTACTTTGTTGACTTCTAACCTCAAAACAAGATAAAACCCAGTTGGAAGCACGCTTTGCTGTTATCTTCTGTGTGAGACACGACAAAGGAGTTATGTCTCCCACTCTGCTGGTTGTTATTCTGAATTTATGGAAACAAATTTCTCCATTACATGTCTCAATTTTCCTTCTGCTGCTAGAAGATACTCTAGTACTAGGCTATGTTGTTAGTATCTTCTACAATCAATTTATTTTCCTGCATTTGCTGCAAGTCAAAAGACTTTCTGGTATGTATATATCCCCTAGATTAAAAAAGTCATATATTACGTAATTTTGGTGGAAACAAAATTTTTTTTTATCATTCCTCCCAGTCTTTCTCCAGCTTATTTTACAGATGAAGAAACTGAGGCAAACAAGGTGAAGTGACTTGCCCAGACAGAACTAAGAGCCTGAGACCAGATTCTAACCTAGGTCTTCCTGACAGCAGGCCAGCGCTCTAATCACTGTGTGCCACCTAGCTGCCGATTATGAGGGGAATGGCCCTATTTCACAACCGGGGAGTGGGGAGAGACTTGTGTCAGGCAGACCACCAGCAGGCTTCTTCAATAGTCCAAGTATGAGATGATGAGGGGCCTGCACAGGGTGGTGGCACAGGTAGAGAGATGTTGCGAAGGTGAAAATGACAGGCCTTGGTAACTAACCAGATCTAGGGGTAAGAGGGAGGAGTCCAGAACATCCCCTAGGTTGCAAATCTGGGTGACTGGGAGGATGGCAGTGCCTTCCACCGTGGTGATTGTCTGGTTTGTCATTCATTCTTGAAGAGGATCCTAACATCAGGGAGATGAGGGAGGGAGGGCTATGCAAGGCAACTTTCTTTTCCAGAGCCATCTGGGTCCAGTGGCCAGATAGCCATTAGGATCTGGAGGAGGATGCAGTAGGAGATCTCAGCCCTTTTGTCTTGTCAAGGGATGACCTCTTTAATGACAATAATAACAAAATCAAACTGGAAGGGGAAGACCTTCAGGGTTGCTGGCCAAAAGAGAAACAGTTACAGCAGGATCAGTCAGAGATTAAATGTTTGGTTTTTCTCCAGGGCATTTTCCCGGAGTTACAGACAGTAAAGTAACAGTGTAGCTCCTAGTATAGAACGCGTTAATTTCAGGCTCCTTCCGCCCCCTGCCCATGGCTGCTTGTAGTTACTTTGTATCCATCCGACAGCAACCTCTCCGACTTAATTTCAGGATCGGGCTCCCCATCTAGTTACTTTGAATCCATTCCAAGGGGGAGAAGTCTCCAGACCCAGACAAAGTCCATTTCAGGGGCTCCCCTCGCGCTCCGCCCCCGTAACAATAGCTGCTACATTGTAATTCAGCGCCTCAGCAGGTTGACTTGTGCCTCGCACCCACCTCCCAGGCGGGGTGGAACTCTGTAGGGCGCAGGGATCCCAAGGTAGAATGGGCCCCACTCCGCGCCCCCTCTCCCAGGCAACTGCGGGACTCTCCCTGAAGCACCGCCCGCAGCCCCTCCTCCACCGCCCATCTCCCGCCCCCTCTCCCACAAGACGCCGCGGCACGCAGGCGCGTGGGGCGGAACGCGGCGCAGGGTCTTAGGGCCCGCGGTGTCGCTGGCGCGGCTGCGGGAGCGGGGCGGGGCGGGAGCTCGCTTATGGCCGCCGCCGTCGTCATGGAGACCTCGGGTGAGTGCAGGCTCCTGGCCGGTTCGGGGCTGGGGGGGAAGTGAGCTCCTGGCTGCGGCCCATTTCGCGGTGGGGGGACTGCGAAGCTCGGCTGGGGCGGGAGCGGAATAACACGCGGCTCCAAATGCGCTGAGTTCTCTCTTCCGCAGACGACGCTGGGAACCGGCTGCGCTTCCAACTGGAGTTGGAGTTCGTACAGTGCTTGGCGAACCCCAACTATCTGAACTGTGAGTCCTCAAGGCTGCTGGGGAGGGCAAGGGCAGGGTCCCGACTGTCTGTGGTTTTTACTGACTCGAGCAGGGCTCAGGGCACTAGGGCCAGCAGGTAGGGGAAACTGAGTCTGCTGCCAGGGAATGATTTTGAGACTGGGGGAATAGTGGGGGCTGGGCTGCCCCAATGCATTAAACATCATCCTTAGAGTCATACTCAGCACTGAGAAATGCCAAAATACCCGCGCTTGTTCTCTAGTAAATGAGCTTTGCCCAGTCTTTCTCTCCAGTTACCTGCTCCTCTTTACCTCCTTATCTCTTTTCATCCATCCATTTCAGTGTCCCTCCCTCCACCCCGTTCACTTTCTTAAAGACCTAGCTGAGTAGTTGATCTGGGATGGTGATCTGGCCTAGGGGAGAGGGGCTGGCATGCCCAGCCCTAGGAGGGTTTCTCTTGTCTGTGTCCTGTGGGTGGGCAGGAGGGCCCCAGAGTGACTTCTTCCTTTGTCTTCCAGTCCTTGCCCAAAGAGGGTACTTCAAGGACAAAGCCTTTGTCAATTATCTGAAATACCTGCTTTACTGGAAAGAGCCAGACTACGCCAAGTACCTGAAGTAAGTCTCAACAGCGAATTCTGAATTTGGAAGCTGATGTTTTGCCTTAGAAGAAATAATACCTTACTGGCTTCCCAGGTGCCTTCTGGGGGTTGGCAGAGTGCCAGCTGTACTTCATCCTTAACTCAGTTAGGCAGCTGTTGGAGTCAGGAAGAGTCAAGTTGAAATGTGGCCTCAGACACTTCTAGCTGAGTGACCCCTAGGCAAGTCATTTCCCCAATGTCCTCCTGTTTATTCTAAGGTATGAAGGGGATAAATAGCCCCTCCCTTCCAGGGATATTAGGAGGAGCAAATGAGGTAATAAATTGTAAAGTGCTCAGCACTGAGTAGGTATTTAAAGGGGCCTTCTTTCCCTCTCCTTTATCATAAAAGCACAAATTGAGGATCACCTAATCCCATATGCAGAACATTCTATTCTCCCTTGCCTGCCCAGGGTCACTAGACACCAGCTCCTCCAATGGCCCTGCCCCCACCCTGTAGAACAAAAATTCCCCGGCCCCCCCCCACGACCTACATTTGAATGATTTGAGAGTGATGGCCCATAACTGTCCCAGAGAGGGAAGTAAACTGAATTAGGGTTGTTGCCACTCCCCCCACCTCTTCCCCACCTGATTATTGGACTTTGGGCTTGGCCCTCTCTGGGCCAATTTAGTGGCACTGTCGTCCCTCCCCAGGTATCCCCAATGCCTGCACATGTTGGAGCTGCTGCAGTATGAGCATTTCCGAAAGGAGTTGGTGAATGCCCAGTGTGCCAAGTTCATCGATGAGCAACAGATCCTGCACTGGCAGCACTACTCCCGAAAGCGGATGCGGCTGCAGCAGGCCCTGGCAGAGCAGCAGCAGCAGCAGCCTCAGCAGCACAGCAGCAGTAGCGCATCCTCTGCAGGAAAGTGAAGGAGGGAGGGAGGGGAGCCTTCCACAGGCTCCTCCTAAAGGCTGCTCAGTGACTTTCCAAACCACCTGGTGGCTTCTTTGTTCTAATTCCCAAACTGACGCAAAGTAAAGTTCTTTGTCAGAAGAGGCCAATGAGGAAGCCTGAGTATCTAAGCTTAGAAGGCCCGCTGGCTTTGCGGGAGGAGGGTGAGAAGGGCCGCAATCATGGGCACAAAGGTCGAATTCTCTGGCCCTGGGTGTGGGGGAGGCTTGGCCCAGTCCCTGGGTGGGAATAACCAGAAGCACGAATGACAAGGAAGCCCTTCCACCCTTCACCAAGGGCGCTGTATTGGCAGAACACTCATCAGGGGCGTTCTTGACATTATTTTGGCTAATGTTACTATCACACAATTGATTACGAGGTTCCTTTATAATCGCGACATCGGCGCTGCCGGCGAAGCTTGCCTAATCCTCCTCTGAAAACAGCATCTCCACCAGACTGGCTTTCAGACATTCCGCCTCCACCAGCTTCTGAGGCTGGAAGAGAAACCTAGGAGTCAGCCGAGGCTCCCCTTACCCTCCTCTCCACACCGCCTTAAGTCAATCATTGACTTGGCGCTTCCCTGAGGGCACTTCGGCCGAATTCCAGGTCGGCACCGCCCTCCACCTCCACACGCCCCCAGGCCCCGGGCAGAGAAATAGCTGGGGAGGGAGAGGAGGCCCCCCGGGGGCCAGGAAGGCGGGGTGCCCCATCCAGAGCCGAAGAAGGGGCCTGGGCGCTCACCGTCCCGTACTTGAGCAGAGTCGGCACCGCGGTCAACTTTAGTTTCTTCTTGAAGTCATTGTTGGGATCTTTCCAGCTAGGGGGCAAAGAGCGCGCGACCCGTGGGTGCCGGGGCCGGACTCCCCCCAACCCCCGCCCCGGCGCCCCGCCCTGTCCCGGGCTCCGAGGAGCACTTACTAGGGCCGGTCCCCGACCTGGCAGTAGATGAACACGGCGTTCTCGGGGATGTGTTTGAGAGCCCCCAGGACCACAGGCTCGGCTGCGAGGGGACGGAGGGAGGAAGGGGAGGTCACTGGCCCGTGCGAGGGAGAGGCCAGGGCCCGGGCGCGCCGGCTCGCTCGCCATCCTGGAGCCTCGGTCCCCCGCCCCGAGCCTCAGTTTCCCCGGCTCACCCTGCACGCAGTCCGGGCACCAGCTGCGGCCCTCGGCGTCCTTGTCGCCCGTGAAGTAGACGAAGATGGTCTTGTCCCTGTGCTGCTCCACCGCCCCGCAGAAGTCGCCGAAGCCCGACACGCGCACCTCCTCGTAGCGGGCCATGCCGGGCTCCACTAACCCGCGCGCTCTCCGGCCAGGGCGGGGCATCACGTGGGGGGCGGGGCAACAGCCACTTCCGGGGCTCCTCGCTCCTCCCCGGGCCGCCCGAGAGGCCCCAAGGCCTCGGCCGAGTCGCTACGGGGGCGCCGGCCCCGCCCCGCCCCGCCCCGCCCCCCTGACTGGGGGCTGCCCCTTCTCGGCTCCCGTTGCCTCCCTCCTTCCCTTCCGGCTTCCCGGCAGCCCCTGCGTCGTTGTCCTGGTAACGAGCTGCGCGGCCGGAAATGCGGGCCTGATCGCCGAGAAGCTCCGGGAAGCAACTCTCGGAAAACCCGGCCGGGGGAAGTAGGGCCCCCTGCATCTCCCGTCTTCTCCCCTTTGCCCAGTTCGGGCCTCCCGGGGCCGCCATGGGCCTCAGCAACCTGCAAACCCAGGTACTCCCTCCCTGTGCACCGTCCGCAGCCACCGGCCCCCATCCGGAGGGGGTGGGGAAGGGTCTGTAGTGCCCGCAGACTGAGGAGCCTTCTGGAGACACCCATCCCTCTTGGGGCGGGGGGGAGGGGGCTCTGCCCGCGATCTCCGCCCCCACACACCCTGCAGGAATCGCCTACTGTGTGCTGGGCAGCGCTGGAGACTCAAGGAAAGCACACACCCATCCCCCCCCGTGGGGGAGAGGCCAGACCAGGCAGGTGGGGGCGGGGCGGCCAGCTTCTCCCCATCCATCCCATCCACCAGCACCCCCCTAGTGTGCGGGGCACTCTCACGCGTGTTCCTGCAGCTGTGCGAATGCATTTACATGCGTGAGCACACCGCCCCCCACGTACACGCGTGACCTCACCCTGTCTCCCCCCACCCTCAGCTGCAGTTCAACAGGAACGTGCCGGCGCTGCCCGATAACCTGGCCGTCCGATACTCAGGCCCGCGCCCCATCGTCATCGAGAAACTGAGGCCCCCGGACAGGGCCAGCGCCTCCCCGCTTCACAGAGGGCCCCGCCGCCAGGCTTCCATCCCCTTCACCGTGGTGTCCGAAGAGAAGCTCAGCCTGGCTATCCGCTTGGCCAAAAGAGACGTCAAGAGAAAACAGCTGGGGGAGGTGATGATGGGGGACGCCCCCAAGCCCAACCTGAGCCGGACTGAGCTGACCAAGCAACCTCGAGGCCCCCTCCCGGGCCGCCAGCGCCCCTCTCAGGCAAAAACTGCCAGTGCCAGGGCCAAAGTCCATGTCTCAGGGGTCCCTGGGGCCGACTCCCTGCCCACCAGGGACTCTGGTCCTCAGCCCCAGGCGCCGCAGGTAGCAAAGTCCCAAAGCATGCTAGAGCTCCAGCGGCTGCACAGAGAGCTGAGCGCCTGTCTCCAGAGGATGGAAGGGATGGCCTCCAAAGGTGAGGGAACCAGGCTCCCCGAGGTCAGCTCAAGGGCCACCCGCTGGTCCATATTTTTCTTGGGGGCACTGCTTGGGCCTAATGGTGGATGGGCCTCTGGGGACCCTTCCCCTTTCTTCCCCGAGGAGGAGTCCTCTCAGGAAGCCTTTCCCCCTCCAGGCTTTTCCCCTTGGAATGTCTTTCCCAGGGCTTGATCATTGCTATTTGCAAGAGAAGTCTCTGGAAGAAGGCAGGCGGTGAGCTTCCCAGTCAAGCAGGAATCCTGTTCTTGGTGAGGGTGGGAGCAGAGAGGGGACAGAGCACACAGGTATTGGGGAGCAGCTGGCAGCAGGGCCATGGGGGCCACCTTTTCCTAATGCTTGGGCAGACTCCCAGCGTGATGGCCTTACAATCTGGGGCCTTGCCAAAGATTCTGTAGCCCCCAGCACCTGCCTCTCACCCAGCTGGGGAAAATCTCCTTTCAGATGGACTGGAGGAAGGCCTGGATCCAGCTGTGGCTGAGCGGAGCCGAGTGCGGAACCAGGAGCAGGCTGTCCGCTCAGCCCGCATGCTCTACGCTCTCCAGCAGCAGGTAGGGACCTCTTTTCTCTCCTGGGCCTGTTGGAGGCCCTCTTGATACCCACTCTGCTCCCCTCCCCTAGGTGGGCTGGCTCACCAAATGCCAGGGTCTGGGGAGTTTTTGAAGTAATGTGTCTCCCTTGCCATGCCCTCCCTGGATTCAAGGGCTCAGGCCCCCTTTGGTCTTCCTTCTGTCTCGCTCCTTGGGGCCTTTGTTGCCCTATGTCCTGCCCCAGCCTGCTCAGGTCTGCTTCTTCCACCTCAGGTGGCAAGGACTGTGAGACTTCATTTTATGCAGAAAGGAATTTAGGTGACTTGCACCAGGGTCATGGGGGAGGGAGTCTCCAAGGTAGGATTCAAACCCACGTCTTCCTCTTATCTTTCTCATGGCCCTTTCCTAACATCTCCTCTGCCCTGAGCTTTTCTAAGTTTTGATTCTTTTATTACAAACAAATACATCTCTGTCTTGAAAGATCAGAGAAGGTTGATGAGCATCCATTTGTACGGAAAAGTGGATGCGTGAGGTTTCCCGAGTGTCTCTCTAGTTGTTCTCATCGTTAGACAAGAGAGTAGATTTCATGAGTGGTTTTGGTCTGTGTCTTCACCTCAGACACAACTAGGCACAAATTAGGTCAACGGGCAGGATTTCAGCAGCTGTCAGAGTGGGTGGAGAGGCATTCTAGGAGTAGAGAACACCCAAAGATGTGGAGGCAGGAGAATGCCTGGTGTCCAGTTTACCCAGAGGACAGCACCCATGGAGTGGGGTTGGAGGGTAGAGCAGTCTGAGGGCTCCTGCAGGTGCTTGATAGGAGGCCCCTGAGTGAGGATGGGGGCAGCACACCAAGGATATCTGTTCTTTGGGCCTAACATCCTGGAAAGTGATTTGGGGGGACCTAGAATCTTCTAGTCTACTCTTCCACATGTGTGCCCCTCCCCCCCAGGAAAAGGACTTGGTTGGTTTTTTCATGGATCAAATGCTCACAGAATGGCTTGGGCCCCAGGAGCTGAGAAGTGAAGGGGCCAGCGGGACTCATTCCTAGGTCCCAGAAGTCTCCCCTTGGTTCCTCTGTTTGGAATGGAGAAATGAGGGTGCCTCGGCAAGAGTACAAGACTAAGCGTGTCCAGTCAGGGTTATAAACAGAGGAGACTGGAGGAGAGGGGCCCAAGCAACATCTGAGGAGGGTGCCATCCACACTAATCCTGGCATTTTCACCATGAGAACATTGGGAAGAAACCAACTCTGCAGACAAACAAGCCGGAAGCCAGCTGGGGAGCTGGTCCCACCAAAGGAGGAGCTCCTCCCTTCTCCCTGGGGGACTCTCCAAAGGCCCACCCTCCTCCTTCGTTTGTTCTGTGGATGAAACTCCACCTGCATCAGCACAGCCCCCTCCTCCTGCTGAGCTCTGACTGAGGTGAGGGTCCCGATGCTGAGGCTCTGCTGCCTGGTGGCCTCATTGGTAGAGGTGGGCTGAGAGCTGGAAGGAGGTCAGCCTCTCTGGGCTTGGCTGGCATCAGGCCTGGCTGTGGTCTTTCCCCTCCGTGGCCTCCTGAGATGGCCACCACTGACCTGACCAAAGCCATGAGTAGAGAACTCGAGGATAAGCCAAGCAAGCAGCTCCGAGAGTCAAACATGGTGAGAAGATCCCCAAGGAGATTACAGCAGCCAAGCTGAGGCTGACAGGGAGCAGCCCAGGCAAAGACATGTAGGTGGGAGATGACCAGTTGGTCTGAAATGTACAGAGAATGGCTGATGGGGAGAACTAAGGAATCGGTATAGAAAGGTGGGTCAAAGAAATACCAGATGGAGGAGTCAGTGATTTGGTGTGGAGCATGGTCTGGACACGGGAAGACCAGTCAGAAGGCCATTGCAGTCATCTGGTCAGAGGGGATGAGGGCCCAAATCAGGGAGGTGGCTCTTTGTGTGGAGGAAAAGAGATGGAGAACTGAGGTTGGCCACCTACCTGGGAGGCGGATCAGGAATTTGGTTTTGGATATGAGGACCTTAGGATGTCATTATTAAAGATCTACGTGGACACTTTCCCATACCTAAAGTCATGGTAAAATGTCTATGGAAAAGTACTTGGATAGGAAGGATAAAGACCATGAGCCTGGGAATGGGGCAGAGCTGATAAGTGGAGTCTGGCCCTGCCAGCTTGGAAACTCCCCCCTCATGGTGCCTGGGGAGGAGCCTGGAACATACTTATATGGATTTCTGATGAGCTTCTGTGGGTGTTAATTAAATGAGATCTTCAGGAAAAGGGCCTGAACGGCAGAGACTTGACCAGCAATGACGCTTCCAGCCAGCCAAGGCCCAACCAGCGCTTTGGGCTGATGTCAGTGGTGGGGGTGGGAGTGGGCACCTTCTCCCACAGCTGATCCACCCACTCCTGAGGGCTCCTAGACCATCTTATTTGGTTTTAATTGTGACATTCCTTTAAAATGTCACACAATCCACACAAAAGAGCAAAGACTGCATTTCTCTATGAAGAAACTGAACAAAATCTTGGCATCTGGATCTTCCAGGAAGCCTGCAGTGGACTGAGGGAGCCTGGTAAATCCTAGAAACACACCTCAGGGATGACCATGGGGCAACTGCTCCTTCTGAGGACACTGCCTGGTGCCTTCCCTGTCCAGTTTATGTCCCAAGGATGTGGGTGGAGCCGGTGAAGGAGCTTTATCTGAGCTCTGTGGCTGCTGGAAAGAAAGGTGGGCACCCTGGACAGTGGCACAGCTCCTGGGCCTGTGGTTGGAGTCTGCTGTACTTTGAGTGCCTTTTTTCCCTGGAAATCTGCAGAGGTTTAGCACTCTCACAGTCAGAATAGGAACTTGACCTTGGTTCCAGTCTAGGAGAAGCTCCTCCCTGCCATGCACATTCATATGCGCTCTCACATGCATGCACACACATGCATGTACAGTACAGGCACATGCAGTCATACATACCCTCATGTACGCACACATGCAATACATATACCTTCACACATACGCATGCACCCAGATACAATAAATTGATTCATACACACGTAGACACTTGCACATATGCACATGCAATACACTCACGCATACATGCTTACATATGCAATACACATACACTCAAACAGCACACGTGCTCACACACATATACTCACACTCAGATGCACACCACACACACACACATCATTTGTCTCTCACAGATGATCCAGAGGGTTGATGGTAATACTACCAACCATGTGCCCCTGCCCTGCACACCTCACCCTGGGTTTACACTGGGCCCTCTTGTCCCTGCCAGCTCTCCAGGCCCACTCTCCTCACCTGTTTTTTTTTCCTCTTCTGATGAGCAGGTTAAAGAAATCCAGGAAGAGCTGGCTAAGTTAAGTCCTAACAGAATCACACACACTAAGAAGGTAAGGCCAGGAGGGTTGGTCACACCTGGAGCCCTGGGGGGAGGGGCAGGCTCTTAGCAGCCCGTATCTCCCATTTTCACCAGTCCAGGGCCATGTCTCGATTAGCGGCTGCCCACCGCGGAGCCATCCGAGCCTTGCGGATGTTTGTCAGTCAGTTCACAGACTCGAAGGAGCAGGTGGTTTCTGAGCGCTACAGAGAGCTGGGCAATCTCATTCGGCAGCTTTCCATCTGCTCCACCAGACTGGACACTGATCCTTCTGTCCCAGCTGTGGTCCTCGATCTCCTGCAGCAGATTGAGGTATGGCCATAGGGAAAGGGGGCAGGTGTGGGCACCAGCTCCATCACTCAAATTTGAGTCCTTCCTCCCTGGCCCCTACTGATGGAACATAAGCCTAGCAAAAAGCCATATTAACCTGCTGCCTAGAGCTGTCCTTATTATAGACGGGGAAGTCCTCTGCACATACGTGTGATTGTGGTGATGGGGGCGCAGGCTGGGGGTGCTCCCTGCCGAGGCCAGACTCGCCCGCATCCTCAGGAAGGTGGGTTGCTTTGTTAGAGTGCATTGAACAGATGGGATGGGTGAGTCCTGCTTCAGGCTCCCCCCTCCACACCCCTCTCCCCCTTCTGCTGCACCTCCCCACTATTAGACCACAGGCTTCAAGGGCCCTGTGTCTGGCTCTTCTTGCCCCCTCCCCCCATCTATTTCCATAAATGACCAGGTAGCTGGCCAGCAACTTCAAGGGCTCCCTCCAAATCTGCCTGTATTCGATGGATTTCCAGGCCTTCCTTGGGCTCTGGTCTGTCTGTGTAACCTTTCATTCCAGCTTGTGTATGTGTAGGTGTAGGGGAGGGTGCTAGGGGCACTTGGAAGTGTTACTCTTCAGAGCCTTGAGGGGAAGCCAGATCATCTTTCCAAAAGTTAATTGTGAAGGATTTTGGAGTTTTGCCATGGTACTGGAGAAGTTGGAGGAGTTTGTGGTCTGTCCTCCTGGTGGTTTGTCATTGGTCACAGAAGGCTCTGAGCCTTTATGGTAGCTAGCTTGGGGCCAAAGAAACCCCCCTTGGGAAGGCCTGGTGTTGTGGGAGATGGGATGCAGCTCCCAAGCTGCGGTCGTTGTTGATCACCTAATGAGCTGCCATTCCGTGCCAAGTCACTGGATTTTTAAATGTCCCTTTTTAGGGCTAAGCTTCCTTCTGGTTTCAAATCGTTCCTATAAAATGCTCATTTGGGTGGTTGAGATTTTGCTGTTTTTGTCTTTAAAGGTTGTCACATTCTGTGACCCAAGGGCATTCCTGTGTAGGAGGCAGATGGTGGAGAGGGTGTTTAATAGCTGGAGAACAGCATTGATTTCTCACTAATTTCACAGAGTTTCTTGATGAGTTGAAGAATCCCTTTGCCAGGGGCTGCGTGGGGGCCACTCATCTCCTGGACCTTTGAGTGTGTCTTGAGTCTTTGGAAGATAAGTTTCGTGTTTCCTGGCAGGAGTTAGATTCCCTCCTGGAAAGGAAACAGTCACTTGGAAAGATAAAGAAATGCTTCCCCAGAGTTCGAAGCCAGTCTCCGCTGGGTTTCCCAATGGCCTTGGAGAAGTCTTTTAGCACATCCCCATTGAGAGAAAGGAAGCCCCTGGTGGTGAAGGAGAAACTTGCGCAGGAAAGGAGGCGGCCTGTTGTGCACAAGCTCCCGGAGGGTGAGTCTAGCTGACTGGTCTCAGTGGGGCTTCTCTTGGAGGTAGCCTTCCCTGGCTGGGATGACATTGTGCTCCTGGAACCTCATGGACCTCTGCGAGTACCTTTCAGTAATATGGGAATGGGAGGAAACCCTGTGTAGTCTCTCTCCATATGGTCAGGTCCTCCCTTGCCTGGAGCCAGAGAGCCCTCTCCTTAGTAAAGCCCTCAAGCCTGGGCTTCAGGAAGTTAGGCTCCTCCTCAGGGATCAGAAAGAAGGGGCCCAGGCCAAAGAGGCCTCAGGAGCAACCATAGGTTACCCATTCCTCTCCGTCCAGTAACACATGGACTTCCCTGAGGAGGACAGCAGGTGGCCAGCTGCCCAAAGCTGCTCTGCACAAAGTGGCTGCAGAGAGAGCCCTCCAGTGGCCAGTTGATGCAGTTGGAGGCAATTTTGCTGTTCCGAGCCCCCATACTTGGTCTCTTATGGCCTACTGAGCAATGCCTTATGGTTTGGGTATTGCATGCAGGCCCTCAAGTGGTAGTGGGGGGCAGGAGATATGGGGGGTCTCCCCCAAGTAAGCAGGATGGTGCTTCTTCCTTGGCCCAGGAGGGCCAGGCCAGAGTCAACTCAGGAAAAGAAGGGGCAGCACGTAGGAAGGAGCACACTTTGGGATCTTTGGGTGCTTGGATGGTTCAGCACCTCACTTTACATTTGAGGAGCTGAGACCAGGGAACACAACTGAAGGAGAGACATAGAGTTGGTTTGAATCCTGGCTCTCCCTATTATAAGGGGAATGGAAGAGAAGGCCCCAGGGCTTCTTTCCCCCTGAACCTCCCCTTCTCTCCATCCTCCTTTCTTTGTTTATTTTGTGTCTCTGTCTGTGGGTCCTACAACCAAGGCCTGGTGAGGGGTGTGCCCAACTTCAGCTGATGCCAAAGTCGGGGACTCTGGGCAGGCAGCCTCCCTAGCTCAGGATGCTGGCCTCAGTGCCAGGAGTCCCGCAGGCCCTTGGCTCGCCTGGGAAGGGGTGGGTCACAGCCCTTGGCAGTTGCAGGTTCACAGAGGTCAGAAACCATGGACCTGCAGCTCTAGGGCCAGGCTCTGGCTTCCCATATGTGAACTTCACGGGCAGAGCCTGGGGAAGGAGGTGGTGAGAGCCAGAGGAGTCCTGCAAAGCAGAAGGCAACTCACCTCTTGGGTGATCCTGGTTCCCAGAGATGGGGAGGGTGCGGGTGCCTTGGTCTGACATGGGCACCTGATCGGGACTGATTGTTCCTATGTTCTCCTTCTGTGCCCTCTGGGTAGATGAGCACCCATCTTTTGCATGGAGTCCCCTGCGCCAGATGTTGGGCGAGGGGCTGGAGGGCCAGGCCAAAGAGGACCTCACTTCCTCCAACCAGAATACCGCTTTTGAAGTAGGACTGGCCTCAATGAAAGCGAAAGGTGTGAAAATGCGGCCGCTTTGTGCTGCCAGGCCCTTCCGAAGGCGAGGTACTCACACAGCTGCCAAGTCAGAGCAGGTATGCCTTGGTTCTGGGGTTCAGGATGGGCTTCCAAAGGTGGGTGGTGGCTACCCTAGGAGCCCCCAGAATTAGGGCATCGCTGAGGCCTGCCCGCTCCTTCCACACTCTCCTTGCCCTTGTTGGGTTCACTCAGTGATCACAAATGGCTGGAGGATTGAAGTGTCTCCTCCGGGCTTGGGGGCCCATCTGACTTTGAGGAGCACTCCGTACCTGTGGGGGCACAGCCTCTTGAGTCTTTCCTGAGTCACAAATACCAGGGGAAGTGAGGCAGCATGATCAGTGGAGGCTCTTGAGTTTGCTCAATCACAATTCATTTCCAGGTAGATTAATTTGCAAGACTTTTTTTCTCTCAGTGTATTTAAGTGTTTATTTTCTCTTTCTTATCTTGTACCCCATTCCTCCCAAAAGAATACCAGAGAAGAAAACCCCTATAGTCACTCTGTGCGGTCAGGCCAAGCCCCTCCAGTGTATGTTGGGTGCAGCAGGTGCCTGCTGTGTCCTGGGGGGGCAGTCACTGTTCTCCACAGTGGGTCACACATACCTTCCCTAGGATTGCCGGAAAAGGGGTCAGAGCAGGGAGGGGACAGTGAGCTTGTTGGGAGGGGGCCAGGATGATCAGCTCACCTCCTCAGGGTCCAGAGGTGGTACCCAGTTCCCCTGAGAGCAGAGGGGGTGCCCCACAGCAGAATTAAGGCTGTGGAATGGGGGCCTGGCTGCTCTGAGCTGTGCTCAGGTCCCTGCAGTTGGCAGGAGGGTTAGCGATACCAAAGGGGTGGCTGAGGGAGCTCATTCAGACGCTCGCTGATGCTGCCTCACTCCGTGCTTCCTCCGTACCCAGCCATCTCATGGGGCGGGAGGCTGCCCAGGAATGGTCAGGCCCATGCACTTAGCATGGTCCTTCTCTCAGGGCCTCCTTGTGGCTACAACCCTCAGTCTTTCCCTCAACTTCCTTCCTCACTGCCTCTTATGGCCCATTGCTCTCTGAGAGGCTGCCTGGACACAGGCATTTCTACAGTGTCTGCTCTGGCCAAGAGAAAGCCAGTCAGCAAGCATTTTTAAGTGCCTACTATGTGCCGAGCAGCCTCCAAAGTATTGGGGTTATAAAAATGATGTGATCTGTACAGACTGGAAACAAACCAAGGAGGGCTTCATGGAGAAGGTGGCAGCATGTACAGAGGTTTGGAAATTGATGATGGAGGTCCCTGGGGCCTCCTGGAGATGAGCCACTATCACTGTCAATTGATGAATGGGTGTTTCTTGTGTAACAAAGTCAAACTGGTAAAGCTATGCAGTGTTCCACATCTGTAACTCGCCACTTTTCTGTTTTAAAAAAATTTGGTTTGTCCCCTCCCACATGCCATTGGAGAATAAAAATCCAACATTTTTGCAACCGCATCTAGAATCAAGCAGAACCGTTCTTCCCCTGGTGGCTGTACACGTGTGCATGCACACACTCATACACACATGTGCACATGCACGCACAAGGAGGACTGGCATGTAGAAAGAGTCATGGCTGTGTCTGGCACCACAGAGAGACAGTGTGGGATGAGGACTCCCTCTGCCTCCGTGTCCCCCTTTGTCCTCTGGCTTTGCGTTGGTGAGGTGTTGGCCGGCACTCTGCTCTTCTGTTTCTGCTTCTTTCCTCACTGTGTAAACGTCCTTGAAGCTGTTCCTTTTTTATTGTTGTGTAGAAGTCATAGCAGGAGCAGTTCTGGTTCTGCTGCCTTCCCTCGGCTTGTGACGCTGTGGGTGCTCTAGCCTTGTGCTCCCCAGAATGGCTAGACCAAATGGGACAGCGGGGGGGGGCACATTTGCCCCCAACCCCTCCAGCCTCTCTTGTTTTGAGGAGTGGGAGGGGAGGGTCTCAGCACTGGCCTTCACAGAGCCCAGTTTTCTTCCCTTGATAACTCCCTGTTCATACCTTTAAACTAGGGCCTTTTTTCTCCTGGAAATTTCAGTCAGTTCCTCATAGATCTTAAAGATGAGACTTGTCTTTACCAGAGAAACTCATTGCTCAGACTTTCTTCTCAGTTAATTGTTTCATTCTTGATCTGTTTTAATTTTGGTTGTCAGGATGGTCCACTTTCTCTTCTCTGATCCTGTCTTCCTGCTTGACCATGAACTTTTCCTAATCTTAAGCCAGTCCTGCATTCTTGGCATCAAAAGCTCATCTATTGTAGTTTCCAGTTATATAAAGCATTGCACCTGCTTGTTAAGGCTTCTGCTTTGATCACTTTCTTTTTCTAATGCATTTCTCCCCAGTTTGTGTACAAAGACTCTGTCTGTGTCTTCTGTTTGAAGCTGAGCTTAAAGTGAGGCAGAGAGGCCTCTCCTTGAACAGGTTCCCACAGTGGGTAAGGCTGTGATGAGAGGAGATGTATTCAGGAGCAGGAAGAAAAGTCAAGGGCTCTGCTCCCAGAGATGGGGTGGGGGATCCACTTGAGGAAGGAGAACGAGAGAGGCTTCAGGGATGTCCAGCGGGCAGACTGGAGGTCAGGAGAGAGTATCCTTCAAAGTGTCACTGAGCCCACCGGAGACGGCAGAGACCTGAGAAGAGCCTGTGCGCATCGCCAGCATCCCTGCCAAAGGCAGCCCCAAACACAGTGTTTGCTCCCACTCTCCACAGTGGGCATTGTAGACTCCCCCTGCTCTTCCTCCCTCTCAGTGCACAACCCCCCACCTTCCCCCTGCTGTATTTATAAAGAAGGATGGAGGCTATTTGTCATGGGCGTCCTTTTTCTCCTCTTCTGGCCCTTCTGAGTCCCTCAGCCTCCTGCCTGCCTCCCATTCTCTCCCTTTAGTCTCTGATGGAGCGGGCGCCCTTCTTGCCCAGAGCACCCCCAGTACATGTGGGGGTAGGGGCCCCCCTTTGTCCCTTCCTGATTCTCTGTCTCTGTCTCCTTTTTGTCTCTCTGTGTCTCCTCTTTCTGTCTCTGTCTCTCTGTCTTTTTCATCTCACCACTGTTTCCTTGCAGAGAACCTCAGGTCCCTAGGCCTGATCTGAAGCTGCTGCTGTCCGTTGGACAACTCCATCATGTCCTGTAGACATCTCCCATTCTCCTTTCTTCCTGCTGGGATTTGCCATGCAGGCCCAGACAATGGCAGCAGCCTTCTGGGAACCTTTGGACCCCAGTCTCTTCTTCTCTGGTCCCACTTCCACACAGAGGACAGAATTGTTCTCTCAGGAAGTATCCTTGGCCCCTTCTTACTAGGATAAAGGGGAATCTGGCATCCGATGGGATCAGTCTGGCTCCCACGTTCCCTCCCCACACCCTCTGTGTTTGGCCAGGTGGCCCTTCATCTCCCACTGCTGGGCCTTTGTACAGGCTGTACCCTCTCACTGTCGCACTTTCCTCCATGCCCCCATCCTCTGGTGCTCCTTCCTGAAGTTCCTGACTGCTCTGCAGTCACCTGGGAACATTTCTTCTTCCATGTCTTAGTTCCAAACATAGTGCTTGGCACATGGGAGGGACTGAATTAGTGAAAGTGAAGGCTTTGGGATTCAGTTGGACATGAGTGGCTGAGAACATGGCTTTTCGAGCTTGGTTTCATTCTGGGCCCTGGTGATGGTTGAAATCACCTAGTGGTGTGTATGTGTATGCATGCATGTCCTTGTGCATGTGTGTGCGTGTGCACCTACCCCCCACATTCACACACACCCCTGCAGGCCCTGGGAGGGAGCCTGCCCTAAGATTTCTGGTCCAGGAGACCCAGGGGGATCTGGGAATCGGAGCTCTTGTGGAGTAACAGGTCAGAATTCCCTGCAGGGCTTCCGTAAGACAGAAAGGCTGAGATCCCACCAGGCGCAGGGCCAGGACCACAGGTTCCAAAGGACAACCGTATCATTCAGATCAAAGAAGAACCAGCCCCCTGTGAAGGACTGCCACGTGCCCTGGATCCCTCCCAACCCCACCTCCCCATCAGCCTCTCCTAAATGGTAGGTGCAGAGGTGCTTGGAACCCCTGGAGTCTCTGGGGAGGGGGACTAGCTGCTTCCTGAGTTACTGTGCCAGGGCCTATCCATGCGTGCCCTGTGTTGCAGTCTCTTCATGATCCCATGCTCCCCCAGGACAGAGAAGGTGGCTCTGTGTCCCAACAGGCACAGCCTTGAGAAGGTGTTGGTAGCAAGTGGCCATGGCAACACTGTGGAGCCTTTGGGGTTGCATCTACCTGCCTGCCCCTCCAACTCCTGGGTGTGGGGAGATGGTAAAGAAGGTCTGTCTTTCTTCTCTGTAGCGTTGCTTGGGGGAAGGGGAGTGCCAGTTCCAGAGATGCCAAAAAGGAACCATGTCTCCAACCAGAGGCAGTCCGGGAGGAAGGAGCCTGCACAGACCCCATCAAACGTGAGGCTCTCAGGTTGGCATCGGTGGCCCCTTCCTATGTGTGGGGCCCTGGGCTGCCCGCCCCCTACCCCCCCACACCCAAAGTCCAGGCATCTCAAATACTTCTTCTGTGTAGGGAGCTGGCCTGGCAACTGTCCACAGACCAGGGTAGGGGGGTCCCAGCCTCAAAGGAGGGGAAAGCGAAGGATCTGCCTCCAGACACCCCTGGCACCTTCGCTGCAGATGAGGTGAATGGGGGAGCTGGGCATGGGAAGCTCCCTAGGGACCTCTGGGGGCCATGGCTCCACGGGGCATGGTGGACGTCATGGCCAGCTTTATCCTTGCGGGGCCTTGGATGAGTCTGGCCCAGTCCCAGCCCTGCCCCCATTCCTGGCCCCACTGATAGGATAGTGCCTGTCCCAGAGCTGGTCAAGCCCTGGGCCCTGGTTTTCCCCAAAGAAATGGCCGATCAAAAAGCCAAGTGGCTCAAGCCCCGAAGGTGGCTCAAGCCCTGAAGGCCCAAGTGGGTCTGTCCAGGCTCTGAATGGTAGGGGTTGGGGGGTGCCATCCTGGAGCCACTGGGACCCTCTGAGAACAAGGACCTGTCCCCAGGAGGAGGGGTGCCTGGCAAACGGCCTGGGCACCAGCAGATGCCCCTTTCTCCTCTCAGGCTTGCCTGGCTGGACACTGAGAGCACCCGGAGACTAACAGAGCTGGAGGAGCTGAAGGCCCGAGAGCTGGCCGACATCCAGAGGCTAAGGTAAGTGGGTGAGCGAGTGAGCAAGCAAGCGCTGAGGACATGGGGGGGAGGAACAGCGTGCATACTTCCAGAACATGCACATGCATACACAGTCACACACTTACTCACGTGAACTCACACATGCTTGGGCATCTTCACAGTATACATACACATTCACATGCACACACATGAATACAGACACATTCACATGTGTACACACACACTTACACCCACACTGGGTCACATCTACTCATAGGTACATACATGTGCCTACAGTATGAGAACATATGCATACTCACATGTACTCACACATACACATGCTTATACATTTATGTACGCATGTGTGCATGCACGGCATACTTAGACACCTTCACAGTCCATGCACACAGATATATTCACATGTGTGTACACATACTCGTATATATACTATCTGCTCACTAGTACCTATACATGCCTACAATACACGTACACATGCATACTCATACCCACTCACATATCCAAGGCACTCATGCACACATGTGCACACACATGCACATTCACCTACCCACCCTCAGACATATTGATACACATGTTCTGAACATTGGATTACTGGTGTGTACACACACACACACAGACACATTCGTCTCTAAATCTAGTGTCCAGGGTATGTGCATGTGTGCATTTTATGTATTCTCATGATCATATATAACCATGGCACAGTAATCTGTCCCACATATCCTTACACATCCTCCATTCACATGCACCTTGGACAGTGGATCATAGATGAGAGTTCTGCCTGGCCTTGAAAGGGGTTAGTTAAGTCTACATGCAGGATATGTGTAAAGCCACACACCTGCTTGTGTTTGTGGGGCTTCCAGGCTGGCCCCTGGGACCTGAGCCATACCAAGGGAAGCCTCTCTGGCTCCCACCTCAGCCCTCAGCTGCCCCGCCTGGTCCAGGGTCTGACACAGGCAGACAGCTGCTATGGAATTCCCCTGCCCACATGGGGTGGCGTCTTTTCCCATCCCCCTCCATACATGCCTGTGCTGGTGCACAGGGAGGGCATCATCCTGGCCCCTCCTCTGCACCACAAGAGGGTTAGACCCTGACTGCCACCACCCCCACCACCGCCCTCCCAGGAACTCACTTTGGGGTGCCATTGCTGGCGAGTGAAGCTAAAACGACTTGGTCCAGATGCCAAAGTGCCAAATACATGGAGTCAGGAAGTCCGGAGTTCCAGTCCAGCCTCAGATATGCACTAACTGGGTGACCCTGGGCAGATCACTTCACCTCTGTTCTCCTCAGTTTCCTCATCTGTAAAATGTGGGTCACAGTAGCCCCTGTTTCTCAGGGCTGTTGTGAGGATCCAGAGATCCTATTTGTAAAGGCCAGCGTCTGGGTGTGGAATAGCTGTCACGTTAATGTTTGTGTCCCTCCCCCCGAATCTTGAGAATTCGAGAGTCTTTTGAAAGGTTGGACAGATGATTTGGCAGCAGCTTGGCCTGCCCTAAACTGAAGGTTTCCCATTTTACAGCCAGTCAGCAAGTATTGAGCGCCTACTGTGTGCCAGTCACTATACAAGTGCTGGAAACATAGAGGAAGGGAGGAAACCTGATGGTTTTGTTTCTGAGCAGCACATCTACCTCCGAGTTGGCGGACAAGGTGGAGAGGGCAGTCCTAGAGCGTCTGAAGCCCCTCTTGGACCATGTGAAGGTAACGTCACCCTCCTGCATGCATCACTGAGGGCCTGCTGACCTTCTCTGTTGTTGGAGGTGGGCATCCCCTGGCCTGTCTGGGGCCTGGCTCGAGGTCCCTTGCTCTTGAGACCACCACCCTCACGGTTTGGCCCCATCTGGAGATGCATCTGCCCAGAGCAGAGGACCCCAATGCCACCTGGGAGCCCATTTGCTGGGGTGACCTCCCTTCACGTCCAGTCATAGGCTTTGTATCCAGGCTTGCCCCTAACCACCCCCTCCCCTGAGCCTGTCCCTGCACAACTGGGATCCAGCTCCAGGGTCTTTGACCTTGTAGGTGCCCACTGTGGCATCTTGTGGTTCATTTGTTTCTTTAACAGCCCTGAGAAGGAGGCACTGCTATTGGCATTCCCATTTTACAAACAAGAAAACTGAGGTGCAGAGGGATTAAGATGCCCAAGAGCATGTGTGTAAGGAGCGTTGGAGGCAGAATTTTAGCTTGTGCCTTCCTGCCTCTCAAGTCCAGAGCTCCCACTGGCTCTGGGGAGCCATGTGGCAGAGTGCACAGAGTAGGGGAGTTGGAGGCAGTCTGTGCCAGGCACTGTGCTAAGGATACAAAAAGAGGTGCAAGATGACTCCTACCCTCAGCATCAGTGGGAATGATTAACTGAGGGAAAGTGGCTTCCAGGGCAAGAGCGGATTTCAGTTAGAAATTTAGAGGAAGCCAAGGAGATCAGTCATCAGAGAGAAGCGGGGAGAGCGTTGCAGGCAGGGAGATGGCCAGAGAGAATGCTCAGAGCCGAGAGGCAGAGTGTTGAGTCTGTGGAGCAGGCAGGAGGCCGGGATGGATGGAAGAATACAGCTTGGGGAGGGAGGTGTACAAGACTTGGAAAGGGGGAGCTTCTGAAGGGCTTTGAATGCCAGACAGGGAAGCGATGGGAGGAGGAGCCCCTGGAGTTTATCAAGTGTGTACGTGCATGCCTGTATGTATATTTGTGTGTGCATATATATGTGTGTATGTGCATGTGTATGTGCATTATGTACCTATGCGTGGTGGGGGGGCATGATGTGGCTGGGCCTGTGCTTTGGTGGCCGATGGGAGGAGGAACTAGAGCAGGAGATACTTGGGGCCGCAGCCCCTCCCAGCAGCCGTTGCTGTCGTGCAGTGTAAGGTGATGGGACAGGGTCAGAGCACAGAGGATTAGATTATCAATCCATCATGGTCCTGGAGATCCTTCTCTTCCCTCAGTGTCTGTATTGTCGGAAGGGTCTTGTAGGTACTAAAGTGACGATCGGTCACCCTAGCCTTCAGGGAGTTGGGCCGCAGTGGGGATCCGTGTCAACTGAGGGTCACTCCACTGCCTGACCACTGAGTGACCCTGGGCAATCCCCTTCATCTGTCTTGGTCTCAGCAAGATGGGAGGAGAGCACTCCCGGGCTTTTGCCTTCCCTGAGTGCCCGCTGCTGTGCCCCCTCCCCAGAGGCAGCCAGCCAGGGCACACCAGCACACTGGTCACCAGCTTGTCTGTCTCCTGGCAGGAAGTCGATGCTCCTTTGGATAATTCTTCATCGGGACACAGAGCCCTGGCCCCGGCTCCAGAGAAGGTAAGTCATCTGTGGATGAGGTGGTAGGAGCCGTGTGTGTGTGTGAGTGCGGGATGGCTCTCGACTCTGGCCCCAAGCTCAGGTCCTCTGGTGCTCCTTAACTGTCCCTGGTACTCAGAGGAGAGGAACCTGCCCAAGGGCCACAAAGAGCCAGCCGGATGTCCATTATGCTTGAGGCTCTACCCAACCAGGTGTCTCCAGGCCTTGGAGGATGGGAAGCCCTGAGGGAGGGGAAGGTCTTGGATCAAAACTGAGTGTGTTGTCACCCTCCTCTCTAAGCTGGGGTTATCCAGGATAGCCTGACATTTTCCTTGGGTTGGTTCCAAAAGCCCTTTGATCAGACATCAGTGTGTCTGAGCTTCACAGTGCCTTTGCAGGACCACATCCGGACGCTTTGGGTATTTGCTGCAGTTGCTGGATCAGGTCCTGCCCTCCTGGGTAGTCCTTCAAGGCCCAACCCTGGTAGCCACATCTGTCTGTCCTGCTAGAGATTAAAACAGAATATAAATGAGCCTGGAAGGAAGCTGAGCGTCCTGAAAGATTGACTACAGTTCGTGTCTGTGTCTGTTCCATTTTCTGCTGGAGCAGATTGTCTCACTAGGCCAGTTTGGAGGGGTGTCCCCTTCCTGCCTCTCATTTTTATCCTGACTTTGATCAATCTGGACCTTGGCTCTGCCGGGCTGGCATTCTTACTGAGTGTGGACCCCGGTTCATGACTGATGCCCACACTGGTGGTCGGTCCTTGTGACCTGCTGTGTCCTACCTCCTGTCTCTGCTGAAAGAAAATAGTTATTCTGTCTCCAGGCTTGAGCTGTGCCCTGAGAGCCAAGTGCCTGGGATCAAGAGCTTTACTGATAAGAAGAAAAACTATTTTTCTTATGAGTAATGCAGGGCAGAGGCAAGATTTGAACCCAGCACCTTGGGTTCCAAATCCAGGGCCCTTTCAGCAAACTAATTCATACCTGTTTTATTGTGTATTTTGGGTTTTTTTTTTGGTGAGCCAGCTGGGGTTAAATGACTTGCCGAGGGTCACCCAGCTAGAAAGTGTCAAGTGTCTGAGTCATATTTGAACTCGGATCCTCTCAACTGCAAGGCCAGTGCTCTATCCATGGCCCCATGCCTGTTTTTGAGTCGATAGTTCCATCATCTGTGGCAGTGAAGAGCTGTGTGACATGTGCAAATGTTTACATAGAACACTGACTTCATAAAACATATATGCATTTGCTCCAACCACATGAGAGGCATCACTTGTCTCTGCTTGCACCACCTCCTTCAGGCTCGGCTCCCAAGTCCCAGGCCCCTGGCATCTCAAGGGCTGCCCTGCCTGCTCTGCACCCACCTGTCACTCGGGCTCCAACACAGGCTGGGCTCAGACTCCTGAGTCTGGGGATGGAAGGAAAACAAAGAGGTAGCAGCTGCTGACATCAGGCAAAGTCTAGAGGGAGAAGAGGAGGGGGCCGTGGTCAGAGAGGGAGGAGGAGGAGGATGGACAGACTGCCTGCTTAGTCCAGAGGTGGCCGTTAGCCAAAGGGCCTTTCTGATGGCCCAGCTGCCAGGCCTGCCCCTTTGTACTTACAGCTCTCTGTCTCTCTGTCCATCCCTCTGTCCTTCTGTCCATTCCTCCATTCCTGTCCATCCCTCCATCCCTGTCTGTCCCTCTATCCATTCCTCTGTCTGTCCCTCCCTCCTCCATCCCTCTGTCTCTGTCATTCCTCATTCCTCTATCTTTCCCACCTAATTTCCTATCTTTCCTTCCTCACTCTCTCACTGTCCATCCCTCTTCCTGTCCCTCCATCTGCCCCTCTGTCCCTCCATCCCTCTGAATGTCCATCCTTCTGTCCATCCCTCTCTCTGTCCCTCTGTCCATCCCTTCTCCATTCCTCTACATCTCTCTGTCATTCCTCATCCCTCTATCTTTCCCACCTTAATATTCTTCCTTCCTGGCTGTCTCATTGTCATCCCTCTGTCCCTTCCTCTATCCCTCCATCCCTTCATCCCTCCTCCCTCCCTCCATATGTTATACCCCACTTCACCTCCTCCTTCCTTCCTCACCATTTCATTTTTGTCCCCTGTGGTCCAGCACAGTGGCCCAGCACAGTGCCTGGCACATAGTAGGTACTTAATACTGATCCCTGTTGACTTGAAAGCAGTGGAGCAGAGTGCAGTGACAGACCTGGGATGGCTTCTGCCCCCATGCCCATGTCCTCCTTGCAGGGCTGGAGAACCCTGTACTGGAGCAGTCCAGATGACGGGGCATCAAAGGCCTTTTAAGAGATGTGTGACTGGAGATGCTTGTGGGGTCACCATGGGGCAAAACGAGAGAGCAGCAGGATTTGGGCCAGGCCCTCAGTGGAGCATACCTGGGGAGGAGCCCCAGAGCTGGGGAGTCACCAATCCCCATCAGTCTTCGGATTAGCTCTGGATCTCAGGCCCCCGTGGGCATAGACCAGGGGTGGGGAGACAGATGGCAGCCTCCTTGAAGGCACTCCCAAGGCCTCACCCATGCCCTTGCTCACTGTGATGCTGCCGAGGTGACCCCTTTGTCTGATCAGTGTCTTGGGTGAACTGCTGAATGAGGCAGGTGGCCTCAGGTCAGGGAACTCACCATGAGACAGTGGCTCTAAACCCCCTTAGAAAAGAGGCTGTTTCCTTTTCTGTGCCTGGACAGATGGGGTCGGCTCATGGTCGGAGCACTGGCCTGGGGAAGAGCTGAGCCCTTGGCTAAATCCCGTCACTTCTCAGTCCTCAACCCAGCCATGAAGACTTTGGAGGGGAAGAGGAGGTGTCCACTGCAAGAGCTCCCTGGACCCACTGAGATCGGCGATGATGGAGACTGAGCATGGGACAGTAGCCCTGCCTGATCTGCATGCCCTTTCTGTCTTACAGGCATTGCCCAGAAAGGAGCTCTGTGACCATACAGACCTCCACAGTGGGACACGCACTCGGGTCTCACAGCCTGAGGCTGCGGCCTTCCAGGATGAGGATAGCCCCGATCTGTGGATCATGATGCACCGCATGGAGGAGATAGAAGTGTGTGGCCAGAGATGGGGCAGGGCAAGAGAGGGAGGGGGTCAGATTATGGCTCCCCAGCCAGTCCCCTCCCACCTGAGGACACACCTGTCCTGTGTCCTGGTCCCTAACTCCATCTTCTGGAGGAGGGGCTTTCTGTGACCCTCTCCAAGTGAAGAGGTGTGCTGTGGTGCCCCTAGGGCCCAGGGACCTGGGATCGAATTGAGGCTGTCTCCCCTGTCAGAGTCTAGTGCCTAGTCTTAATGTGGCTTTCAATGCCTGCACTGAGCCCCTGGACCTCCCTCTGAACTAGGAAAACTACCTGAAGCTCCCACATCACAGGGTCATTGTGAGGGTCAAGTGAGGTCATGCCTGGGAAACACTGCCTGCCACCAGAAACATGTTGGTCTGGCCTGGAGGGGAACAGGGGATGTTCTGGTCAGAGCCAGGAGCTTTTGGGGGTTTTGGTGGCTGGCTGGTTTATCTGTCTGTCTGAGCAACTGGCCAGTTTGTCTGTCTGTCTGACCAGCTGGCTAGTTTTTCTGTCTGTACGACTGGCTGGCCAAGTGTGTGCCAGTTTGTCTCTCAGTCTGCCTGGGTGGCCGGGTGCCTGGCTGTCTGACCTACTGGTTGGCTGGCTGTCTATCCGGCTTGCTGACTGGGTGTCTGTGTGACTGGCTGACCAGGTATCTCTGTGTCTGCCTGTCTGGCCAGGTATCTGGCTGTCTGACCAGCTGGCTGTTGTCTCTCTTTCTGAGTGTCTATCTGCATGACCACCTGGCCAGGCGTGTGTCTGCCTGATTGGCCAGCCAGGTGTCTGTCTGACCAGCTGATTGGTTTGTCTGTCTGTCTGAGTGTCTGCATGACCACCTGGCCAGGCGTGTGTCTGCCTGATCGGCCGGCCAGGTGTCTGTCTGACCAGCTGACCACTTTGTCTGTCTGACCAGCTTGTCTGGCTGTTTGGCCAGCTGGCTTGTTGTCTGTCTGTCGTCCTGTTTGTCTGTCTGTCTGGCCGATTTGGGTTTGGTTTGTTCATCTCCTCAGCTTCTGCCTCTCATGGTCATTGGTCAACAACTTTTCTTTCTCCTGGGTCTAGTTCCAAGCCCTGGCTGGCCTCCTCCTCCTGCCCCATGCCTGTCTGTCTCTGATGGGGGAAGGGTGGTCCTTGCTGTTGAGTCATTAACGTTCGCTATTCATTTGCTCATCCTCAGCGGTACCAGGAGGCCGTCCGGCAGAGGTTCAGTCAGATGGTCTACCCTGATCTTGATTTTGGGACTGCCAGGGGGACAAGCAGTGAGTAGCACCTCCTCTTCCTTCCTGAGTGCACTGACCTCCATGATGGAGGGTGGGCTTGTGCTTTTCACGGGCTGTCTTTCTGGATGGAAGTTAAGGAACAGAAGCTCTGCAGGACAAGAGGCCTGTCCCTCTTGTCTCTGTGAGGAGGAGGGCACCTGTGGGCCAACCCTCTGGTGCCTGGCAGGATGAAGGATGGACAGGAAATGAGCTCAGGTCAGGAAGGGCAGGGGTTGAGGGATGATCATTTGACTTTGCCCTCCTTGGTGAGAGGCCCATGATACTTGAAGATGAGCAGTTCAAAGGAACTTGAGGTTCCAAGTAGACCTTGGAGAAGATGTCTGCAGCCCCACGGCCCAGCAGTGTTTCTGTGATAGGATATGCCCTGTGCACTGAGGCTTGGTAGTGCTGGGATTGGAGAGGATGTCCTGTCTTTGGAAGACTCGCTGCCACTCCTGCTGCATGGAGCTGTCTCCTCCTGAGGAGGGGCAGCCAGAGCCAGGCCACTGCCCCCTGCCTCCCTCAGGCTGCTGATGCTGCCTCCGGTGACCTTGGCCATCGGGGGGATCCAACACGCAGGGACTTGGTAGCCAGCACCAGCCACGACCCAGTACCATCCGCTTTGGGGGTTGTGGTTTTCCAGTGGATCATCCCCGCCAAGGGGAACTGAACATGAGAGCTACCAAGCAAGCGAGCAAGCATTTATTAGGCACCAACTGTGTGCCAGGCCTGCATTGGGCTCTAGGAGACCAAGACAGGTGCTACCGTCTCTGCCTAGCTGACGCCCCCAAGGCAGGTGTATAGTGGAGCGTCAGGCCTTACCCTGGGAAGACCTTTTACTTCTCTATTCTCTAAGCCAGGCTGATCAGTCTGGACCACTGCCTTTCCCCCCTCCCCCCCATCCTGAGTTCAAATCTGTCCCGAGACGTGTGACCCTGGGCAAGTCACTTCACCTGTTTGCCTCAGTTTTGTCATCTGTAAAATGAGGATAATGGTGGTACATCTCTCCCAGGATTGTAGTGTGGATTCAGTGAGATCTTATTTGAAAAGTGCTTAGCACAGTACCTGGCACGCAGGAGATACTTCATAGAAGCTTATTTTCCTCCTTTCCTCCTTCCCTGATGTTGGGAAGAGGGCAGGTCTTGGGGGGAGGGATAATGAATTGGGTTATCTCAGGGTCAGGACAGACACTGGGGTGGGGTCATTCAGAGGGCCCAACTGAGGGAGGCTGGAATCTGAGGCTGGGGACAGTGTGAGGGGAGGCTGGATCCCTCTGGGCAGAGGTGAGATGAGGAAGGAGAGAGGCAGCACCTGGAGATGGCTCTCTGGGTGAGACAGCCTGAGGGAGTACATGGGAAGGTCTCCCCCAGGGCCACATGGGCATGTTTGTGATAGAGGAGGCCTGAAGATGAGGGAGAAGGTGCTGAGGGACCTCACAGTTGAGTGTGGGGCAAGGGGACCCTGGCACTAAACTGCTTGCCCCATCACTCCTTTGATTTCTCCAGTTGAATTTCCCATGGGGCTCCACAAACCAGGGTGGGCGGGTCTGCATTAATCCTTTCCTTGTCCCACTGTAGACAGCAAAGGCCCCGAGGTAGATGAAAGACCCCGGCCTCCTCACCCCATCCAGTTCACCAAGAGAGCAGCGTGTGCAGAGCCTGAAGCCAACATTCTGCTTGAAAAACCTCTGGATGAGAAGTAAGAGCCAGGGATGCAGGGAGCTTGGTTGGGGGCGTCTGGATCTGTGCCGATGCCTCTACCATCCAGGGTGCCAGTTCCAATTGCCTTCTTTTCTGGGGGCTTTTCAGGTATTTTGATGACAGTATGGACATGGAGGAAAGAGGGGATAAAGGGGGACCCCTGCGGCCTGTGCCTTCCGCAGCCCCTCAGCAGCCAGAGGGCACCATCCTCCTGTCGGTGCCTCGGGAGGTGCTGCAGGACCTCAGTGATTACCGAGACAGCTACCAGCAGTACCTCCGGACCATCTCTCACGAGTCCATTGGCTCTTTCAACCCGTGGATTATAGTGGAAAGGTCAGTGGTGCTAAATCCTGTGGCTAGAGCTGGGTGCTGCCCATGCCCCGGCCCCACAGCCAGCCTCCGGGCGGATGATCACTCACTCCATCCCAGATGGGCGTGTGGGCATCCAGGTGTGGGCCTGAAAATTGTGCCCATCACATCTCTATGGAGAGAGATGTTAAATGTTTTGTGGGGGGGAGGGGACAGGAGCTTTATTGTATCAAAAGATCCCTTGAATGACTCATTTGTTTATGCAAATGTGGCCGGCCCACAGCCGTCCCAGATCTCTGTGGGCACTCCCCCACCATTTGGGGTGGGGAGCAGGGAAGAGAGGCAGCTCCTGACCCTGCTGTGTCCTGCAGCCTGGCAGAAGAGCTGGTGGAGGAAGCCCTGGAGGATGTTACAGCTGAGCTCCAGGATGTGTGCGAGGATTACGCTGAGGCCGTGTTCACATCCGAGTTCTTAGAGCCCTCAAAGTGAAGTCTGGGTCCTGCCAGGCGGCACTGGACCCTGCCAGGAACCTTCCCTCGTGTCTGTTCCCCCTTGAAATGAAACCTGGCAGTGCCTGCCATTCTCTTCACACACAGTGTCTCGCTTGCCATGTCCGGTCACCTTGTAAGGGGGGGTGAGAGCGGAGAGGACGAGCCGGCCCACCTTCTCTCTGAGCTTCAGGCAGAAAGGGAGGGGTTCTTGGGCCAGGCAGTTGCGGGTGGCATCAGCCTTTAAAGGCTGGCCCAAGGGAGCTTGTCTCCAGTCCAAGCAGCTGCCCCAGGCTGCCAGGAAGCACTGCCAGCAGGCTTAGTTATTGTTGCTTCTCGGGGAGCCTGGACTACTGAGTCACTTATGGGAGAGGGCCGAGCTGGGCAGCAGGCCTAGATGGTCATGGCACCTGATCTCTGGAGACAGTGTGTCATGGGGCTGGCAGGCAGGTGGGCCTGAGAGCTACGCCAGCTTGGACCCCCAGGGTGGGGGCCAGAGTGGAGCACTTGCTGGGATGGGCTTGGTGTGGTGGCTTTATAACCTCAGGACAAATAACCCTTTACCCCAGAATCTTCTAGGCCTTTGGGAGAGAGGCGCACTGTGCAGCTTCCCCCTTGAAGGAGATTTGAGTGGTTTGTAGGTTGGTGCAGTCATTTTTTAACAGCTGATAATTTTTTTTAATAAAATCATTGTTTTTGAGAACATCTCTGTCCATTTGTCATTAGATTTCTGAGAAAATCTACCCCAACCCTGAATGTCTTGGGTGTGTGGACTGATTGTGAACACTCTGCTTTTGTCAATGGGTTCATCCTTGGCATACGAAATGATCATGAATACTTCATGTTTTGTGGGTCCCAACATCCCTTGTCCCTTAACTCCTAGGCCCCAGCCCGATCCTCCTCAGTCCTCAGTCCTGAGCAGCCAGGCTGTGGCCTCTCCGTATGGGTGGCTGAGCTCACTTGATGTTCCCAGAGTATCCCAGACCTTTCAGCCCACACCAAAGTTCCCACAGGAACTGGTGCCCAGCCTAGCCCACAGACATCTGTCTAATCCAGAGGTTCCCAAACTTTGGCCTACCACCCCCTTTAAAAAAAATTACCTGCCCCCCTGACCTGAAATCAGTTTTCTTTAACTTGTTAACATTTGGGTATTTTTTTTAATTTGCATCATTTCAAAATAATATAAAAATTTTTTTTAAATGATACATTTTAAATTTAATGATTTATTACAAATTTGTGGGCTTTTTTCCTGTATTGAAATTTTGATAATGCAATATTGCACCATGTATCATAACAAGTCACTGCACATACGTATTTCTGCTGATGCGTGCTAAACTTCCTGACAATGTTCAGCACACTCACCTGCCAACACTTGCTTGTTAAGTCCTGTTGGCAGACTTGACCACTGATGGGTTGTAACTTGCATTTTGTGTGTTTATTTGCACAACAGATGAAACATGAATGATTGCTTTTTCAAAATTCTCTTCCTTCCTTATGCTTTCACTTCCCCCTTAGTTTTATTCAACCCTCCCTAATTGCACCCAAGACCACTTCCCCCCTATTGGTCCAGCACCCCACAGGGGGCAGTATTGCCCACTTTGGGAACCTGTGGTTATGATCCGAATTGACCTGATGTGTTGCCTTCCTCCAAGGTGTCTCAGGGTGCCATTAGAGTCCAAAAAGGCTCTGGACCAGCCAACAATCATTAAGAGCCTCCTCTGGGAAAGGCTTGTATGAGACACAGAGAGGGCACGCTGACGTGATGAAACCACCACTGCCTCTGGGAGTTCATGTTCTCCAGCCAAAGAGCAGTACCAAATGGCTGGAGGTGTTGGGGTGTGGGGGGAGAACCAGGACAGTATTGGGAAAGGCCTTCAATGAGCCCTGAAGAGAAGTAGGGGTTCCAAGCCAGCCTGGAGACAATGAGGCAGGGGTGAGGATGAGCAGGAAAGTGCAGCCCACACAGGTATCCAGGCAGGGGTGGGATTTGGGACCCCCATAGGTCACAAGGAAGGACCTGGCCCAGTCTTCTGTTTCCAAGCCCTCGTTTTACAGATGAGGAAACCCAGAGAGGGTAAAGGTCCTCAGTTAAGCCAATATCACAGTTGACCTGATCACATTACTAACCTCTTGGGAGTCTCTTGCCCAGGGTAGGCTCGGCCCTTTGGACAGAACATGCCCACTGTGCCAGTCTGGAAACATGACCTGGGAAGGTGGTTCAGGAGCTGATGGCCAGGCTCTGGGCCAGAGGAGACCCTACCTGGGACCCATTGAGCAGCAGAAAGCCATCAAATCCCAGAACTCAGCCATTGGACTGTTTGGAAGCATAAAAATGAGAAGTCCCATGGGAACCTGAGTGCTCATCTTCTCAGGTATGGAGATGTCCAGCCTCGTCTGTCTGTCTGGCTGAGCACAACCCTGAGACCAGAGATCTGTGTCCATCCAACTGGACAGGCACGTCATGTTCTTGTCTTGCAGTTTGGGGTTCTTGTCTGGTTTGGGATTGAGCTGATAAGCCAGTCAAGCACTACTGCAGCCTTAGAAGAACTTCCAATGTGGAAATGCCCTGCACCAGTGTAGATGATAAATGGCCTGGAGTACCAAGTGGCCAAGTCTAGGAGCCTCTGGCCACACCACCTAAGGCCAGGCCCATCTCGCCTCTTCTAGAACCTCTACAGCAGCCTCCATATGGTCTTCCTTGCCTGAGTTTTGTCTTCCATGTAGCTGCCAAGGCAACTTTCCTTCAGTGCATATCTGACTACATCACTCCCTCCAGTGGCTCCTGCCCCACAACTGTCGCATGAAAGGCCAACTTGCCCGGGCCCTGACTCACCAGGTTGGGCTCTCTCTGCTCCTCACCCATGGCCACCTCGCATATCTAACCCCATGAGAACATGGATTCCCAGGTCCTTGTATCCCCACAGGGCCTTGTTTATAGCAATCTCTTTAGAAATCAAGTCTAACCCCCTTGTTTTACAGCCAAGGAAGCTGAGACTTAGGTAGGCTGAGTGGCCAGATAGTCAGCATCACAGGTCTTGTTGTGTGGGAGGAGGGGAATGTTTGCTGATTGCCCGATGGACCTGGTCCACCACTTCTTCACATCACTTTTCTCAAAAACAGCATAGGAGGAGTTTTGATGCTAAAGTCTAGATGAACTGTAGCAATCAGTACCCTTCACTGTCAGTCTAGCGACCCCATTCAAAAAGAGATAGACTCAGTCTGGGGACTTGACCTGGCCCTTGGCATTCACCATGCTCTTCTCTGTGTTCATGAAGCAGAATTTTGCCAGGAATTGAGGTCAAGTTTACGAGGACATTTGCCCTCTTAAGTTTCGGGTACCTGGGGACCTTCCCTTCCTGGGCTCAGTGATCATACCTGGGCCCTGGCATTGAGCTCCTCTGAAGCCAGTGATGCCCAGCTCATCCAGGGCAGCCGGGCACTCCTTGCTAGCTCCCCACTTACCTCCGGTCCATCCTCCCTAAGCCAAATGTGTGTTGCTCTCCTTGGGACAGAAAACAGGAGCCCACTTCAAGCTGATGGGCTCTGCCTTCTCTGTCACTGGTGGTTATTCATCTCCAGCAGCTGTCCAGCCCTTTGAGCCTTCTTCTGTCCCGAGTGTCCTACACTGAAAAAGAACACACACACAGAATTCTTCCTCCTTGCTTTCTTCTTCTATCTCAGTGCATCCTGGCCTTGAGCCTGCCTACCCCAACTCTGACAGTACTGTACTACACTTTGGCATTTCTCTTGGGCCCCTCCTACTCTTGTTTCCATCTTATGAACAAGTCTTTTTTAAAAATCTAATTTGTTTAGGGAGCTCCCTGTGCAGCCACATTGTTCTCCTCGGATACCTCCTCATTCTGGTCTTCATTCAAAGCATCCCATTGCCCGTCACTGGCCTCCCAGCCCAGGGTCATGGCCAGGGTCATCATATCTCAGTCATCTTTCTTAGGGATCTTTTGAAATCTGCATTCCCCTGGTTGATGCCTGTCAGACCATCACAGACTTTACTTTACTTTACCAATAACTCTCTTTTCCTGTTGCTGAGAGTCAAGTTCAGAACAGAACTTTTCCTTATTGATGACTCTTCTTCTTGAAGGATGGTATGATCATTAAGGCACATAAAGTGCCAGCTGCTCAGCTGTGGCAGAGATAGATGCAGCAGATGTCCAGAGACCTGAAGGCCTCCTCACTGGCTTCTTGTGCCTTTGGGCTGGGCTTAGTATCTGCTTTCCAAGCTTTTCCTGCCTTTCCTCTTTCTGACCAAGTTGTCTGGAGTATATTCCAATGACAAGATTCCATCTGGGGCTGCCTTCATTGAGTTGAATTGAATATGGCTCATTGGAGTATCTTGGATGATCTGGGATTTGGCTACTCTGTTTCCAAGGACCATGGCTGGTCTACACTGCCAGCCTGGAGTGAGTGAGGGGCAGGTGGGAGAGAGGTCAGCTGTGGCTGGGTAACGATGCCATCATTCTCCTGTCTCCAATAGGAGTGTAGGACTGGAACCGCAGCCTAGGGATACTGCAGCCTAAAGGGTAGGAGAATGCTGGGGAATGTTTTAACAACATTCTCTCCCTCCAAAATGGACAAGGGACATTTTCAAGCTTAACACTCATTTTAAAAAAAATCTTGAGTTCCAAATCCTCTCCTTCCCTCCTTGAGCAGGCAAGCAATTTATACAAAACGCTTACACGTTAGCCATGTTGCAAAGGAAGCACAAACCAAAAAACCCAAGGACAAAAAACTAACAAAACGTCTGCCTCCCTCAGACTCCACGTCCTTTCCGTGGACGTGCACATGGAGAATTTTGGAATCGGCTTGGACCCTTGCATCGCTGAGAGGAGCCAAGTCCATCGGAGCTGGTCATGGCACAAGGTTCTCCTGGCTCTGCTCATTTCACTGGGAGTCAGTTTCTGGCCGGTCTGTCTTCCTAGCCGCCTCTGCTCCTCTCTCCTGAATTCCTTACCTTTAGCTGTTCAGTCATATCTGGCTCTTTGTGGCCCCATACACCGTAGCAACTCAGGCCGTTCTAGCCTCGCTACCTCTCCAAGCCGGTCCAAGCTCATGTTCATTGTTTCCATGCAGGGGGAAGTGACTTGCCCAGGGACACACAGCTAGTAAGTGCCTGAGGCTGGATTTGAACTCAGGTCTTCCTGACTCTGGGATGGGTGCTCTATCCACTGTGCTTCCTAGCTGCTGTTGCTTTCAATAAGCAGAGGCAGCAAAGGCTTCTTCATCCTGGAGGATTCTTGACCAAGACTTTGGATTCATTGTCAGCACTTTCTAGGTTTTGGCAGTATGTTTATGCCCACTTGAATCACCAGAAGTCAGTAGTAGTAAACTGATTTGACATGTGTGAGGGTTCTCTGTCCTACTCTGTCCCATCCTCCCTCCTCAATAAGTTCCATACCTGGTTCACAGTTTTTCCTCTCCTTTCTAAATCCTGCCCTCAGAGAAGAGGGCTTCACTATCTAGACTCCCCCAAATCTAACCCTAACCACTCAGCTCCTCAGCCCACCCACCTCCCAGGAGATCTACCTCCACCCATCTCAGCCACAGAGAAAGACAGTGAGCAGCTTGATCTTGTCAGCCCCCTTCTTGTTCAAGAATGTCCAAGTCCCCTCACCTGACCATAATCTATCAAGGCATTTTCTCACCTCATCCAGGGACCTCCCATCCCTTGAACCTCAGTTCTCTCCCAGGCCAACTCCCTTGTACCCAGGCACCCTGTTCTCTTCTCATCTTGACTCCTTGGTGAACCAGTTCCACACCATGTTGCCCTCCCCTCTCAAATCCCTCTTCCTCGAATCTTTTGTCATTTCCCCAGTATTCTCTAGCAGGGCCTCAGCCTCGGATCACTCCTGCCAGGCACCATGGGCTGTTGAAGGTGGGGAAAATGAGGCAACCCTTCTTACTGAGTCCACTACCCATTTATGCTATACAGCTTCACCTGGACCCTCAGTGCAGGAGGGAAATACCATCCCACTCTCCACCAGGAGGATAACAAACCTCCATTCTCACATCTACTTATTAGACATCTTGAAATGGATATCTTAAATGTGTCCCAAATTAAACTTTTTCCTAATTATTCTCCACCTGCCCTCAACTTCTCTGTCAAGAGCAGCCCCATCCTCCCAGACCCTCAGGCTTGCAACCTAGGAACAATGTGGGGGGGAGGAGAAGTCACAGTAAGGCAGATACAATCTGATGTCAGGAAAAACCTACTCCCTAGAGCTAGCTATTCCATAGTAGCCTGGTCTAGCTGGACTCCTCTTCCCTGGAACTTTTCAAATAGAGAGAACACCTGTCAGGGGCAGTGTAGAGAGGACTCTTGGTCAGTGACAGGATGGGTGGATTAGAGAGTGCTTCAAGAAACCCTTGGGGATTGGAGAGATGATGGACCAAGGGTTCACAAGGACATTTCTTTAATGGCACATTAAGCAGGAAATAATTGACTAAGTTCCAAATGTTTTTCCTCCGGGACAACAAGGATGTTGTGTTGTAAGCATGATAGATTTGTTTCTGCAGCAGTTCAAACCCATTATGATCCCACACAAAAAACTTTTGGTGTTTCACATCAAACACTGATCACTTCTGACTGAGCACAATATGTTTCTGAAGTTTCTCAACCACTCATCAAATTGTTTCCAAACTGTCACAAGGGTTCAACATTCAGGTGCAATGGATTCCCAAGGGATGGTCAGACACATGTGCATAGCTCATTTATATTCTGGACAAGGGACCAGGCTGCTTCCTTGTTCCCCTCTTCGACCTTGTGATCCTATCTCATGGTCTGTTTAATCACATGACCCAGATATTATGAATGTTTTCATTTGTGCACCACAAAGTCAAGCTGTTTGAAAGCCACGATCTCTGGGCATGAACATTCTAAATCATCTTAGAGCTCTCCTGGACCCTTCCAATGATTCTGCAGAAATAAACGTTAGCCTGTCTCTCATTGGCATATTCAGGTGGTGTTCCTATTTCATTTTGTCTGCTTCAGGTACTAGTTTTCTCTCTGATGTATTTTCAGATGAATGGTTGGCAACACTGGTCAGTTGTCAGGTAGTGTTTCATCCGATGTGCCAGTGAGTGGCAGAAGGGGAGAAAGTTACCTCTTTGAACTCATGATCCTATGGGCCCATGTCTCCTCAGCCTCTGGGAATCTCTGCTGTCTTTCTGGAGGCCTTTCCTGGCCCTCCCCCAGCCTGCTCCTCACATAGCATTTACCTCGCCAACGTGACCCTGGCTTTGTACCGAATAGCATAGCTACGTGTCTGTCCTCGAGGCCAGGCACTGTCTTTTGACTTTGTGTCTCTACCTCTAGCACAGGAATTGGTAAACAACTGCCACAGCCCCTAGGGTCCTCCTTTTGGGCACTACAATTTGGGCAGGGCTTCTGTACTAACTAGTTTGTGTAGGGTTGTGATAACATTTACATTGGATCTGAGAACAAGAACTGGAAGGCCCTCCAAGGCCACTGAGGGCCAACTGGATGACAAGTGAGGAAACTAAGGTTCTGCCCAGAGGAAGAGGCAGCTGCCTCTGCCAGCCCCCTGCTCTTCCCTTCTGGCACTGGGAACCACAGGAGAGCTGCTGTGGGGTAGGTGATCCTGGGCTCCATTCAGAGCCTTTCCAAGCTCCCTTCCTGTGCCCCTGGGGGGGTCCCTTCCGCCTTCTCTGGTGTAGGGCCTCCTGAGCCACTGCTCTGTGGTCCATGGACTTGCTCTTTCACTGGGGCACAGAAGAGGGCCTGGGATTTTGCACTTTCTTTCAACAGAATTGGGGGGAGGGGCCTCGAAACTCCTTTTTTGGTCTTTGTACCTCCAACACCTCCACTGTGGCTGGAACACAGAAGGTTCTTAATAAATGCATGGTCATTTGGAATGGCTCCTTGATTTTCTCAAGAATCCTGCAAGGGTGGTGTTACGGCATGACTCTCATTTTACAGATCAGCAAACCAAGGCTAGGAGAGAAGAAATGCTTTTTCCCCAGGGCCCTACAGAACCAAATAGGACTAGGCCCAACAGGTTCTCGCTGAGCCCAGCACTCTGGGCCTACCAGAGGAGGTGAGGGTGAAAACCCGGAGCAAGGCATCTAGCCTCGGGGAGGGAAGGTTCAGAGGGTGCCAGGCGGCAGCTCTCAGGTCTCTGTTCTGTGGTCTTGGGGGAAAGGGGAGAGCCTCCGGACTGGGCGCAGGTGGGTGGCTGGAATTGGCTAAGCCACCCATTTGGGCTTCCTCTGGGGCCCCCTGCCCCGGGGAGCTTGGAGCAGAGCGGCTGGGTGAGCTGGGATTCGGGGCCGGGTCTGTGTGACCAGGCCCCGGAGATGGGGGTGGGAGAAGGCTACCATCTTCCTCCTGACCTCCGTGGCCTTTGAAGGGTGACCTGGACCCAGCTCCCCCCGGCCGGCGGCAGGCTGACCTTCCTCTACTCCCCCCAGACCTCCGCAGGAGCCAGAGCTGGGAGGGGGCCGTAAGACCGGTGGCCCCGAGGCCTGCGCTCGGTCTGTGCCCGGCCCCTTGCTGTGTGACTCCGGGGGTCTCGATGTCAGTCTCTGGTGCACCGTCCCAACTCCGCGGCCCTCGGGGTCTCCAGACCTCTCCGGTCTCCCCGATCGGGGCTCCAGGGTCCGGGGCGGGGGCAGCAGGGAGGAGGGAGGGAGCCCAAGTCTCCCTCCTTCCTCCCTCTTCTGTCCTCCCTCCTCCCTCTTCCTCCTCCCGCCCCCGCGTCGGAGGCCGCTGCTCGGCGCCTTTAAGGCAGCGGGAGGACCGGGCGAGGAGGCGGCGGCGGCCGCGGCAGCGGAGCCCGGAGGGAGGGGGCCCGGAGGGAGGGGGCCCGGGGAGCAGCCAGGAGCGGCCAGGAGCCGGGCCATGGCCACGGCCGCGGGGGCCGGCCCCGACAGCAGCCGCGCAGGTGAGGGAGGGGCCCCGGGGGCGCATTCCGGCACAACGGCCAGGTGAGAGGCGGGGAGCCCTTGCTGGGGGAAGGTCCGTGCTCCCCCGGGGCGTCGGGGCTGGAGAGCGGGCGGGCAGGTTGGGGTGTGTCCGGGAGCGGGGGGGCACAGCCCACACCGCCCCAGCCCTGCTCCCGGACCGCTGCCCTTCCCCCTGGCGCCGTCCGGCCGTCCCCGGCTCCCACTCTTCTCCTGCGCAGGGGCCCCGGCGGGTTTGGGGCACCCGGGGCGCCCAGCCCTGACCCCGACCTAGCCTCCCGCCCACCTGCCTTGGAGGCCCGGCCCCGCCCCCGGGCCCAGGCCCCCCTTCCCTCTTCCCCCGCCCCTCAGCTTGCACCCGGGCGGGGGTGGGTCCGGCTCGGGCAAGCCTCGGGGCGGGACACCTTCCCTCCACCCAGCCTGCCCAGGAAAAGGGAGGGGACGGGAATGGGGGGGGCACTAAAGGTATGTGTGCGTGTGTGTGCATGTGTGTGCGTGTGTGTTCCTGTGTGTGCGTGTGTGTTTGCCCGTTGGTGAGCACTTGTACAGAAGCATGGCCAGGTCACCCTCCCCTCCCCCATTGTCTTCTCCCATCGCCTGCTCCCATTGCCCCGTTACTGGTCAGGGAAGGCAGTTCCTTGATGGACTGGGGAGGGGTGCGGTTTGAATGTGGCTGATCACACTCCGTATTCCCCCTACCCTCTGGGCCTTGGAATGTGCCATGGGTTGGGTGCTGCTGCGGTGACGAGATGGGAGCCTCTTGGTGATTTCCCAGGGTGACCCTGACCCTGACATTGGTGATTGGTAAAGGACACATAGGCCCGGACAGGCACACCTCTCCACTTTACGAGAGACCTCATGCCAGAGCTGGGGGCAGGGAGGAGGAGGGAAAGGAATAGCTGACCCAGAAGGGTCTGGAGCACTAGGGAACTTTGCTGAAGCTGGGGCCGGTCTGCTCTGAGCCCAGGACCCCCTTGGGGTCAGGGGGCAGAAGTTGGCCTGGACTGGAAGACTCCTGAGGGCCTTCATCCCTGGACAGAGATGTGTGAGAGTCACTGTTAGAGGCAGGCAGGCTGGCAGGCAGCCTTCTTCTCTCCTGTCTCCCTCCACCTGCTCTCCCCCAGGGACAAACTGGGGAAATCTTCCAGCCTCCTTTATCCATCCCTTCCTTCCAGCTATACCCACCCCAGCCAATTCTGAGCCCCTAGTCCTGGGAGCTCTCACCAGGAAAGCTCCCTTCTCCTTTCCCCCTACCCACACTCATACTCACATACACACACACACACACACTCACATACACACACACACTCACATACACACACACTCACATACACACACACACTCACATACACACACACTCACATACACACACACACACACACTCACATACACACACACACACTCACATACACACACACACTCACATACACACACACACACTCACATACACACACACACTCACATACACACACACTCACATACACACACACACTCACATACACACACACTCACATACACACACACTCACATACACACACACACTCACATACACACACACTCACATACACACACACACTCACGTACGCACACGCACGTACACACACGCGCACACACACACACATATACACACACACACACACACACACCATGGCTTTTGCTTCCTCATGGTGTGCCCTCTGCCAAGGGAAGGCCTGCATGCCCTTGGCTGCTTGGTAGGGCCACCATGCCAGGCCCTGTGGGGGGGGGTGGGTGCAGTCAGTGCCTCTCCCTCAGCCTTAGGTTAAGGGGACCCTTCTCTCATAAGGTGTCCCACCCTTCTGGTTCATCTATTCCAGGCAAAGTGCTTGTCCTCTTCAGAACCGTAAATCCACATTCCAGCTATAGTCCCAACTCTGGATCTCAGCTCATTACAGACAGGCCAGAGGTATTGGGGCACAGTAGAAAGGAAAACTTCAAATCCAGGAATGAGCAAGAGAATGAAGCTGGAAGGCCTGGGGTCAAGTCCTTTGTCAGCCAGTCAGACCCCTACCCTGTCCTGGCTGTGTGACCCTGGTCAAGTCCTTTCCTTTTCTAGGGCCCTAGGCAATTATCTAAGACCTTGGTAGAGGAGGTGCCAACCTGCACCTGTAGGGGAGTTTCCTCCCTCAGATGGAATCCCAGGCCAAGCCCCTACTGCTCACTTTCTCCCCAACCCCCCTCTCCCATCCCGTGCCTCCTGGCCCTTGTCTGGGCCCTTGGGTCAGAAGGATTCTGGGGGTGACTGAGCCTTGCTTTTCCCAGAGTTTAGCTTTCCTTGATTTGTGACCTCCCAGCCCCATTATGCTGCACTCTGCCTCCTTCCTCCCTGGCCCCTCTGCTGGCTCATTCAGCTTTTTCCTGTCCCCCCACTCCCTCTGATGGTCTTAGCCCCCCAGTACTCATGCCTGGGCCCTCCCTCTTTTCTCTCTCCTTCTTTTCTCTGACCTCAACCTTCTCCTGGTTTCATCTCTCTCCTGACTTGTAATGCACTAGTCTGCTTGACATACCTCCCCGACCCCCATTTTCTGAGCCCCCTCTGTCTGTCCAGGACACCACTGTCCCTTCTTGTCACCCAGGTTCCTGCCTTCAGAGTGATCCTTAGCTCTTTTCTCTCCCTCTAACCCCAGGCCCCAGAAATAGCTGCCAAACCTTGTCAGTTCTGCCTGTCTACCCTCTCTCGCATTTGTCCCCTTCTCTCCACCCACACCACAAACACCCTATATCCCTCTCACCTTGGCTCTCATCCAAGCCTCCTAACTAGTTGGTCTTGATGAATCTGGTCTCTTTCCTCTCTGCCCTGCCCCCTTAATGAAGCTGTAAAAAGAGGGGGGTGAGGGAAGGGATCTGCCCTCTTGAAGGGCTGGGTTGGGTTGGGTTGACTTGGGTTGGGCTGTGGGGCCTTTTGTCTCTTTTCCCTAGGAGTTGCTTCTCAATCCTTGCCTGTTAGGTTACCCAACCTAAGATGTCTTTCTCCCGCCTTGGGCCTTATCTCCTACAGAGCAGTAGTCTGACTGGTGAATGCCCATTGCCCTGAAAGCCATTGCCTACTTCTTGGCCTAGAAGCCCCAAGATCCCAGGCCTAGGACTAGAAATGCCTGGAACCAGGCTTCTCTGCCAAAATCTAGTCATTTTCCCCTGCCCAGTGTGAACTCTCTGAGTGGGGATCCCTCCCAGGATGGTTGTGGAGAGCAGGCCAGTCTGGGTTTTCCATCTTAGAACTCTTCTCTCGTCTAAAGCAGAGGGGCTAGAAGGAGGGCTTTCTGCCATAGCAGCAGGTCTGGGATTAGGAGCTGAGCACTTGACCCTTGCCTGGCCTCAGGCCTTGCTCAGGACTCTGAGGGCCTCCTTGAGGACCTGGCTTCCTCCTTCTCAATTGAACTTGGGGCTGGGGAACCAGGTGGAGCCTTCTTCAAGTTTGAGAGCTCACAGCTGTATTCTTTCTTAGTTCTGGGTCTTTCCCTTCTCCCCTCTTCCCCAAGCCTATTCTCTTTCACACCAAATCTCTCTCTATGGATAGATTACCAAACACCTTCCCCCCACTCCCATCTATGATTTATGCCCCCTCTCCCCTGAGCACTAGCCCTGCATGACCAACTGTTGTTAGACATTTGTCACAGAATGTCCTGTAGGTGTCTCAAACTCAACAGTCCAAAGAAGGTCTCATGATCTTCCTTCCTCCAAAGGATTTATCCTGAGGCCCCACCTTCCAACCTGCTCTCCCCACTCGAAAATTCAATATGATGCCAAAGCCTGTCAGTCTCACCTCTGTAGCATCTCTTGTTGATTTCATCTGTGCAACATCTCTGGTCAGTCTCACATCTGCAATGTCTTTTGTCCAATTTCACCTCCGAAGTATCTCTTGCCAATTTTACTTCTGCAGCATCTCCTGTTGATCTCACCTTCAAAGCATCTCTCAAATATGCCCCCTTCTCTCCTCTGACACTGCTACCCACCCCCAGTGCAGATGCCCATCTTCTCACATCTAGATTATTGTAACAGCTGCTGGGGGGCTGCTTGCTCAATTCAGGTCTCTCAGCACTCCAGTCCATCCTCCTTTCAGCCACCAAGTGATTTTCCTGAAGCTCAAGTCTGACCGTATCACCTCTCCTTGATAAACTCCAGCAGCTCCCTATTGCCTCAAGGATCAAATACAAATTCCCCCGACTGATTTCTGGATCTGGTAACAGCCTGATGTCTATTTCTAACCTGACCTTTGCAGGCTCTGTGCTCTTTGGCTCCCTTTTGACCTCTATATACCGCTGTTTCTGCTATACAACAGGGCATCTCCACACCTTCACACGGCCCTATCCTTCCAAACTGGAATATACACTTTCCTCTATTCTGCCCTTCATGTCTCCACTGAAGTGTCTTCTCCTATTCGAGGCCTTTTCTGACCCCTTCTGTTTCTAATGTCCTACTGATTGTTAATATGTGTTTGTGTGCATGTGTGCACACGTTCTTGCACATGCCATGCATTTCCTTGACTGAAAACATGTTATATTCGGGGAGGAGAATGCTTGCTTCTTGAGGCAGGGCTGGTTTTTGATTTTTCTCCTTGTGACCCTAGTGATGAGTAGGTAAGGAGCACTTGAGGAATGAATGAATGAATGATTACATCTCCAGACTGGCCTCCTATAGCTCCTATTCTAAGACTGGATCCCTGTTCAGCTCTTTCCAGACCAAGTTTCAGGGCTGAGGGCCAATCAGGAGATTTATGTGGAGGGCATGGAATTGGGAGATTTGAGGAAATGCAGATGCTGAAGATGAGTGGGCACTTTGAATGTGCACAGTGGGGAAGGATGCTTTGTACTGTGGGGAAGTGGGTGTCTAGGGAAATCTCACCCTGTCAGGGAGGGGCTTCATTGGGATAAGTCACAGAACCAGAGAATCTTAGAGAGGTCGAGTCTAACCCTTTCATTTGACAGACAATGAAACTGAGACTCAGTCAAGTCAGAAGTGACTGGGAATCATGGATTGAGGGTTGAGCCATTCTAGGTATTGTATGTGGGGGAGGAAATGACAATGAGATGACAATGAGAAGCCCATGCTCCTGCCTGGGGGTGCTCCTGAAGATTGTTGAGGAAACTTGAACCTTGGCCTGGCATCCCAGGAGCAATAGAGGTACTCCTAAGAGGGTGAGCCTGTCCATAGGCAGGAAGGTCCTTCCTGGTGGGGCTGAATTTTGGAAGAGGGCCTTGAAGGGTAAATAGAGGACTTTGGATTTAGGCCTGGGAGCAGTCACGGAGGTGTTGGGGCACATTTCATATTTGGTGATGAATACCTTTCTCTGACCTTGTTGATGGTGAGTTGGAGGCTGGCCAGGAGCTGGGGAAGAGCCCAGAAGGCTGCTGAGCTTGGATTATTAGGTGGGCTGGCATCGCTGATGGCCTGTTATGATCTGGAGCATGAGGCAACTGTGTACAAGAGGCACATCTTCCCAAGGCACATATCAGGCAGGGGATTTCCAAAGACTTGTCCAGTCTGATGGCCACTCCCCACTGCTGGTACTCCCAGAAGGACCTTTGGTTCCCAGATGGGCGTTAGAATGGAAGACTGTAGGGTGGGCTGGGGCCAGGGTCCACCTAACAAGGGGTAGAAGAGTCTGTTAGCTTCCCTGTCTGTAAATGTCAATTCATTCAGGTGGCACCTGGAATGGCAGAGGAAGAGGACACAGATCCCAGACTAGGATATGTCACTGCCCTCTGCAGCTCCTTCTTCTCCCCTCCCCCTCCCACATGGGGCTGTGGTAGGAATAGTGTGGGACAAGGGAGGTTCGAGACTGAGGACTAGCTCCCTGATGAATTAGGCATTTTTAAAAATCCAGCCCAAGATCCAGGTAAGGGATTGTTCTTGACCTTGCCAGGAGTTGTCCCAAATGTCTGACTGTGTGTGAGGAGTCTGGGCATTGGTCCTGACCAAGCTGATGATTGGTCTTTCCTGGGGTGAGTGCCCCAGGTCATGGGCCCAAGTCAGAGAAGTTCTCTGGCCCCAACCCCAGGGAAGGAGGGACCAAGAAGAGAGAGGGATGGAAAGACTGTGTCACTAGGGTTTCACAGAGAACTGGCTCATAGAGAAGGTCTCCAGAGGAGAAAGTGGGGATCCCATCATCCCGAGGCAGAGAAACCTGAATTTGGACTTTGTCTTGTCCACTTGCAAACTGGGGGATATTGGGCAAATGATTTCGCTTTTCTGAACCTCCATTTTCCTATTGCCCCGCACAAGGTGGCTCAGAGCAGGGGTTCTCTGCCTTTTGTATGTCTAAGCCCTCTCTGGGAGTTTGCAGAGGTTCAGGGACCCCACCTCAGAATGGTTTTCTTGAAGGTATAACATGCAATAGAGATGACAAGTCAAGGATATTGAAATTCAGGGACATCAGATATAACCCCCCATGTTTCAGGACCCTTTGGAATCAGGGCCTATGTTTGTAAAAGGGCAGGAGAAGTGCCCCCAGTGCCTGGGACCCATCTCCTCCACTGCTGTATGCAGTACATAGACTAGGACTTGTTGCTGTCCTCATTCAACTGGAACGTTGGGGTCAGCCTCAGTTTCTCCACCTGTAAAGTAAGTGGCTTAGACCCATATAGTCTCCCAGATCCTTTCTGGTTTGACTTTCTCAGGCTCAGGGAAGGCAGGACCCAGGTGCAGTCTGTTCCATTCCCCCTTCACTTCCTCCTCCCCAGAGGCACCAAAAGTGGGTTGGAGAGGATAGAGTAGGGGAAGGAGCCACACTTTTCTAACTGTTTCCTCCCAATTTGTCTTCCAGAGTTGTTAGATAGCCAGGGGTGCTCCAAATCAGCAGGTTGGCAACGTCGTCTGGTACCTTCCTGGGCACTTTTCAGTGTCATTCCTTGAATGTTTCTGGCCCACACCCCTTAGGTGGTGAAGTGAGTCACCTGCTTCTGAATGAAGCTGCTCCCTGGGCAGGGCTGGGTTGGCCTTGTCTGGTCTTCCCTCCCAGGTTTCTTCTAGACCTGCCTCTGTTCCACTGTAGCCAACAACTGGGTCTCCTCAGTTCCACAAGCATTCATTAATGTGTGCTAGACTTTGAGCTATATTCTCCTATAGAATATAGGAAGCCAGGGGTCAACACATGTGGATGAAGTACTCTGGGGAGGAGTGGGGGTGGGGCATGCCAGTCAGTGGCCAGGGGGCAGGGCTTTGATTCTTCAGCTGGCCTGAGAGAGATCTGCCCAAATGAATGGAGGTAGGAGAGGATGGAATGCTACATATGGGTCGAGCGGGCTGGAACATGAAGCTGGCCATAGACAGTGGTGTGAACCGCCAAACAGCAGTCAGGTTTGATCCTGGTGAGTCAGGGAGAGGCCCAGGACCAGCATTTCTGTGCTTACAGACCTGGCTCTCAGGCCTGGGAGTCATTGACGTAGAGATAGGAATGTGGGAGATCCAAGGTTGTGGAGCCAGAGTGCAGGGAGAGAAGGGAAGGGGGCTCAGAAGAGAGCCCTGGGGATACCCCTGGTTAGACTTAGAATGGGTATAGCCTGGGCAAGGGACACCGGGAAGGAACTGGAGAGGGCTGGTCCCTGGGGAAAGCACTTTCCTTGCAAGGTGGGCAAGGGGTGGGAGTTAGAGCCAGTAAGAGGAAAGTGAGGGGAGGAGGCCAGGGGAGTTTGGAGCTGGACTCTGGAAGGGATGATCTGGCTGGGGGCTTCAAGCTAATCCCAGCCTCCTTACTGGGTCAAGTGTTCAAGGCTGCCTTGGAGCCTAATTGATGGTTACCATGGCTCTCAATCACCAATTATCTAAGAAAGTCAATGAAATTGTTACAAGGGCAGGTTGATAGGACCTCAGCAGGTCTGGGAAGTGCTAGGTAAATCTTCACAGAAGTCACCAGAAGCCTGTGGACTGACCAAGGGCCCTAGTGCTGGCTTCTCTACAGCCCGCAGTGGGACCTGGGGCAAAGCATTGAACTTCCCTGGGACTATTCTTACCTGGAAAATGGTGTCAGTGACCTAGCCCTTTCGGGGCAGGGCAGCTTGGAAAGGTAGAAAGGCTTTCCCTATGGGAAGGGGTGGCTGGCCCCACCAGACCTGCCAGCTGCCCCAGCACCTTGGGCCGGAGCTCACCTTCTGTGTTGATGAGGGCTGCTCTGTGGAAGGTCTGGGGGTCAGGGCAGTGGGGCCAGATTGAAGCCTCAGCTGCTACTCTGGGATCCATAAGTGGGCAGCTTTGCTACTCAGTTTGGGGGAGTAGCAGTGGTCTGTGGGAGGCATCACCTGGGACTGGCAGTCTCTCTCCAAGGGCATTGTCTGTGAGTACTGACTACCTCTGTGGAGAAAACACTGAGCCAGTCTCAGGCTCAGGCTGAGGAGCCACTTGGCAAAGGTCATCAGCCATGGGAGCTCTGAGAACTGTCGGTGGGTTGGGTGGGGACCGTGGCCCCTCTTTACAGAGACGTTGTATGGAGCCTGTGAGAGGGCAGGGGGCAGAGAACTTAAGCCCTGAGCCTGGCTGCCCCACCCCCCTACCCTGCTGGGCTCAGAGAGACTGAACTTTCCCGGTGACAACCCCATATCTTGGGAGGGGCCTCCACCACCCTGAGCAGGAGCCTGCTTCTGGACATAGAAGCCGGTGTTCAAATCCCTCCCTAGGTGTGTCTTCTGTTTGTTGTAGATTGAGGGCAGGGAGGGGAACAGATCAGCCTCAGAGGCCCCTTCCATCTGAGGACCCTTGGAATCAGACCCATTATTTGTAATTACAATCCCATCCTCCTCAGATGTTGCCTGTATCAATGTCAGGTAGCTCCCATCTGGGATTTCCTGCCCCTACCCCAGATGGACTCATTGATGGCAGCTGAGTTTGGCCTTCTCTGGGAGCCATCTCGGGCCTGTGTTTGCCAGGTCAGATAGTTCTCTTCAGTGGCTTGACAGCTAGCCCCCTCTTCCCTCTGACTTCTAGGGCCCCCCCAGGGCTGCACAGGTGGCTGAGCTGGAGTCTGGGGTGGGGGGCGCAGCCCCTCCCCCTGAGGCAGGGGATGATTGGGACTGCCCAACTGTTGGGACTGTCACTGTTTAAGCCTCTTGAGCGGTCTTTCTTGGGGCCCTTCTGATTTCCCCCATTCAGTGTCCTGTGGGCGCCAGCCCTAGTGACACCTTCCAGAAGCAGGCATGGGGGCAGGGAAGAAGAGGGAGAGGGACCCTGGGGGTGCATGTGAAGGCCTGTAGATGGGGGATGCAGTGGTGTCAACTGGAATAAGCGAGTTGCCTTGGGATGGAGGTTTGGGCAAGTATGGGAAAATGAGTGGGACCAGTGTGTGGCCAGCAGAGGAAGGCAGGAGTGAGCCAAGCAGGAAGTGAGGAGGAGGCCAGGTCTGTCTGGGTCCTGTGGGGGAGGGGAGATGGGAGAGAGGGGCTGATGGCTGCTTCCTGCAGTTGGGGACACCTTCCTATTCATGCCTCCCTGTGATGGGGTTGCCTTCCCAAGTCCTCACTACTCAGGGATCCTTTCAGGCCTGAGACTGCTGAGGGTTTGGGAGAAAGCCTTGGTCCAGGCCTTGGGGGCCCAGGGCTCTGGGCCTGCCTTTAGGGGTCCTTGTGCTCAGAGCCTGGGCAGGCCCACCCCGCTAGCTTCTCTTCCAGGAAGCCCTAACTCCTCTCACGGTCTGGTCACAGTTCTCTCCCTTCTCTGCTCTCACCATTCAGAGCTTCTCAGCCACCCATGGAGGGAGGCATTCTGCACATAGCCCCTGTCCCTTCCCCACCCTAGTATCCCACCTGGACCTTGTGCCTATTGGATGTGGGTGTCTGCTCCCTTTCCTCTTTTTCCTTCAGCCCCCCCCCCCCCCACCAGGTGCCTGGGCCACTCTGAAGGATCTGGGGGGAGGGACATTGTTATGTTTGTCACTGTAGCCCCTTGTCCCCTTCCTCAGGCTTCCCCGCCCATTGACCCATCTCAAGGCTGTGTTCTCCCTGTCATTCTTCCCCTGGTCAGACCCTGAGCACCTGGCTGACCATTCCTGCCTGCAGCCCTGGCCCAGACAGAATCCTTATTTTGGCTGTGGGCCGGCCGAGATGCTGGTGGCCAACGAAGAGATGATCTGAGGGACTGGGGCCTAATCAGGGTGGGTTTCAAGAAGGCCCTGCCTTGATGGTCCTCTTGGGTTATAGGCTCATTCTCCCCTGACTCTAGGAATAATATGTGCCTGGCCCCCATTGCCACCTCCTTTAGGAGTCACCTAGCACCACATTTATCATCTGTCCTGGGGGAAGCATGGAACAATGGTCAAGCCACACTAGAGCCACTAGCCCAGCCTGGCCAGGTACATTCTGGTGACTGGGCAGGACAGTAAGGTAGTGAGATGGTCATCCCAAGAGACTGCAGGTGGCTAGGCTGCCTTCTGCCCCATCTGACACGGTGGCTGGTGTGTCTGTGAGAGAGAGAGTAGAGGAGAGACTGATGGAGAGAGAGAAAGAGAGAGGGAGGGAGAGACAGAGACAGAGAGAGGAGAGGGAGAATGGAGGAGGGAGGAAGGGAGGGAGAAAAGGACAGAGAGACAGAGAGAGGAGAGGAGAGGGAGGGAGAGACAGAGAGAAGATGAGAGAGAAGAGAGAGGGAGGGGAGAGAGAGATAGTGAGAGAGGAGAGGAGAGGAGAGAGGGGAAAAGAGGTGGAAAATTGGAATAAACCATCTGATGCCATCCCTAGCTCATGAGCTCCATTGCTGTTGCCCTTGCCCTGACACTGTTTTCCTTCCCTCCCAACCTTAGCCCTCACCAGTTCAACTATCTGGGTCTTTTCTGGGTGAATTCCCTGCTCCTTGGTCCTGTCCACACTCATCCCTGGCCAGACCGCCAAGCCTGGCCTGTTCCCACCATCTGTCTGCAGCAGGCTTCCTCAAAAGCCAATGAGTGGTGCTGGAGTCGGTGGGCCCCTCTGCACCTCCTATATTACAAATGGGGAACTGAAGCCCTGAGGAACTGACCAATAACCTTGCTCACTGGGTCCTCGTTAATCTCACTACAGCGGGGCAGCCCTTTGGGTCTTAATTCTCAGTCATGTTCTGGACCTCTCCTCTTCAGAGCTCCCACAAGCCTCCTCCCCTGCCCTCCCAGCTGAAGGAAGGCCTGACCTCCTGCGATGCCAAGAAAATGGATGCTCCCCCCCCCCCCGACCACGTCCTCTCTGGTATCTCCTGGCATATTCCGCCCAAGTGTCCAGTCTCCTTCTATCTCCTGTTACCTCTCTTGATGTTCACAAACATGCTCATGTTTCCCCCACCCTCAAGAACCTTCTGCTGCCTCCGCCTTCCGTTTGGGCCATCACTGTACACCTCTCCTCTCTTTCACAGCCAAACTATCTCCACTGGACTTCTCTTCTGAACCCATTTCTGACTTTGTCATCATTTAATAAGCTTTTATTGATATTTTCCATTTCTCCATGACCAGAGTATCTCATGTACCTCATTCCACCCGAGCCATCCCCTAGGACAAATGATAAAAAATCAGCACTACTGATGGATCCATTGAGTCTGAGCACACCTGGGCAGGACATGTCTTCTCCTAGCTTGTCATTCAAGGCCCCTGCACTTTATCATCTTGTTACGGTGTTATGGTTTCCATTTCCATTGTTTCTTGGCTCATAGTTCATAGACTTTTCCAGGCTTTTCTGACTTCACCACACACATCATTTCTTAAAGCCCAGTAGTATTTCATTATTTTCATGAATGGACATTCTCTTTCCAATTCTTAGCTATCCCAAAAAGTGCTGCTGTAAAATATTTTGGAGTATATGTAAACTTCTTTTCTTACTGATAGTTTCCTTGTGATAGAAGCTTAGTAATGAAGTTCTGATTCAAAGGGTATGGCCATTTTAGTCCCTTTATTTGCATAATTCCAAATTATTTTTCAAAATGACTATTGCGTTTCATAGCTCCACCAACAATGTATTAGTCTGCCCATCTTCCCACAGCCCCTCCAACATTAACTGCTGCCATTTTTTGGTTATTTTTGCTAATTTGCAGTGTGAGGTAAAATCTCAGAGCCGTTTTAACACATTTCTCTATTATTAGTGATTTTGAGCATTTTTCATGTGGTTCTATATACTTTGCAATTCTTTTAGGAATTGTTTGTTTGTATTTTTTGACAATTTATTGATTGGTGAATGGCTATTCATTTTGTTTACATATATTGGATATTAAACCCTTATCAGAGACATTTGATACAACTATTTTTTTTCCCATTCAACCACTTTCCTTCATATCCTAGATTCATTATTTTTGCCTTTGCAGGAACTTTTCAGTTATGTGTAATCAAAGTTATCAGTTTTCTCTTTTGTAATTGCCTCTATCTCTCATTTGGATAAAAATCCACTTCTTCCTCATACGTCTGAGAGGTCCATGATCTGTTCCTCTTCTAATTTTTCAGTAGTCTTATCTCTAACGTTGAGGTCATGTATGTACTTAGAATGTATTGTAGAGTGTGGTGTAAGGATGTTAGCTTAAGTCTAACTTCTGCCAGATTGTTTGCCAGTTTTCCCAGCAGTTTTTTTAACTCAAACAATGAATTTCCCCCATATTTTCCACTTTATCAAACAATGGGCAATTGGGTTCTATTATTTCTGAGTCTCCTTTGTCTAATTGTTTCTGTTTCGTAATATAGTTTGAGATTTGGAAGTGCTATTCCTTCTTCATCCTTACTCCTTTTCATCATTTCCCTTGATATTCTAGATCTTTTGTCTTTCTAAATGAGTTGTTATCATTTTATCAAGTTTGGTAAAGTATCCCCTTGGTAATGTGATTGGTATGGCATGAAAAATGTAAATTAATTTTGTTATGTTGGCTCGACCTATCCATAAGCACCAAATATTCCTCCAGTGACTGTGCTGTCCTTTATTTCTTTATGGAGTGCTTTGTAATGGAATCTATACAAGGTTCCAGCCTTATCACGGATGTGAATCTGCTGTTTTCAAATTTTCCAGTGACTCTTAATTGCCCAGCATGATGATCATCCCTCAGTCTGGATCATCTCTGACCTCTGTGCAGCATCTGACCTTGATAACTGCCCTAATTCCCTCCTCTTTCTTTGACTTTTCCTCTGTCTGCTCTAGTCACTCATTAGCTACTGCCTACGTGTGGCTCTGGCTGTCATGGGCCATCAACATTTACTTTTATAAGATTTTAAGTTCTAAATTTCCCCCCTCTCCCCTCCTCAAGAGGGCATGCAATATTACACAGGCTATACATGTACAATCATAGTAAACATATTTTCACATTGGTCGTGATGGGAAAAAAAATCAGAACAAAAGGGAAAATGAGAAAAAAAAAACAAACAGAAGAAAGAAAATAGTAGGCTTCAATCTGCATTCAAACTCCATAGTTCTCTCAGAATGTGGATAGCATTTTCCATCATAAGTCTTCTGGAACTGTCTTACATCCTTGAATTGCTGAGAAGAGCCAAGTCTATCAAAGTTTATCATAGCACCATGTAGCTGTTACTGTGTACCATGTTCTCCTGGTTTTTCTCACTTCTCTCTCTTTTTTTGTTTTTACAAGGGGAAAACTCCTTTAGACTTTATTTGATTCTAGGCACAAGTCATATCTGATAGCCAATCATATAGTCACACGGTATCAAAAGCAGAATCAGGATTAAGCAAGTGGGGAAATTTCTTTTCAGAAAAGAAATAGCACAATGGAGAAATAAAATCAAGAGGATCCTATTTTAGGCCATGCCACGGTTGTCCTCAAAACTTTTCCCAGACACAGACATCCACCTTTAGCAGTTTCCAGACTGCAGCACATCATTTTCTACTACTGGCTTCATGATAATTTAGACAACTGTCCCTGTAATCAAAGCTCAAAATAATAGTGAAAGAATTTTTATCTTAAATAGCAAAATTTCACTAATCACAACTTAAGGCTTAAATATCTTTTCTGATGTTTCCCTGACAGATAACATTTCATTCATCCTTTACTTATAAATTAAAACTAACCATAGTCTTCAAATATACAGCAAATACCTGACAGTTGACTCATCATTAATATGTTGAAGCTACATCTTTAAATCACTCTATATTTTCACAATAGCCTGGATTTTCTTCTTTTTTTCCTTGTTAAATAGTTGTTTATTGGAAAAAGTGGGCTGAGGAGGGGTCACTAGATTCACCAGAGAGCAACAATCCCACCCAGATTAGGAGTGATGGGAGAGATGAGCACAAAGCTCTGGGTTCTAAGCCTCCTCCTGGCCTGGAGTGTTAGAGCATACCCAGGTGGAAGGTGGAAGGCTTTGACTTAAGTTAGTAGGCATGGTTAGAGATAAAGAGAGAGTCAGTGGCTACAGCTCCTGACTTTCCACTTGGAGTACACTTGCCTTGAGCAGCTTGGCTGTTAGCCACTGTGGCCTGCTTAATATATTCCTCTTGGGTAGCCTGGACATTTTCCTTCTTTCCATCCCAGGTGTTGAGGGCAGATGCCTGCAGGGCTTGGCCATGAGAGAAGGTCATGGCTTATGGCTTGTGCAGGGGGCAGGTACTGATGGCGGCATCCTCTTCACTCTGACCCCCAGAGAGGAAGGTGATAGCAGTGACTGCAGGAGGCATTGTCCGGTGAAGGGCAGTTACTGTTGTCATTGCGATCTCCTCATGTGAATATTTCTAGGTACAGGCTTGGCCAGGGGTGATCATGTTAGGCTCCATGTGCTCACTTCTTTCGGCATCAATTTGTCTAAATCTTTCCAAGTTTTTCTAAAGTTGGCTTGCTCATCATTTCTGATGGCACAATAGTATTCCATTACATTCGTATACCACAACTTCTTTAGCCATTCTTCAATGGATGGGCATCCCCTCAATTTCCAGTTCTTGGCCACCACAGAAAGAGCTGCTATAAAAACTTTTGTACATGTGGGTCCTTTTTCCAACTGTATGACCTTTTTTGGATACAGCCCTAGCAGTGGTATTGCTGGGTCAAAGGGTATACACTTTTTTGTAGCGCTTTGGGCATAGCTCCAAATTGCTCTCCAGAATGGTTAGATCCATCTGGGCCATCTTGTTGATCAGTGCTCTCTCTCTTGCTGATCTCATTGGCTCCTGTGGTTTCAGTCATTATTCTCAGGTCTCCTTGTCCAGCTCTAACTTCTCTCCTGACCTCAGCTCCGATCTCACCTCTCCAGCTGCCCATTGGATATCTCATACTGGATAGACCAGGGAGATTTTAAACATAACATGTCTGGGACTGAGCTCATCAACCTCTTCCTCACTTCCCTCTTACTGTTGAAGGTGCCACCATAATCCCAGTCTCCCAGGCTTCTAACCTCATTATCATTCTTTACATCTCACTCCAGCCTCCCAGGGCTTCCAATTTGTTGCCAGATTCTCATAACACCTTGCCTATAGGCTGCCATTTTTTCTGGTCACACAGCTACCACCAAGGAATAAAGCTTTGAACCTGGAGTCAGGAAGACTTGAGTTCAAATCCAGTCTCAGATAAACACTACCTGTGTTACCCTGGGCAAGTCACATCACCTTTGTCTGCCTTGGTTTCTTCATCTGTAAAATAGGTATAATAACAGCACTTGCCTCCTAAGATTGTTTGAAGAGGAAGCAAGATACCATTTGTAAAAAGTGCTTAGTATGGTCCTCAGCACACAGTAGCTATGTAACAACTTTATATCTCCTTCCTTCCTCTGCAGTCAAACTAGCCTCCTTCCTCACACAAACTCCTTGACATTTCATTTCCATGCTTAGAACACCTTTCCTCCTCACTCTGGGGCCCCCTGTGACACAAGGTCTTCTCACACATCCCTGGAACCCTTTCCCAGCCTGGTCATCCACCTCTTGACCTTCTCTGGCTCATTGATCTTACTCAAAAGTGGTACCCAGAATGAAGCCCATCCTTCATCCCTGGGTCTGACCAGGGCAGAGGACAAAGAACTCATCACACCCCTCTTCTTGGCAGTGCCTGGACCTCTCTCTGTGCAGCTGCAGATGTTCTCAGCTTCTGTGGCCTCCTCCAGTCTTGTGGTGAACCCCTATCCCTATCCTGATCCTGTGCCATCAGAGCTGCTCCCAGCAGCCCTTTACACTGGCCTCTGTTGACAGATGTCCTTTTGGAGTGAGCCTGGCGGTCCAGCCCATTCCTGCCTGATACATTCCTTGGGTCAGCTCTCCATCCTGGCTTGGTGGCCTCTATCAGCTGGCTGAGCAGCTCCTCCATGCCTGCCCCTGCTACCTTATCCTTCAGTGTCAGCTCCTTAAGCTCCTCCTCTAGTTTTTCTTTCTGTCCAGGTGGTCTGGAGTCCATTCTGATCAGCAAGTCATTTCTGTCTGTCCCGTGTCTGACTGTTATCCAAATGTTGACGTTCAGTCATTTCAATTGTGTCTGACTCTCTGTGACCCTATTTGAGGTTTTCTTAGTGAGAATACTGGAGTAGTTTGTTATTTCCTTTTCCAGCTCATTTTACAGATGAGGAAACTGAGGCAAACAGGGTGAAGGGATTTGCCCAGCTAGTGTCTGAGGTCGAATTTGAACTCTGATTCCAGGCTTGCACTCTATCTGCTTGGCTCCTAGCTGTACAAAGGCTCTCATGTTTCCTTCTTTGCTCCCTCTCAGGTTCCTGGACATCGCTATCCTGCCCACCCTTTACCCCCTTTAAGCAATCCTGCTTCATCCAGAGCCACCGGTGAGGTCCATTGGCCTCTTTGTGTACAGACAACTTGGCTCCCTTCAGGCATCTGTGTGTCCTTGGATTTGTATGTCCTTGGCTCTTGGGACCCATTTTCCCTTCACCTAAGATCCTTATTCTCTGCCCTTTTTTTGAGAGGATACTGGAGAAATCTCGAGTGAATTAACCCATGAGGCTCCTCATGCAAACAGACTGTGTTCCTGGCCCTAGGGGTTAGCCTTGCACAACCCAGTTATTTTTAGCAGGGAGGGCAGCTGGTTGAGTGATCCGCTAGAATTTTGAATTTCTTCTCTTCTGAGCAAGTGGCTCAGATGGGGGCGGGGGTGGGGGAGAGCTGTGCTTCTCTTGGGGAATGGAGGGTGATAGTCTCGGGTCTAGGTGTGTCAAGTATGACCTAGCTCAGCAGGCAGGGAAACAGGACCACTTTCTTTGGACTTCTGTGCCCCACAGGACAGATGGGGCTCTCTGGCCCTATGGAAACCTACTTATTGGTTCATGCACGGAACACTGATGGAACTGGCTGGGTGAGGCTGCTGGGCTAGGAGACGGGGAATGGGGCACCTCAGGGAGTTTCTCATCTATTAGATATCTGTGCCCAGATAACTGCCAGAATGTGACTCCTCATGAGAGAGACAGACAGAGACACAGATAGAGGGCCTCAGGGTTACTTCTGGCGGGGGGAAGCCATGGGGGCTTCCTAGGGGAGGCAGCCCTGGACTTAGGTCATGGAGTGGGAAAGGGTTGCAATGATAATAGATAGAGGAGTGGCATGAGAAAGGCCCTTCAGATCTGGCCACCCTATACTCCCAGGGAAGCCAAGAAGGGTCTCTCATGGAAGCCAGAGCTGCCAGCCCTCCACAGGGCAGTCTGAGGTTGGCATGTGGTTGTTCCCAGCTTCCTCAGCATTCAGGATCATTGCTGTTCCGGACCATGACTCTATGTCATATGGCTCTGGAGAGGGATGCCTTCACTCACCTCAAAGGATGGACAGGCAGATTTGGGACCATCTGAATCCTGGGTGCGGAGCCCAGCAAGGGAAGGAAAGCTAATGGAGCATCAACTGGGGGGAGGTCTGGATTGGCCCAGGGATCTCTCCTTGGCTCTGGGGGGCACCATTGTTGTCAGTGACTCAGGTGAGGCATATATAGAAAGATGGGCTGGGCACATATCCCTGTGACAGGGCAGTTGAGAGATTTGTGTGATCCTGGGGTCGGGGAGGGGCTGAGGAGCCCCAGGATTGCCCCTGATGACTCTGAGGCCTCTAGACCAACTCATTAGGTTTGCATTGACCACTATACCATTTAGTCAATCTATCAACAATGGATGGCAATCCAACAGAAAGTTACTGGGAAAACTGCAGAAAAGATGGCACCATCCTTCCTCAGTGGGCTGGGTTTGGTGAATACGTTATCTAATGGAGCTTGTCTGAGTTTTATGTCCCCTGTGGCCAGCTCAGTTGTTGGCATGCCCCACCAGAGGCGCTTGGCAGGGTGGAGACAAGGTGCAAGGTGGGGCAGGCAGCCCCTTGTGGGCTGGGAGCTGACATCCGCTCTGAGGGGTCTCTGGGGGAAGGGGGAGTGAGGGGAGGGACAGATGGACAGCTGGACGATGGACAGGCGGGATCCTGTTGTGCCAGGGTACACCAGTTGCCTGGAAATCTCTTCACCCTCCTTCGTCACAACTTTAAAAATATCTCTGTAATTACAGAGCATTACTCACCCAGGGCCTAGTGCACAGACGCCCCGGGGGTTGGGCCTGTCCGCCCGCCTGGTGCTCAGTCCTGGCAAGATTCTGTGCCCCACAGTGGCTTGGGGAGTTGAGGGAAAAGGGTCCTGGGCTCAGGCTGGCAGCTGGCATTGGGTACTTCCTTCTTATGACATTGTATTGTCCAGGCCATTCTCCCAGGGTGGGAGAGTCCGGGGGCACCTGGCTGTGTCCTGGGTGCGCTGCTATGGGAACTATGAGGATCACTTTGGCCATGCAAAGGCTGCCTGGGGTACCCTCTGGGGAGGGGGGCTTTCCATGGCTGGAGAGCTGAGCGCTGAATAAGACCAGGGGGATGGTTGTGCTTTGGGCTCAGACTGATGAGATCACATGGGTCCCTTCCCTTCTTTCCTCCCTGCCTTCCTCCAAGGCAGTCCCAGGCAGTGGTCTGGGGCACAGGTGGGATGTGAGCTTGGGTTAGTGGGCTCTCTGATCAATGGGCCAACTGCTGCTGCTCAGGGATGAAGAGAGCTTTGAGACTGGCTGCATGTGTGATATTTGTCATCTCCACAACCCTGTGAAGTTAGGATTCCCATGATCCCATTTCAGAGATGAGGAGACTGAGGCAGAATTTGAAGCTGGCTCTTGACTCTGTAGTAGTCCTTCTCCTGCTGGGCTGTCTGACCTCTGAGAGGCAGTGTGGGGCAGTGGAAGGAGCTCCGAGTTCTGCCCCTTACTAGCTGTGGGAGCTACTCTGAGCTTCCAAGTGCCCTCTAGCACCCCCTCCAGCTTTTAGCCCTGTGGTCCTGGAGTGGAGAGGGAGGAGGTGTTGAGTTCTAGTCCTGCCTCTGTCCCTTGTGACTTTGAACAAGTCTTCATCTCTCTGGGTTTTGATTTCCATCTGTCACATGGGGCTGACCTTGGCACATGGCTGTTTGAGGCTTGATCAAAGTTTGTGTGAGTGGATGTGGAGCAGAATTATTGGGGGGAGGGGAGGAAGAGGGGGAAGAGGAGGAAGGAGTGGGGAAGGAGAGGAAGGAGAAGAAAGAGGGGGAGAGGGGAGGAGGAGGAGAACCGGTATCCTCTCTTATGCTCATGCCCTCCTGACTTAGCCAGGGGATGAGAGAAGGGGCATGGGGGTGATGCTGCAGCCTGCCCCCAGGCCCTCCATGCAGACACCTGGGAGAGGTCCTATCTGACATGCCTCTTTCTCTTTTAGCTGGCTCCCTTCCTTGTGGTGGGGCCCAGTGGCACGTACGTGACGTCATGAGTGCTGCTGTGGAGAGCTCAGATGAGGAATTCTTTGATGCCAGAGGTGAGTGACAGGGCCCATGGCTCTGAGCCATAGGCTCATCTGGGGGAGCATTTGGGATCCTGTTAGTCTTGGGGGTCCGGTGATGGCTAGGAGCTTGTCCTAGGCTGAGGGAGGTACCTGCTCACTGCACTGGCAGGAAGAACTGAGTTTGAATCCTGACTCAGACCATCTCTCAGCCTCAGTTTCCTCCTTTGTAAAGATGGGACAACCATATTACCTCTCTGCCAAGACTGTCATGAGGATCCCAGGAGATAAAAGGAGAATGCTTTGCCAATCTTAAAGGATGCCATCCCTGCTCTCATTGTTGTTAATATCCGAAGAGAGGGGTAGGGACACCAGGAACTGAACCCTGGGGAATCCACTGGTGTGAACTCTGTTCCAGGCTGAGTGCAGTCACCTTGCCTTCCCCCTCTGTCCTGTGAGTGCCCAGGCCAGATGGCAAGAGCAAGGGATTGAGAGATTGAAGGAAAGATAGAGGGATGGATGGAAGGAGGTAAGGAGGGACAGAGGGATAGAAGAGACAGAGGGAGGGATAGGAGGGATGAATGGAGGGAGGTATGGAAGGCTCTGTGGGCAGCCAGGGCCTCCAAGCCTTGCTGGAGAATCGGGTTTGAGCTTGGGAGCCGGACTTCTCCATAGCAACAAGCACACATTGTGACAAAATGAGCTTCAATATTTTGATGCTTGAGAGCTTTTTTTTTAAATGTACATTTGCAGGTAGGCAGGGCTTAGCACTGTTGGTGTTACACCAATGGCCGGTGCTCTGTTACTGGTGGAGGCGCTGAGGTGGACCATGCGCGATGTGCAGTCGCTTCCTGAGCTTGCTCCAGCCTCAGGGCTCTCTGCCAGCATCACTGAGGCCAGGAGGGAGCTTTAAAGGATTTGTTTAAAAAAGAACCCCAAAAGTGGATGAATCCCCTCTTGGTTCCTTCGTGGACATGTCTGGATGTGCAAGGTGTAGATAGTTCTGAGTAGAGAAGGAGCTCCAGCTGTGGTTTGGGGGAGGGGCACTCAGCAGCTAGTGACTTCCTATGCTGTCACCATTAGCCTCCCCCACCCCTGGGAGTGCCTGTTCAGAGTGGAGGGACACCACAAGGCAGCTCAGGAGGCAGGATGTTTGGAGAGCTTGCCAAGGTCTCCATATGGCCTCGGCGCCAGACCACGTGCAAATGGCCTGATTTATACTGAAGCAAACACCTTGGTGTTCTGGGGAAAGAACTTTCTTTTTTAAAAAAATTGCTTATTCTCAATTTAGTGCACCAAAGCAGAACCGTAAATAAAATCCACAAACACTGATCACCTGCAGTCCGTTCAGAGAAAGGCAACGTCCTCGCTTTAACCAGAGGCCCTTGGTTCTCTTGCTGGCTGGCTCTGCTCTGTGGCTGTTTCCTCTGGGCGCTGTCCCAGGTGCTTGCCCCAATCAGTCCCATCATGGTCTGAGTGTGCAGAGACCTTTTCCTGCTCTGGCTTTCCTCATTCCACACCCTTCCTGTGTCTCCCCAGCTTACTTGGGAGCATTCCCATTCATCTCTTCTTGTGGAGAAATGAATGAAAAGGTCTTGCTTAATCACTAGTTGTGGGCCAGCTCTTTGGCCACGAAGATGTCCTCAGGGAGTTTATATTCCACTGAGGGAGATTTGCTTTGGGGCTGCCCAAGTGCTGGTGCCCAGATGCTCAGGGAAGGGTAAAAGATGTGCCAGAGTCACATCAGCCACAGCTCCCTTCTTGGATAAAACTGGACTATTTCTTTTTTTTTTTCTGTTATGGGCAAAGATGCTATTGCTTCTACTATTCAGTTAGGTCTTCTTGAGCCCATCTGGGGTTTTCTTAGCAGAGATATGACAGCTGTTTGCCATTTCCTTTTCCAGCTCATTTTACAGATGAGGAAACTGAGGCAAACAGGGTGAAGTGACTTGCCCAAGGTCACACAGCTAGTAAGTGTGTGAGGTAAAATTTGAATTCAGGTCTTCCTGACTCTGGTCCAGCACTCTCTATGCACTATGGCGCCCCTTAGTGGCCTCTAAAATACTCTCTCTCTCTGTCTCTGTCTGTCTGTCTGGCTCTCTCTCTCTCTCTCTCTCTCTCTCTCTCTCTCTATGTATATATATATATATATATATATATATATATATATATATATATATATATATTTACTTAGAGAAGTCTTTTTTTCTTTGGATACCCTCAGATATATATGGTCGTGGGTGAGATCCTGGGAGAATTGTGGGATAACTGGTCATTGTCTGATGAAGACTGCCTGGGTCTATGGCTCCACAAGGGGCATCACGACGCCTGTTTCTCCATCAGAGCTGACATGGATAGTTCTTGCCTTTCTTTCCCACTCAGCAGATGGCAGTCTATACGCCAGGCTTTTAACTGTACTTTTCTGACTCTTAGAAAGTTTGGACACCATTTCCAAGTGGTAATTGATGGTGGATCTTCTTGGGCCTGACAGTTCACAACCTTCAACTGATTTATGGATTATTCTATGACCAGGAAATAAGACAGCTGGGTTTGTTTGTACCAAAGACTGAGCTGCCTTTTCAGGGCTTGATCCCATGGGCTATGGCACCATTGGGCCTGAGCTGCCAGATATTAGAGCTACAAGGATAAAGAAGCCATGGTCCTTCATCTTATCATGCCTTCTAGGGGCAGGGGAGAGTAGGCCCAGAGGCCCTAGGAGCTCAGGAGAAGGGCAAAGGCATGTCCATCCCTTCCACTTGGTGGGATGACTGCATGAAGAAGGGGAGATGGGCAAACGTTATCTCCATTTGACAGGCGGGGAAAGTGAGGCCCAGAGGGGTTTGCAGAATTATTGCCTAATCAGAAATGTAAGCTGCAAGGGGCTTCAGAGAATATCTGAACATCTTTTTTTTTTTTTTAGTTTTCAACATTCAGTTCCAAATTTTGTCCCCATCTCTCCCCTCCCATCATCCCAAGATGGCATGTAATATGTAAAGAAGAATTAGAACCAATGGGAGAAACCACTAGAAAGAAGACGCAAACAAAACAAGAGAGCAAATAAGATGCTTTGATCAGCGTTCAGAAACCGTGGTTCTTTCTCTGGGCATCGATGGCATTTTTCATTTGGAATTGTCTTAGATGCTTGCATTGCTGAGAAGAGCTAAGTCCTCACACACTGTGGCTATTACTGTTACAGTGTGGCTGTTACTGTTACACTGTGGCTGTTACTGTTGCAGTGTTGCTGTTACTGTTACAATGTTGCTGTTACTGTGTACAATGCTCTCCTGGTTCTACTTACTTCACTCAGGATCAGTTCATCTAAGTCTTTCCAGGTTTTTCTGAAGTTCACCATTTCTTCCAGCACAATAGTACTCTATTACATTCATATATTACAGCTTGTTCAGCCATTCCCAAATGGATGGGCATCCTCTCAATTTCGAGTTCTTGACCACCACAAAAAGAGCTGCTATAAATATTTTTGTACATGTGGGTTCTTTTCTCATATGTACGATCTCTTTCTTATACAGCCCTAGAAGCAGTATTGCTGAGTCAAAGGATATGCACATTTTTATAGCCCTTTCGGCATTTGAACATCTTTTTTGTAGATAAGTGACTTGTCTAAGGTCACAGCATGTACAGAACCTGAATCTCCTGACTTCTATGTCTCTTGACATTCTCCAGCCCATACAGTCAATCCAAGAACAAAGTTATTCCAAAGGATTGTCTGATGACATCAGGGCCTCCTCTTCTGGGGAGGAGAATGTGACTCACTGAGGGAAAGGCGAGGAGGAGGACCTCTCCTGCACCTCTGTAGGAGCAATCATATGGTTCCTATCTCCCAAGGCAACCAGGACTGGTTCTTGGAGATTTGGGGCCAGAATGTGGCTTCCTCTCTTTCCTACCACTGGGCCAAGCAGGTCAAGACACTGCTGTTCCCCATGATAGCCTTCAAAATCTGAAAACATGCAGCCTGTCCTTTATCAGGCTCAGCACCCCAAGTCTGTCCCATGGACCTTGCGGAGGATCTCTCCAGTCCTCCCCATCCTCTGGCCTGCTCCCCAAACAGGGCACCCAGAATCAATCTCAGTGCTGGGGAGAAGGCAGTATGGCCCTCTCCCTCACTCTGGACACTAGGCTCACACCAAGTGTATCCTTGCTTTCCAGATCACAGAGAACCCTAATCCACCCACAGCCTTTTTTTCAGACTATTATTGGGTGACAACCCTTCCATCTTGTATTTGTGACATTAATTTTTTGGAGATTTTAGGGTTGGAAGGAACTTCAGTAGCCACCTGGTCCAATCCATGCCTGATAGAGTCCTCTCAATAGCACACCTCACAATGCTGGTTTTCTGGTCTTTAGGTCTTTCCTTGAGTGCCCTTCAATGAGCTCCTCTGAGGCTCCAACCCATCCCACTGTGGGGCAGTTGTCCTCAACAGGCAGTTAAGGCAGCCTCTTTGCAGCCCTCTGCCTCTCACTGCTCAAGGTTCCACCCAGTTGGGCCGTGGTCCCTTCTCTACAGGATGGCCCATTGGAAGCTATTATGGCCTCTGAATCTTCTCTTGCCTTGGGCGTTTATTCTCAATAAAAAGTTCTTCTCATTTGATTCCAGCATGCATTCTAGTCTGTCAGGATATTTCTGGATCCTGACTCATCTTACCTCCTCACTATGCCTGCCTCCCAGATCTCTGTTGTCTACACAGAGGATAGTCATGCCATCTGTAGCATTAACCAAGTCATTGATAAAAATGTTGCATAGCAGAGGGCCAAGGGAGGGCCCCGGGGTATCTGCCTGCTCTTTCCCAAGGATGACATAGGGTTCAGGTGGTCTCTGAGCCTCCTGAAGCTCTGGTGTTGTGTGCCCAGAGCTCCATGGTCTGTGGGCTTATGAGCATTCAGAGCTGTCCGGCAGAGAGAGAGAGGTCTGGGGAGGGGATCCACACCGAACAAGCAGAAATACTCCCTTGAAAGGCAGTGTGGGTTCTTTGGGCTGCTGGGGCCCTGGAGCAAAGCTTCCCTTTGGATCTCTAAGTGGTTCGTAGGGCCCATGAGGGATAGAGCTTTTCAGTTTCCAATAAACTTCATAGACATTTTCTCACTGGCTATATCAGTAGCATGAGATAGACAGTGCAGGCAGGGTTATGCATTATCTCTGGAAGCTGGTGGGTGCTGGGAAACATTGGGTCATTTGCCTCAGCCCCCATGTAGGAGAGGACTAAGCGAGAACCTAACATGGAATTGGTTTTCTGCCTTCCAGTCCATGGCAGTTACTCCCTTCCCACATTGCTGGTTGGAAGGAAGCTTCCGGGAATGACTCAGGCTTGGGTGTGATGGGGCCAGCTGCTTTATTCTGCTTTGCGAGAGCTTACAGAACTCATATTGTTACTACTATGTGTACTCAGTTGTTGCTGCACCCAGTTGTTCCTCCCACGTCAGAGATGGAAGGTAACATTTCCAGTGGCACCCAAATACTGCCAAAATCAACCTTGGGGAAAGGAGAGGATGCTTCCTAGGGGCGGATGGGACCAGGATGGTGGTCTGGTATCTAATCTGCCAAGGGATATTGTCCTTGACCTGGAGAGAACTGGGTGAGAATGACCACTGGGTAGTTACATCTGAAGCTGAGTAAAGGGATGGGTGGAGAGCACTCAGCCACCTTGAAAAAACTGACAACCTAGATGGCTGAGCCCTCACTGGTGGTCACTTTTGAAAGCCTGTGGTGCCCAGGAGAAAGGCCATAGCACAGGCAGGTGGTGCACAAATGTTTCAATTTTCAAAAAAGGGAGGAGGATGGAATCTGAGCTATCAGCCAGTCAGTTTGACTTTGATTTCTGGGAAAGTTCTAGGATACATTTTAAAAGGAATAGCTTATGAACATCTGGAAAAGAAAAGGAAAGTTACCAAGGGTGCTGGAATGGCTCACCAAGGATACATTGTGCCTAAAGAATGTTACATCTTTCTTTTACTGGATCACTAGACTGGTACCTCAGGAAATCACTACAACCAGATGGCATTTCCATAAATTTTTAACAAAGTCCTTGAAAACCACTGACAGGACAATGTTATGGAAGTGATGGAGAAATGTGCCAAGGTGGGGAGAAAATTGGATGTTCCAGGAACTGGTTGAGTGTTCAAACTCATATAGTTATGGTCACTGTTAACGGCTCAACGTCAGTTCGGTATGGGGTCTCCAATGGAGTGCCCCAGAGATATGTGTCCTGGTCTAGGCTGCTTAACATTTTTATCAACAACTTGGTTCAAGGCATTAGTGCTCTACTTGTTTGTTGATGACAAGAAGCCAGAAGGAAGGAAGAACTTACACACTGGGCCATGGAGGGAGGACTTTAAAAGACCTCGACATATCAGAACACTGGGCTTAGTCTAATGAAATGGCATTTAATAGGGACAAATGCCAGCTTCCCAAATACAAGATGGTGGCCAATGACTTGAAGCAGATCCTATGGAAACTGTCTGGGGGCTTGAATGGATCACTGCCTGAGGATGAGCCCACAGTGGGCTGGGGGAACTTCTTTGCCTGAATTGGGAGAGCTGCATTGCATTTAGGACCAGGCTTGTGACAGTCCTTTTGTGTAGAAAGGACTCACTGACAAACTAGTGCCTGAAAGAGACAGCCAGAATGGGAAAGAGCCCAGAGACTAAGAAGTAGGAGGATCAGTTGAGGAAAGTGGGAGAAGAGAAGTAGAGGATGGGGGAAGATGAAGAGAGAAATGTTGTCTTGATATTTGAAGGGTTTTCATGTAGAGGAAGCATCAGGTTTGTTCTTCCTGTACATGGGGCAGAACCAGGTGCAATGAGTGTGAATTATGGAGGAGGCAGCTTGAGGCTGGATGTCAGGAAAACTTCCCCTCCAAGGGAGCTCTCCCAAAGCTGAAGGGGGTGCCCAGGAGGTGGCAGGTGGCCAATCAATCAACTTACCACCATTTATTAGTCATCTGCTATGTGCCAGGCAGCATGCTGCATATGGAGATACAAAGACACACCAGATGCCCGCTCTTCCCAGATGAGTCAGATTGGATGCCCCCAAGGGCCCTGCCAGCTCTGGAAAACTGGGCTTCTGTGAGTCAAAGAACTCCAGGCTTAGAGGCCCTGAATGAAGCCTTTCCAGAACAACTGAATTGGGCAGAGCTCCTCTCTGGTTCTGCCCAATGTCTTTCTGGTGATGTTCTCTACCACCATCTCCCCCAAAGTCAGTCAATCCCTTTCAAAAGTTTCAGTGTCTTTAGTTTTGTCCATCTCTCTGTCTGCTCATTCATTCATTCATTCATGAAACTCTTTGAGCTGCCTGAGGACAGCCAGTTTCCTTCCTCTGAGTGTGGCTCAGTGGGGAAGGCTAGAGGGAGCAGTTCCTGGCTCTCCTCTTAGCACAGGGGCAGGGGGTGGAGGAGGGGACATGCTTATGGAATATTTGGATAATTTTAGTCACATGTGACTTGGAAGAGTCAGCCCAGTGGCACCAGGATATGGGGCTGAGAATCATCAGAGTTCAGGTATTTTTCCTTTGTAGCCCGTTACTGGACTATCATGGTTGTTGGTTGGCTGACCGAGGGTGGGGTGGTGGTGGTGCTGAGCCCTCTTCTGATGACTCCAGCTCAGGTGCACCCCTGCTCAGCCTTGAGCTCACTAACTAACCCTTATGTCAGGTAGTCTTGGATCCCCATGCCCATCTCCCATTAATGGACACTGAACTATTTTCCTCTAGCAGTGGAGATGGGCAGGGCTTGTGAAGTGGCCATGGGGTGGGTGCTAAGCCCACAGCCGGGACATAGGGTCAGTCTGTGGGCAGCATTGGAGGCAGGTGGAGGAAAAAGAACATTGGCCTGCTCCCCTCAGTAAGTTCATCCTTGCTCCCCAAATCCTTATTTTTGTTGAGGGAACCTTGGTACCATCCCCGTTTTATCCCCCTCCAAGCCATCCTGGACTCCTCCCTCCGGGACCCTGACTTGGCATATACATAAGCAGCTGCTGCGTCTGGTCAGTCTGACCTCCATGAACCTCTCACCTCTACTTTCCATTCTCACAGCCACCTCTTAGTTCAGGTGACTTCTTGTCTTGTCTAAACTGCCCCACTGCAATTGCCTCCTAACCTCCCTTCTGGCTTCCACTCTCCCCTCCCCAATTATCTGTGGAGTTAATAACCCCAAACTTAGGGTAGACCACATCTCCACCCTACTCACAAACTGTGGGTCTCTCTGGTGCTTCCAGAATGCAATACATGGGACTCACTTGGCCATTAAGAGTAGCCTCCCCAGTCGAGCTCCAACCTCACTTTCAGAATTCTATCGCAGAGCTGACCACATCCCCTCCATTCCACCCATGCTGCTCTACTGCTAGTTCCTCCACTGGACAGGCTTCCCACTTCAGGCCTCTGCGGGGGCTTTCTCTCCTTCCTGGAAGGCGGTTCCCCTCACTCTCCCCATTTGAGAGCTTCCCAGGCTTAGTTCAGGTGCCGCCTCCCCTGATTGCTGCCCGCATTTCTCTGTGTTCCTCTCCACTGAAGTCAGCATAGGTCCCTTTTGGCCTGGTGGTTCCTCCTGGAGAGTGTAAGCTCTAGATTGCTTCCTTGGCAGGGCCCGGGGAACAGTGGGCACCTGACGAAGGCACTTTGAGTCCGTTTGGATCAGAGGGCTGTGATTGAGTCTCCCCTTACTAGCTCTTCGATCCTGGAGAAGTCCTTCATTCTTCCTGCCTCAGCTGCCTCTTCTATGCAGTGGGGCTAGTGAAGCTGGTATTCCCCACCTCCCAGGAGTATGAACATGGAAGGCCCTGGTGAGGGTAGGGAAGGTGATTGAAGCTTCCCAGTGGGTCAGAGGATCCAGCTTGCATCCTTGGGGTTCTGATTCAGGCAGCGGGAGCCATAGTTGGGCTGGATTAGAGACTCCTTGGACTGGGGCCAAGAAAGAGAAGATCTGCTTTAGACACCAGAGTTTGAAGTGCCTCTGGGACATCCTGATGATGATGTGAAGCAGTAATTGAGAACTTTGGACTGGAGCTCTGGAGTGAGATTAGCACTGGATCCGTGACTTTGAGAATCAGGTGCACAGAGAGGCTGATGGCATCTATGGTAGCCGATGAGATCATCCAGGCAGAAACTGTCTAGAGAAGGGCAAAAGAGCTTTAGGGGACGCGGACTTTCTCCAAGGACTGGGACAGGGACAGGGATAGGGACTAGTTCTCCTTTTCCCCTACATTTTGGTCCATTTCTTTTCCTTGATTTCTTGGAAATGTCCAAAACCTTGCCATCCGTATGCATGAGGAGACCGGCAGCCGACAACTGCAGAAATCAGCTCTTCTTCAGGCTGTGGGTTTATGTTCTCCTGGCCTTGGGCAGTAAACTGAGGCAGGGCATGCATCTCCTCTCCTAGCAGAGACCAGAGTTTGGTCCAAGTTCAGCTGATAAGTGTTTCTACATGGAAGCCTTGGTCATGGTGCCCCACCTCTCCATCTGCTGCACCTTCCTTCCCACCCTGAAGGGAGGTGAAGCGCTCACATGGCAATCCTGGGGAGAGACAAGATGGCCTAAACTAGGGGGTGACCATGAAGGTGGAGAGATGCCATGTAGCAGGGTCCCTGATTGGCTAGAAGAGAGAGCATGCTTGGGGAAGCAGCTTTGCTAGCCCAGGAAAAGGCTAGCAAAAGGTAGTTGTCCAAAGTGCCTTCCTCCCTCAGGTTGTCTCCCCTGTTACCTCCTCTGAGTTCCCCTAACGAACAGAGAAGTAAAGTAACTTGCTCAAAGTCACACAGTTGAATGGGGTAAAACCCAGTACCTGCTGTCTCCTAGCCCTGGGAATTATCTGTGAGACCATATTTGCCCTCACAATAACCCACTGCCTCTGGATGTCGGTGTCTTGTCAAGACGCCCACTTTGTAATGGTGGATAGGAACCATGGGGAGAAATAATGAAAAGCGGTATTTCCCAGAATCTCAGACTCTCAGAGAAGATGGGGCCTCAGGGGCATCTTTGTTCCCCAGGACAGAACAAGAATTCCATGGAAGATCCTCAGAAAATGACTATCTGCTGTCTGCTTTAGAGGGGCTTGGGGGTAGCCGCAGGCTCCCAAGGCAGCCCCTCTCCCCACCCTACTTAGTCCTCTGCCATTTTGGTAGTAACGTTAAAATGTATGACCTTGATACTTCTCAACAAAAGTGAACATTTCCATATCCGAAGAAGGATGGAAAAAGCATCTCCACTGTGGACATTTGAGGTTTTTCCTTAAGTACAGATGGGGATAGCATAACGTATATAAGCATGCTACAAGCCTTAAGATCGTTCCATGTGAAAGGGGGGCAAGATGCTACCATCTGACCTCCTCTATATCTCAGTCAAACTCCTTGGAAAAGTGACCTCCATTCAATGGCGCATCTTCTCCTTCCCTAATTCTTTTCTCAGGACTTCTTCCTGGCAGATAGTAGGTGCCTAATACATGTTTATCAACTGACTGATGGACTCTTCTCTAACTCTGTACACTTAACTCTGTTGTCTGGCCTCTGACCTCACCACTGAGCCCAAGCCACTTTCCAAAGTCACCAATGAGCTCTCAAACACCTTCTCCTTATCTTCACCCTTCTCTGCCAGTTGGCTTCAGTGGATGCTTGACGTCTTCTCCCCAAGGGGTTCTCATGATACCATCGTCGCCTGATTCTCCCCATCTCCGTTGTCATCTCTTGCTTCCTTTGCTGACTCGTCTCTGGTGTCAGTGACCCAGCATGGAGTCCTGAGACCTCTTTTCTCCTCCCTCTAACCTGTGCCTTCTGGTGACCCCATCAGCTCCCATGGTTTCGGCCTGTCCCAGCAGATATGCTCCTACATAGATATCTGGTTCCTTCCCTGAGCTTCAGACTATATCATGGCCAGTTGCCCATCAGACATTTTAACCTGAATGTTCCAAAGATGACATCTCAGACTCCCTGTGTCACAATTGGGCGCATTACCTTTCCCCAAACCTTTCTCCCTCATCTCTGGTAGGAACATCATCACACATCCTTCCAACGTTCCAGGGTTATGGCCTTGGCACCACTCTTGGTTCCTTATTCCCCGTGGCCGCCAGATAATCAGTTACCAAGTCTTGCTATTTCTGCCTTCAAGATGTCTCCCCACTCCAGACCCTTCTCTCCTTTCACATTGTGGTCACCTCCTCAGTTCAGGACCTGGCTATTAGATGTTGGCACTGACCTCCCCGCCTCAAGTCTTTCCTGCTTGGGTGCATCTCCTATGCGGCACAGATCTGACTGTGTAACTTTTGTCAGGGGCTCCCGATTACCCCCAGGATAACACAGAAAATCTTCTGCTTAGAGGTTCTGAAGCCCTTCCCAGCCTGGCCCCTCCTGTGCAGCCTCAGTGGGCATCATGCTCCTCCCACTCTCTGTGATCCAGCCAAAATGCCTGCTCCAGCTCCTGTCTTCATGCCTGGAATGTAGGCCTTCCTTACCCCAATCTCACATGGTCCCTGTTCTTTAAGACACAGCCCGGGCACAGTCTTGTGCTCAAGCCTTCCCTGGTCTCCTCCCTCCCAAGCTACCGTGCATTTTAGTGCTTGGTATGTGTTTGTATTCATTCCCTCTGAGTTCATGCTGTAAACATTACACACACCTGCTCTCTCTGCCTGCCCCATTTTGGAGAAGGGATCATTTTGTTCTTTGCATCCATGTCCTGGTGCTTAGAGTGCCTGTCTGGCATGCACTTAGTGGGTATTAAATGCTTGTTCATCGATTGACACATGCACTCCTTTACAATTCTGCTGTTGGTGGCTCTCCTGCATCTGCTCCTTTCCCTCTGCATCAGTTCACACAAGCCTTCCCAGGACTCTTTGAGTCCCTCCCTTGGGTATTCTTATAGAGAAGTCCTATTCCTTGGGGCAGCTGTTCCTGCAGAGGACTTCCCTGCAGGCCAATCTAAATTCACCTCTTCACCCCTTCCACCCACTGCTGCCAGTTCAGTCTTCAGAGGCCAAGGATAGCCACCATCTCATCCATCTTCTCCATAACAACTGATCAGTCCCCCCTGAGCCTTCCTTCCCCAGGTAACATCTCCTGCTGCTTCAGTCAATCCCCCCCTCCAGGCATTGGCTATTCTCTCGCTGTTCTGTAGCTAAATATTTCATCCTGGAGCGGAGAATGCTGTAGCTCCATTCTGATGTGGGCAGAGGACAGCCAGACCCTCAGAGGAGGTGGCATTGAGCCCCTGCCCCAGTCCTACATGCTCACAATTCTCACTCATTGGCTTCTAGTGTCTTGGCCCAGCTTCTCTGGGGCATTCATTCCTCTGACGCCAGAATGCAGACTTGAGGTGTTTGGTACATCCCCGGGCACATCTGTCCTGGAAAGGTGCAAGGTGGGAAGGTGGATTCAAGCTGAGAAGCTGGGTTCAAAGGTAGCCATGCCCACTTCTATGTCACTTTAAAAGGAAGTCTGTAGTGGGGTGCCCCAGGGCTCTGGGCTGGGCCACCCCTGTTTACTTCCCCAAGGCTATCAGATGTTCCTCAAGGCAGATTCGCTAACAGAGAGACACAGGTAAGAGTTAAGATCTGGTCAGGCCAGTACATTGGCCCAAAGTTATAAGAGAATACAGTAGAGAAAATGTCAAGTTTTTCACTTGTATTCAAAAGACCAATTTCCCAAGAATACGATGACAAACATTGACTCAATGGTGACCGCACAGAAATAGCTCGGATTTACCTGGATGTGAGCGCCATGTGAGCCAGCGATGTGACGGCAGCTGAGAAGGCTAGGTTAAGCTTGGGCTGCCTTTTGGGGGCAGAACCTCTGAGGAGAGGGAGGGGAGGGTCCCTCTGTCCTCTGCCATCGTCAGACTCCATCGGGAAGGTGTCGTCAGTGTTGAGCACCACAGTGTGTCCAAAGAACAGCCTGGTTGGGGAAAAGCCTTACATTCATCAGCCAGCATTGCTTAAGCACCTAATGTGTTCTAGGTACTAGATGGAAATACAAAGGCAAATCTGAAACAAAGCTTATATTCAAGTCAATGTGTATGTGAATATGAGTGCATGAATATGTGCATGTGTGCAAGTGTGTATGGATGTTGTGAGTGAGTGTGTGTGAGGGAGTATACACAAGGCAGTTTCATCGGGGGTGGGGGTGGAGAGGTGGACTCTGACTGGGGAGTCAGTAAAGGCATCATTCAGAGCTTGAGCTGAATGTTGGAGGATAAGATGGGTATGAGAAGGTGAAAGCCCAACCATAGGCCTAGAGGCTCAGGCATGAGTGGGAGTGGGGGAGGGGGTGGCTACGGACCCCTGCTGCCTTCCCCTGGTAGAAAGGCAGCTCCCCGAGGGCAGGCAGGGGCCACCTCATTTTTGTCCTGTGCACACACTAGGTGTTGGGGGGAGCTTGCCTGTTGATTTCTTGGAGTTCAGGAGAACTCCAGCTCCCTCAGCTGTCAAGATCTCAGGGGCTCTCTCTTCTTAGGCAGTGACAGGGTGCTCAGTGATAACAGTTTGATGGGGACCACCTGTAAACTCAAGCCTACTTCTCCCAGAGTTTAGGTGCTCTCTGCTGGTGGTTCCATCTTGAGAGACTCTGCTGCCCTCATTAGGTCACTGCAATCAATAGATGCCTCAAAGCCCCTGTGTCTAAACTGTGGTGACCAGGACAGCTCTGCTAGTTAAGTCTGACTTTACATTACCTTAGGGGGCTGCCTAGAGAGAGGAGCCCTGGAAATGTCATTGGGTAGGAAGCAAACCTGCTTTAGCCTTCTCAGCTAAACCTCAGAGCACCTAACTTCTGAGGGAATCCATTTGGGAGCCTTGAAGAGAGTGGAGTATTCACAGATGCTCCTTGGTTTCGCTTCCTTTGGCATCATCTGTATTTGAGTGGGATACAGTGGGATCTGGGGAGTGTGTGTGTGTGTGTGTGTGTGTGTGTGTGTGTCTCCCCTCCAGGCAGAGGAGCAAGGGTCCACCTCTTGGAATACCAGGCCCCTTGGGCTAAGGGATGCCCACTCCCACCAGACAGTGACCTCCTAGGGGATTGTCCTGATTGGGAATGACCTGACTTTGCAGAACTTGTTGCTGTGAGGACAAAGGGACCCTAAATGCACTAACTCTTGCCCTCCTCCAGGAAGCTCATGGCTCATGGGGAGCCTTTTCAACTGCCAGGGTTGTAGGGAAGTAGAGGGGCATCTGCGTTAGGTTAGTGCATTGTGTTAGTCTGAATGATGTATCTGATGCTGGAAAGGGCAGCTTCATTTGTGGATGGGGGGTGAGAGCTCAGAACCCAGACCTGCCCACTCATGATCAGTTAGCCTCCAGGCATCCCTGCTGTACTGGGGAGAAGGGGAAGGGGAAGGTGTTGTCCTAGCCCTCCAAGGACTGACCCTTCTTCCGGGCTAGGAGCCATGCGTACATATGTCAGGGAGGTCCGTGTATGTGGTGTGCCCACAAAGAGTCAGTGGAGATATTGAGGTGACTTCATGGAGGAAACTGGCTCTGAGCAGGGCATTAGAAGCCACCCTGGGTGGCGGATGGTCAGGAACCGAATTTTAGTACAAGCCCCATCCCTAACTTACTATATGACTTTGGGAAAATCTTTTTGCTTGTCTGGGTCTCAGGGTTGACCTTTATAAAACCTAGGGGCAGGACTATCTGTGAGAAGAGAAGTGAACCTGACTCATTGCAGACTGTGGAGATGAAGGGTAGGTGGCCCTGGGAGTCTGGGACAGCTGGAGCTGCCTAGGGAATCCCTACTGCCTTCTTACCCTCCAGAGGTGGAGCATGACTGGACACTGAAGGAAGGAGGTCTGGCCCAAACCCTGTTTCTTCTGGACCAGTTGGACCAGTCATGAGAGGGAACCAGAGCCAGATCCCTTTCTTAGGTCAGACCAGACCCATCAAGAGTTGGGAAACTGACTCAAGGCCTGCCATCTTAGGGATTTGGGATAAGTTCTAGTGGTCCACGGATCCACTGGGCAGGCACCTGAGCCTAACGCAGGTTAGTGTGCGTGTGTGTGTGTGTATGTATGTATGTACACGAGTGTGCTGTGTGTACATGTGTGTGTATATATATGGGCTGTGCCTGGTGTATCTATCTCTTCCTCTCACTATGTATCTTCTTACTTTTTTTGTCTTATGGAGAGGACTCTTGGTGTTGTACCCTTACTGCAGATAGGAAAATTGAGGTACAGATATTTTTCCCCCAGTGATTGCTTGAATGAAGCCTCTCAAGAGAGGCCTTTCCTACAAGTTTCTTGAGATGAATGTAGAAAATTAGGACAAGTGGGGACTGTGAAACTCCCTGCCAGGTTGTCTAGCCCATCATCCTTGGTAACATTGGGAAATGTGTCTCTGGAACCATCTGTCTTCTTCCTCTCCAGCCAGGTCCTTTGCCCTTATTTGGTGCCCAGAGGTCATCTGGCTGGATGGGGAATCTGGCTGGGACAATTACGGATCTGGGAGTAGGAAGAGAGCTCAGTAGGCATCTGGTCCAACGCAGACCTCAAAGACATCGCCTCCTCCTCAGCCTGACAGCCTCTCCTTGGAGGCCCCTAGGGAAGGGGAGCCCATTGCACAGCGGGATGGTTGTCAGGAGAGGATGCAGCCTCCCTCATTCCCTGGATGCTCCCCTCACTGTTCCTGGGTCTGCCTGCCTGGGACTGATTTGAGCATGGCTGATCCCTCCTCCCCGGAGAGGACACCGTCACATTCCAAAACGTGGCTGTCATGCTTGGGCTGTGTCTTCAGAATAACCATGTCCTTTTCCTTCACACTGGGTTTGGGGAACAGCCCAAAGGCCTGTTTAACTGAACTAGTGGGTGTGAACAGGGATGCCCTGCGATAACTCAGCAGAGTTTGGCTGTGGGAGCCAGACTGGCAAAGTGTTAGAGGAGGAAGCGAGAAGCTTGTTGTATCAGAGGGCACTGCCACTGCGCTTTTCTCCAGAGCACCCAGGAGATCAGGGGATGAGGTGCCTAGTCACTGGGGCAGCCCTGAAACCTGGACTGGTGGCCTCATCTGCCATTGCCTCCCACATCCATTGCTGTGCCCATTATCAGGTTAGCTTGAGGGAGTGAGCCTGGTGCCCCAGAAACAGGATGCCAGACAAGACCTGAGGTGGGGGAAAGCTTCTGAAGGGTGGGACTGTCCCAGAGAAGGATGAGTGGGCCCTCACTCTGAGAGTCTTCTGGCCCAGCTTGATGGCCACTTGTCCAGGTGTGTTGTGTGCCAGGGAGGGCATCCCTGTCCAAGTACAGATCAGGCCACGTGGCCTCTGAGGGAACTGCTCTGAGATTCTCTTTGTATTTTCTCATATGTGTATCTGTCCTTCCCTCCCATGGCATGTAAGTATCCTGAGGGCAGGGTCTTTCTGTCATTTTGTCTCTATGGCCCAAAATGGTACTTGATACACGGGAGGTCCGATAAAATGCTTGCTGAAGGAAAGAGAATGCTTGGGTCTGCAGAATGCCAGAGAGCAGTGGGATGGCAGAGATGGGCCCTGGAATCATAGCATTTTATGTGACCAAAAGGGATTCTGCCACTGAATATCCAGATCATGGATGGACAGCTGGAGTGGACGTGGGTCATGGAGTCCAATTCTCTCATTTTACAGATTAAGAAACTGAGTTCAGTGAGTCACCATGGTCACACGGGAAGGGATAAAGGCAGCATCTGAACCCAGGTCCTCTCTTTTTGAATCTTGCTCAGCCTGTTACAAAGCCTTTGACTGTCCTCTTTCATCTTCTTCCTCACGATATTACACCCCACAATTCTGCTGTTGATATCAGGGCTTTTTTTTCCTCTTATGAACCTGGAGCTCCAGGACTTGCCCCCAATCCCAGAAGAAATCAAAATGGAAAAGAGAAAAAAGAGACACTGTCTAAGTTCATGGAGGAGGAGGAAATGATGGTGGGAGAAGGCTGACCCTAACTCTGGGCTAGCTTGGGGCAGTAGATGGTGTAGGTGAGATAGAACAGGGAAGCTGAAGAAGGTGAAGGCTGTGGGGCAGCCGGAAGGTCAATGCTGGGTGACTAGGCAAGCAGCAGGTAGCCCCTCAGAAGCCAGAGGGCAGAGACAGTGAGGACAGTCAGGCAAATGACCAGTGGAGCCAGAGCCAGACAGGGCCCAGGTGAAGACCATGGCACCAGGCAGAACCCGCCTCATACAGGTGACAGCCTTTACTTTTCTTGCTGTGGTAGGAGTGGAGGTAGGGAAGGTCAATGCCTAGCCTCCTCTGGTGGATCTAGCTGCTGATACTGAGAGGTTTCTCTAGGCCCTCCCTCCCTGACCATCCCCCGCCACCTGACAGGCAGACCAGGTTCAGGGGTCACATGAGTGGATGGAAGAGCAAGAATTCCTTAGAACAACTCCTTCACTTTGCAAGCTGAGACTGAAAGGTGAAGAGCCATGTGAGCACATGGGTGTAAATGCTAGCATGGAGTTGTAAGGACAGGTCCTAGACTTGCAGGGCTCCTTCCATTGTGCAGGATGCCTTCTCAGCCTCCTCAGATTTACAGAGAAATAGAAAGCCAGAGACAGGAAAATGCCTTGTTCAAGGTCACACAGGGAATGCAAAGTTGAGGTTTGTACCTGGAAAATGGGCCCATAGCAAGGGGCTGAGAGTGACTGTCAGCGCCCGAGAACTCCCTGTCCTAGAGGTGTTCTGGTCTTTCACTCGGCTCGGGACCTTGACCACTCTCTTTAATGGTGGTGTTTTAGGCCTGTGTAGCAGCCACTGGGGAGATGGTTTGGGGTAAGTGGGTGCTTTCCTAGACCCTTTCACATTATTCCTGTCTCCAGGCCTGTGGAGCCATCCCAGGGAGGTGGGAGAGGTGGCTGGGTGGGTAGTCTGAGCATATCTGTCAGACTTGGTGCCAGCCCTAGCATCCTTGATGTGGGAGGGTTGTGTGTGTAGACAGTTTGCCTTCGGGAAGGCTTTAAACAGCTCAGAGTCAAAGCGGATGGCCTTGTTTTTTTGAGCCTCCAGAGCTATAAATGTTTCATGGCTCCCTTCAAAGGTTAGCTCTGCCTGCCTGGTGCTGACGATTATTTTGGGACTGGATGCTGTCCAAAGGGCTTTGTGTTCACGCCATCTGGGGCAGGCAGCCAGGCAGCGGGCCGCCCCAACTGTGTTGGTGGAGGGGATTTTCTCACCAGGAGTTCCTTATACCAATGAAATCCCAGACCTGGTTCAAAGAAGAGTCTGGGGCCATGGACCACATCTGCCAGGGTGCTGCCAGTGACTCAGTGACCTCCATGCTGCCTCTGGCTCTCCCTTCTTCCATATTTCTCATATCCAACATGTACAGAAGCTCAGTGTTTCTCAGAGGCATCCACACCTAGCCAAGTATGCTCTTTCCATGGCTCCTCAGCTTGGAGCCTTCCAGGGCCTGGGTCCTTTGTTCTATGCCCACCCAGATCTCTTCTCCTAGCAATCCTTCTGAGAGTAGCCCTTGGTCCTCTCCACTCAGCTGATCCCCTGTGACCAGAGATGCCATAAAGAAGGGCCCTCCTGCCTCTGGTCTTCAGCCTGTTGTCCTCATTCATTTTCTCTGAGGAAAGGGGAAGGAGGCAGAGCCACCAATTACTGGTGCCCAACTGAGAAACTTGATGGTTGAAACGTCTGTGCCTGGAACCTGTTGGCTTTATGGTCCTTAGTTGGAACTGTATTCCAAAGTTACAGGAGAGAGGATGAGGAAGAAAGGGGAGAGGGTGAGATTAGGAGAGGCGGAGAGGGGACAAAAGAATTGAGAAGGCTAGAAAGCACTTTGCAAACCCTACAGGACCATGGCAATGTCAGCTCTCAGTTGTTTCCGGGTTGGGGTTGTGGAACTCCTTTCCCAAGCCTCAGAGGTCTTTGCCCCAGCTGCTCCCCAGCCCCTCTCCTTCCTTCCTGGCTTTCTCTGCCCAAGCAGCCCTTTTTGTAGGGCGTCCTTCCTCCAGCCTTTCCTCTCCACCCCCCTCCTCAGTTTACCTGCTTCTTTGCTCACTTATAGCTCTCCCTCTAGAGTACAAGACTTATTTCATTCTGGGTACTTGTATTTCTCCAGAGCAGGGCCTGGCATATTGTAGTTACTTAATAACTAAGGGAATAGGGAATAACTTGGTGATTGGTGGCTATTAATCACCCTGAGCCTTGGACTTGACCATGATGATGACAGTTCTGTGATGACCCACATGTACCTTCTCAGGGATGTGTCCAGGGCCGAGATTCTGCCCCAAGCTGGCCTTATTCATTTTCCTTACTCAATAGTATTTTATTTTTTCCAACTACATGTGAATATAGTTTTCAGCATTTACTTTTATAAGATTTTGAGTTTCAATTTTTTTCCCTCGCTCTCCCCTCTGATTTAGGCTCTACATGTACAATCATATTAAACAGATTTCCTCATTAGTCATGTTGTGAAAGAAGACTCAGAACAAAGGGGAGAAACCATGAGAAATAAAAAAAAAAACAAGGAAGAGCGAACAGTGTGATTCCATCTGCGTTCGGACTCCGTAGTTCTTTCTCTGGATGTGGATGGCACTTTCCATCATGAGTCTTTTGGAGTTGTCTTGCATCATTGCATTGCTGAGAAGACCTAAGTCTATCAAAGCTGGTCTTTAAACACTGTGGCTGTTACTGTGTACATTGTTCTCCTGGTTCTGCTCACTGCACTCAGCATGTGTTCATCTAAATCTTCCCAGGTTTTTCTAATATCTGCCTGCTCCTTATTTCTTATAGAACAATAGTATTTCATTACATTCATATACCATAACTTGTTCAGCTATTCCCCAGTTGATGGGTATCTCCTTGATTTTTTGCCTCCACCAAAAGAGGTACTAAAATATTTTTGTATATGTGAGTCATTTTCTCTTTTTATGATATCTTTTGGGATACAGACATAGCAGTGGTATTGCTGGATCAAAGGGTATGCACAGTTTAATAGTCTTTTAAGCATAGTTCCAAATTGCTTTCAGAATGGTTGAATCAGTTCACAACTCCACCAGCAATGCATTACTATTCAAATTTTCCCACATCTTCTCCAACATTTATCATTTTCCTTTTTTTTGGTCATATTAGCCAATCAGATAGGTGAGGTGGTACCTCTGAGTTGTTTTAATTTGCATTTCTCTAGTCAATAGTGATTTAGAGCATTTTTTCTTATGATTTTGGAGGCTGGTATCTGCCTGTACTTGGGCTGCCACTCAGCTGCCATGGGAAGCCCAGAGGGTCAGATGGTTTCCCCCTTTGGATTGGGATAAACATATGGAGCAATTTTCCCTTGCTCTCAGTTCCCAAATCCACATCTCTTGCAACCACTGCCCTAGTTCAAGTCCTTCTCACCTCCCCTGCACCATTGTTGTAACCTCCTAGAGGGGTCTCTCTCTAAGCCTCACCCCCTATGCAGCTGCCAAACTAGTCTTCCAAAATATGCTGCTGTGTCCCCATCACTCCTCTGCTCCAAAAGTTCCCATGGCTCCTTTTTGGCTCCAGGACAAAGCTTCCCTTTCCACATTCATTCTAAATTCCAACCAAACTGACTTGTTTCTTGTTCTTCACATGTAACATTCCATCTCCCACCTCTATTCCTTTGCGCAGGCTGCACACAGCCTGGCTTCCAAGCCTGGAGTGTCTTCCCCCCTCAATCCTGTCACTTAGAATCCCCAGCTCTTTTCCACAGTCCCTCCCAGAGGCCTGCTATGATTTCCCCTCCTTCAATCCCACCCCAGAACCTTTGTTTCCCTCTTCCTGAAATGACTGGTTTATTTTTCTCTGTATATGTTGTCTCCCCCCAATAGAACATAAACTCCTTAGAGACAGGCGTTGTTTGGGTTTTTGTCCCTGTCTCCAGGGCCTGGTACACAGGAGGAGTCTAATGTCTGGTGAAGGAATGAATGAATCACATTCTGTGTGAATGAGTGAATAGCTGACTGACTGTGTGCTATGCACTGTACTGCACCACTGAGGCCAGCTCCTGCTCTCTAGGAGCTCCCCTCTCATTGGAGGAGACAACACAGAGGATATGATTCAGGTGCTGGGGGGATGGGGATAATTCCTGTCTCCAAGTCCTTCCAACCAGAGCTCCCACTCCCCCTCCCAGATATTCACCATTCTGTGAGCTTATGCCAAAATGTAGACTCCTGTGCCTGGAGAGACTGTCAGCCACAGATCCCATCCTGGGGTTGGACAGTGGTCTCCTCTGATAGATCTTATTCCAAGGTTGGCCAATGAGTCAGCCAGTCAGAGAGTGAGTGCTCAGCCTGTAGAGTTGGAGAAGCAGATTTCTGAGACTGAGTTCATCCATAATCTAGTTGATGAAACCAAAGGGACATCAAAGAGACAAGCCCCATCTCTAAATGACAGATTCTGACATGCTCCAGAGAGGAAGGGTGAGCACAGTCTAGAAAAGGCTTTGGACTGGATTGGTGGAGAAGGCATCCAGACAGAGCAGGGGAGGCAGGAAACAGAGGGGCAAAGGGCCAGACTGCAGAGCTAGCATCAAGTTCCTGCTGACCAGATGGGTAGCTCCCCAGGCCAAGTGAGTGCTCACAACTTGAGTGCCTCCTACAGGGCAAAAGTCACATTTGTCAAATGACCTGACTTCATACCTTTACTGACCCTAATTCTGAGGTTGGTGTTTGGCTTAAGGTCCCCTCCATCTGAACCCTAATGAAGGACAATCTCTGGGAGGCAGGGGTGATGTCCTATCTAATCTAAGCTCTGTTGTTTCTAGAGGGGTGAGAACATTGCCGGTACCTCCCAGATCCTCCTTGAAATGGGCTAGAGTCTATTGTTATACTAAATGACTGCAGACAGCTGCATGTGCTTGGGAAAATTAGATCCCTCCATGCAAGGGTATGGGTAAGAGTGGCTGCCAAGAATGTTGTACTGAGTTCCTAGGAAGATGAGGCAGCAGTAGCAGCAGCAGCAGGAGCATGGTAGTATTAGCAGTAGCAGCAGTAGAAGGCATGGTTCTGGAAGGACTTTTAGCAATTGGAGCCTTCTCCATGAAAGGAATGGACCAGCCTTTGGGCACCAGCGACAGCGAGGCTGTGATGCTGTTGATCTGACTGACCGGTTGTATAAAACTCTGCAGTGATGTGGAGAACTCTTCCATTGTGGGTTGGGACCCATCCTTATTGTGCATCTGTGTGAGCAGTTATACTTATGACCTCCCAATCCCCCATCAGTTTGGGTCTGGATATGGAGAGCCCTGGCCTGTTCATGTTATCTCAGGAGAGTCATAGATCCCTGGGGAAAGTCACTGGGAATATATGCTTGACTTTTCACATGCTCTTCTAACCCACTGACTGGATTTGAGGCCCTACCTGATTGGTCATCAGCCAAGATGGTTTATTGGGGTGTGCCTGCCATGAATGCTGTAGCTTCTTGGAGCCACAGGTGAGAATTGAATGAGAGGTGCACACCAAAGGTGGATGAGCAGCCCTTACACCAGAGGTGTCAGTTCTTCCAAACACCCCATATATCCCAGAATGGACAGATGAGAACAGTTTGTTCCAATGGCCATAAAGTCCCCTGAAGCGTGTGCAGTGGAGAGCTTAGAACTCAACCAGACACTGAAGATGCCAAAATTATCCACTGCATCCTGACACTGCATCCTCACTTCATCCACTGAAATTTGATGACTCTGGAAGAGACAGTGAGGCTGACAACTTTGCACAGCTCTGCCTCACTTAAATCCAATTCTTGAACAAGTCATGATATTATCTTTCTTTGAAATGAAGGACAGCAATAGCAATGCTTGGGTTATCTTGTTGGGAACCTAGGTCTCCTGAGAAGTAGGAAGGGCTGGGGGGCTGGCCTGAGCTAATCACTACCAATAAGAATTTTCCCCAGACATGGGTAAGTAATGTGTTGTCAGGAGAGAGTTGCACTGAGATGTACTATATCTCTGTTCTCCATTGTGAAGTGCCCTCAGGAATGATCCTGGTATATTCAGTAGGTAGTCTGTCTCCTGACTAACAGTGGATTTTCCAAAACCACACCTGGAGTATCCTATGGGCCTAAGAAGTGCTTTCTTCCACTCTACCTTTCAGATGTTATCTTCCTTCTAGGATCAACTAATCTCTGCTCTCCTCCTCTCTGTGTGTCCTTTCTTTATGCCCTGGTGGTTAGGGCTCTATTCCCCTCCCCCCCAATTACCTTGTAGTTACGTGTGTGTGTATGTGTGTGTGTATGCATGTATGTGTTGGATTCCTTATTCTTGATCTAGTAAAATGTGAGGGACTTCTTCAGCATGTTTCCCCAGTATAGAGGAATGACAAAAGTAGGCACTTAATGAGTTGAACTAAATAGTGTACTGTTATTTAAGTCATTAGAAGCTTATATACTGGGCAGCAGTTGCCACCAAATTGGGATGGGGGCACAGAGTGGGTGAGGGAGTCCTAGGAGACATGTGATGGTATGTGTTTTGGGGGTGGGGTCCTGGGGTGCTGCCCTGCTTCTCTCAGGCTCAGACTGGGCAGGGAGCAGAGAGACATGGCCAGTGAGGCACAGACCACACTCAGGTCAGGGCAAGAAGCTACCATCCTAGAAGGGAAGCAGTCAGGACCATGGAGAGCTCCATTATGGCTGCCTTGCTGGGCGAGTACTCCTGGCTGACTTTGCTCCTACCCAGACTCTCTTTGACTCCTAAATGGGCTGCTTCCTTTTTAGACCAGAATTCATCAGTTATGAGTGATCCTGGATATAGTCTACCCACATCTGGGCTACTGTGCTGGTCCCACATCTCAGAAGGCAGCTGACAAGGCAGAGGGGCTCTGGGCTTTGTCAGAAGGGCTGTCCTTCAGAAGGAAAAGGGAGTAGATCTCTTCTGCTTGGCCCCAGTGAGCAGAGAACAGGTAGATTACCTCTCTGTATGAGAAAAGCCTTCACAGTGAAAGATGCTGTGTGGGGAGAGACCAGAGAGGCCCCAACTCTGGAGGTGACTCTCCCAACCAGAGTAGACTATCCTTGTCATCTGACAGACTCCTAGAGAAGGAGTCTTAGAGGTACAGCCCTGCAAGGGCCCCTAAAGGCCATGCTTTGGGGAAAGGCTGGAACCAGCAGTTGATGGTACCTTAGGAGGAGGTACCACATGGGACCAGTTTGGCTTCTCCCTGACCTTGGATGCTGGCCCTGTTTCCCCAGCCTTCCTTATTAGTGTGTGTGTGTGACCTCTCATTCGAGCCTTTGTCTCTTTCTCATCTTCTCTCCCTGCAGAGGATGTGGCAGAAGGCAAGAGTGCTCTCCTCATTGGCATGAGTCAGTGGAACTCCAATGACCTTGTGGAGCAGATTGAGACAATGGGGAAGCTGGATGAGACTCCAGGTGAGCTTGTGCCTACCCCTTCCCCTATCCCAGCCTGGAACCAGGGCTTGACTTCAAGCATGGAGACCTGGACCCCAAATGCTGAAAGAGGCTGCAGGTACCCTCCTCTCTGACAGGGAGGATCCCTGGTCTCCTGGCCTCCTGAATGACTTCCCAGCTCCCAACTCCTCCCTCAAGTACTTGGACAGGAGTATCACAGGGAACTTTCTAAGGTGATCTTTTTCCTTCCCTCACTGACACCCTGTGCTAGAGCCTGAGCAAACCTACCTTAAAACTTAGGAGAAAGGAGTCACTGATGTCTGAAATACCAGGCCAGGTGAGCACTGAGGCAACCTAGAATGACGGCAAGGGCCAGAGGGAAGACCTATCAGTACTGTAGGGATCATAGGATCAATCAGTCATTAAGCATTTATTAAATACCTACTATGTGCCAAACTGTGCTAATCACTGGTAGATACGGAAACAAGAATGGAGCCATCCATACCTGTAAGGACCTGACATTCTGCCTAGGGGACCATGTGCTCACGAAGAACTAAATACAAGTGATACCAAAGATCTACAGATGGGGCTAGGGGTGGGAAGGCCCCAATGGCCAGTGGATTGGGGTAGGACCTGGAAGGCATCTGGTCAGGGCCCTTCTTTCTCCCAGAATCTGCTGCCAGCTCTGAGTTACCTAAACTGAGCCAGGGTGTCAGACCTTTCCTGCTGTTACTGTCCTGTCCATTCCTGGGGTCACCACTCTTGTCTGAGGCCCCCTTCCCATGGCCTCCTGGCTGTTCTTGTTCTCTCTTGGCTGACTGCTGTCTTTCCTCCAGTCCATCCTCTGTACCAGAACCAGGTTCTCCAAGATCTTCTAGTTGTTTCCCTGTCTAGTAGCAAACCTATCTAATCTATCCATCATTGTCAAGACAAGGATGTAAAATGTTAATCTGCCTGCAAGGCCCTGCCCCAGCCTGCTCTTCCTGAGGCCTCACTCACTAATGCCTCACTCCTTTGGATCATGCCCCTCCCTCTCATGGAAGACCTCTGGTGGTCTCATGAGCATCCACTTATGGGCATCCAGTGTGTCCAGTCACATGCCTTGCATCCAGCCTTCTCTGGATCAACTAGCCCTGCACACCCTAACCCTAACCCTGCACACTTCCCCTATCAGTGCTCACTGGCACCGCCCAGGCTCTTCTCACCCTGTTCTTCAGTGAGTGAGCTGTTCCTGTTTTGGCTCTGTGTGTACTTGTAGAGGCTCTGAGAACAGAGATGGATGGTGTCTCATTCTCTCTCTCCCTACTCCCTGCTCCTGTGAACAGCACTGATACTTGTGGAGGGGTCGCTTCTCTAATGCCAGAGGGCAGATCCTGGGGCCCTTGTGGACATGGAGCTGAGCTGACATCATCCCATCCATACAGTCATTGCAAGCTGACCTCTCTCATGTGTCAGCTGACTGCAGCCTTCTGTCCATTCCTGGCCCCATATCATGACCTTGTAAAAGTAGCAACGCTCAGTCCTGATGGACTTGGGGATGTTTGAATCTAGGGCTAAATGGCTACTGGGCGATTCATGTCCTATGACCTGATTTGGCCTAAATTATTATTTCCAAGATCCAATCAGCCTTCGTTCTGATTTGCCCCAGGTATTCCAGGCCTAATAGACTTCTTCTCTCCTTATTAAATGTCCAGTGTTCATTAGTGAGAGAAAGCAGCTTGGGCAGTGTCCTGATAAAGCTTTCTTGTACTGACCCATGCCCAACTTCTCAGCGTGGGAGGGTGCTGCGAGACTCCCCTCTTTGTTGCTCTGCTTTCCTGCTGGGCAAGAGTGGGCAAGAAATAGGAAGTGGGTCATTGGAAGGCACCATTGGTCAACTTCATTCACTAGTGCATACACACCCATGTGTAGAAACATGCACATGCACACATGTGCACACATATGTCATAAGGCAAGTCACACAGTTGCACCAACACACATATGTGTGCACACATGTAACAGTGTACAATCACTCATGCTTGTGCACATATACAAACACATGTGCCCATACACACACACACACACACACACACACCCAGTGACCCAGAGCCTGGAGGATGCAGCCCGAATGGAGTTTCCTTGTATCCGCCTCCACACGTTATATCTTTCTCTTTCCCCTTTATGCCAATTCTCTTTTCTCTTCTTTCCCCTCATTTCTCCTTCCTTTTCTCTTCTTTCCTCAGAATCCCACACTCTCAGAGCTGGCAGAGACTTAGTGACCTCTAACCCAACCCACACCTGAGCAAAAGTCTCCTCTTCCAACGTCCCTACCTAGTGGCCAACCAGCCTCCCAGCAGCCAGCTCATCTCTCTCTGGGATCCTTTCACTCCCATTTCTTCACCTTTTCTCTCCTCCTTCTCCTCTCTCTCATCCTTTCATTTCCCTCCTCATCTCTACTTCTTCGTTAGGTAAGTCACTCTTCTTCCTCAGTAGTCCAAGGAGTTTGGCAATCCTTGGGCTGTGGTGAGGCAGGTGCCTTGAAAGTTTGTTATGCAAATATGAGTTATTATTGTGGTGATGAATAGCCTTGGGAGGAAGAGACTAATACTCAAGGCAGCTGGCTTCCCCCAGAGTCATCCAGTGATTTGCTTGCAGAGCCTGGCCTGGATCCTAGGTCTCCTGACTCTCATTTTTGGAATCTGCCCATCATTCTCAGCATCCATGGCCATGACACTTGGGTGATTTCTCAGACATGTGAAACGAGGGAGAAGCTGGCCATAGACTTATGGGTCGATTGCCTCATTCTTGGCACCTTTAGGCTCTTACCTGCTTGGCAAAGTGGGTCACTCCAGCCTTCTCCTTTCCATCCACCCTATTGCTGTTCCTTCAGACTACTGGATCTCCAGAGATCATGCCTTGCTTGGTAGACCTAACTCACTTATCCTTGCACCTCCTGCTCTGGGGTCCAAGCTGTCCTGAATCCATGAGCTGAAATTCTGTTTCATGAGCTACCCTTCCCCCCTAGGCAGCCAGCCTCCTGTGTTGAAGCACCAGGGATGTAAAGAAAACCAAAGCAGGGTCCCTGTCCTCAGGGTGTTCCCAGTCTAACGGGGGAGACAACGTGTGAACAGCTCTGTGCAAACAAGCTCTATCCAGGGAGGGAAGGCACTAGCATTGAGCACCTTCTACTCCACCCTGACTGCCTTCTGGTCTTCTGTTACTGCCAGGAAAGCCAGAGCGCAAATGGGTTGCAGCCAGGGGTTCCTTGTGCCAGGCTTCACAGTCAGCCTGAGGGACACTAGGGGGCCTCCGGTGGTTTCTTGAGCAAGGGAAAGATGCTTTCTCGCCATGGGGGAGGGGGAGAGGAGTCATTTGGTCCTTGCTTTTCATTCAGCAGGTACTGGATGAGTTCAGGGTGCTGTCCAGTGCTAGGTGCTGAGCCACTTCTGTGACCCGGGAGGGAGGGCTTCAGCTGCTGCCCTTCCTTATCAGCACCTTCATTCTGCAGCTCTTAGCCTTAGATAAGATTTCCACCAGGATAAGGTGAGAATTGCAGCTGTGGGACTCTACAGATTTCCTTCGATCACCTCCAGTCCTTTAGGCCCCAGTCTTGGAGACGCAGAAGTCTCCATTTGCACCTTAAAAACCACTTTCGCTCTCCTTTGCTGGAGGCTCTCCTCTTGTACCTTCTCCACCCCTCCCCTAACTCCATGGGGGCTCTGTTCTTGGGCTCCAACTCAATGAGCCCAGGGGCCCAGCAGCCCAGTCTCATGGGACCAGACCTGGCGGCATCCTTTGCACAAAGGACATTGTTTATTAACTCACTCTGCCCTGATTGAGTTTTCATTAAGAACCATTAGTCAGCACAGCCTGACATCTATCACCTAGCCCCCAGATATGACAGGCGGTCTGAGGAAAGAGGATGTGAGCATCTAAGAGATAGGAAGGAAGGGGTGACCATTCTGGGGTAAGGAGAGAAATGTGTGAGCCTTAGTCATCCATCACCATGTCACTGATGGGAGCTGTGGGCTGCTTATCTTGCACACCCTGGCTCCTGCCCCTCCCTCTTAGCACCACCCCAGCCCCTAGAGGAACCAGTGGGGGTGTCATGGGAGTTGGGGGCTCAGCCCCTGGGCTTTCACTGATGCTCCTCAAGCAGTGAAGCCCTTCCTGTGGCTACAACCTTGGGAGGGTCTTAGGATACTGCTCCCCAGTCAGCCACACCTGCCCAGGCCAGGTAAGGCCTGTCTGGTGCCTCCTGGTGTGAGGACTTGGCTGCTAAATCTCCAGGACAGCATCCCAGGGATGGAAAGAGGCAAGTCCAGGCTCCCTGGAAGGGAAAGAGGAGTCTCCTTTAACCCACCCTATTGGGTCTGAGTCTCCCCAATCCTGCCCCCCCAACCTCCCAGTCCAGGCCTAGGGACCTTCCCCAAACTCATAGGTTCCTAAGGATTCCATTCGCCTTCCCTGACCCCCTGACCCTCTTGGGGTCCCGAAGGAGCATGGTTTTCCTTTGCTTTCAGAGGGAACTGTCTTCTCATTGCAGCCTTCCTTTGCAGACTCCTGGGTCCTTTGCTCCTGGCCTCTGCTTTCCTCCCTGCCCATCCTCACTTGTCTGACTTCCTGTGTTCCTGTCCTTCCCTCTTGGCTTGCTCAGACCTTCTGTCAGGCCTAGTCCACTTGGCCCGTTTTGTCAGCTCTGCCTCTCTTTGACACCTGACTGTCAATAAATCAGCATCTGTGACCTGAACCTGGCCTTGTATTTGGCTGAGTTTTGGGGAGAGGAGGGACATTATGTTCTCTGCCTTTGAGGGGAGTTACCCAGGTTCCCTGATAGTACAGTGGTAACCATGAGCTGGGCTGCGTGGGCTAAGAAGTTCAGAGGACATGATGTATATGTGGAAGGGCTGGAGGCAGAGCCTGGCTGGGAGCTTGGGGGATCTGGGTGCAAGGCTCCTGGGGTGCCTCAGGACCTTGGGGGTGACCTCTTCACCTGCCTCCAGGCAGGATGCCAGGGACCCCAACTCTGGGCCAAGGGGATCATTGTGTGTGGGGGCTCATGGGGGCTCATTTAGTCTCACTTCCAAGAAGTCCTCAAGTTCAGCCCTTGTTTCTGTCTCCCCAGTTCCCTCATCTCTCTGGCTACTACTAGTGTACATATGGACTGTGTGAGATCTGTCTGCCAGGGACACCTCTCCTGCCTTCCTCCCACTAACAGCACCATGCCATGCCAGCTCCCCCACCCCCAGACCCTGGGGGTCTCTTTCAGTGTCAGGTTTGGCTTCATCCAGGTCCTTTCCAGTCCCTTATGCTTTCATTGATTTTTATTTCCATAGCCACCCTCAAAGGTCAGGTCCTCCTTAGCCTGGCTAATGACTCCAGACAGCTGCCTGGACCCTCCCTCCACCCAACACACACATCTAGTGATCAAGGGCCTTGTGCCCATCTTCAGTGATGCCTACTATCAGCCTGGCATGTAAAGGCCTTCACGACTTTGCCTCAAGTCTCCCTTCCTAGCCTTGTCCACTCGCCCACCCCTAGTACTCTGTACTTGGAATCCTCCCCTGAATTTCTGTGGATGGCACTTGTAAGCCACTCTCTGTGCCTGGGATGCCTTTAGTGCATTTGCCTGTCTGAATCTTCCAAGGCCCCAGTGCTGTGGTCACAGGAGGGTTGGGAAGGGTTCAGACCATGCTGTTGATGTCAGGGGGACTGCGAAGTCATTGGGCCTGTGATCCAAGCATCTGAACTCCATTTACTGAGGTGTCTGATGACAGATCTGATCACCCCCAGGGCCCCACCTCCCAGGAGCAGCCTTCCTCCCTTGCCCCGTCAATTCAGAAGAGATCAGTGTTTTTTCTGCATTCCTGGAAGCTGACAGATGCCCTCCTCCCCCTCAGTCAGTGCTAGATGGTCTGTGAGTCTCTGATGTCCAGGCTCTACTGAGACCCACTAGACCAAGCACCACTCCATGACCTCAGGGGTCCTGGAGAGTGACATTCGTGGACATTATCATCATGTAGGCCAGCTACTGACCCCTGGAAGAGAGCAGGCCAAGTGCAAGGCCATTCTTTCCTACAGTATCACAGAATTTCATAGTAGGAAGGAAGCTCAATGGCCAGCTAGACCAGCCTGAGCCTGAATAGGAGTCCCCTCTATCCTCATGAGTGCTTGTCAAGCCTCTCCTTAAAGAACACCAAGAAGGGGGAGCTCACCACCTCCTGGGGTAGCCTGCTCCATCCTGGGACATTTTACTGCCAAATTCACAGCCTCCTTCTCTGTTCCTCATTCTGCCCTTCTGGTCTAGCAAAGGAGGCTGATCCCTCCTCCACAGGACAGAACATTCATGTTCCCTTAAGGTTTCTTATCTCCAGGTTAACCATGCCCCATTCCTCTGAAAGGCAGGCTCTGTGCCCTCCTAGACCCCCTCTTCCTCTGAACCCTCTCCAGCTTGGATAGTGGCCCCAAGAAGTGAGCACAAGAATCCAGGTGCTGAATGCGTACCAGGGCAGAGGACAGAGCCTGTCTTGGATACCCTGGGTGCTAGGGGCCTCTGTGTCCCAGCACGGACTCCTGTGTAGACTACTGCCGACTGTTCCTTGCCCCTGCCAAAATCTCATTCTGCCACTTTGTTCCCACACTGCATTCATGTTCTCAGTGCCTGGCACACAATAGGTCCTTAATCAGTGTGTCTTCACCTGACCAAGTAGAAGATTTTACATTTGCCCAGACTAGGTTTCTTCTTGTTAATTTTTGTCTTATGTGCTTGTCTGTCACAATCTTTGAGGATCCTGACTCTGGCATTCAAAATGCTGGCTGTCTAAACTGGTTCTATCTTGCTTGAAATTTCACTAAGTTTGCCACTTATGTCTTTAGCCCAGTCATTGATAAAAATGTACAATAACATGTGACAAAGAGCAGATCCCTGAGTCCTGCTCCCAGAGACCTCCTTTTTTGCCTACATTTAACCATCAGAGACAGCTCTTTAGCCCTGTTTTATTGAGCCCACTGTTCAACACACAGCTCATCAGGCTTATGAAATCTAGGTGAACTATTTTTAAAGCCTTGCCCTGGATCTCCTAGTCTAGTAACCCCACCCAAAAAGGAAACGGGGTTAGTTTGACATCAGCGTGTCCTTCCTTTTCTGACTTTCTTCTTGTGATGCATTTGGAATCAAAGCCTCGGGAGTAAACGAGCTCCATTCTCTCGACTCCTGGGGCAAGTGGGGACATTGCCCTTCTCCTTCCCTGGGCATATGCCTCTCCTGTTCTAGCTCTTCCAAACAGCATGAGCACATTCCCCAGTTCTTCCTTTGACCAAGCCCAGGGACTTGGACACATCCAGGCCAGCCAGGCATCTTCCCACCCTCATTTCACTTTTCTTGGCTTCCATTTCTTTTTGTTGTGTTTTTGGATCCAAAGCTCAGTCACTTTGGCAGAGAAGCAAACTTTAAGTTGAATGTGTCTGCACTTACTTTTGGGAGTGATTGATACCCTCTTTCACAAGCAGGGTTCCTATCCCTTCTCCCCAGAAGAGTTAAGAAATCCTTTCAGCCTCAGTTCATCCTCAGCTCCAGCTTCCAACACTGATCCTACCAGCTGTGTTCCACTATCATTGTCATCTATTGTGAGCTATTCCCTGTCACCCCCATCCCCTGCTCAGTATCTTCCCATGGCTCCCTATTACTTCCAGGACTATATATAATGGCCTCTTTTGGCCTTGAAAGCCTTCACAGCCTGTATCCTTCCTATCTTGCTCTGGTGGGTGTCCAGCACTAGGGCCTCAGGAGAACTTGGAAGGTTAACTCATCAGAAGTTACTGGGCTATAGTTGGAGGTCACTTCTACCAAGTTTATGGTTCATTTCTGGGGCTGACTAAAGGCAAATACTGTTGGCAATTGGAGACCCCAGGCTGGTGGAATGCAAGGCAGGAGGCTGCTGATCCCATAGCAAAGGTCCTGGGATGAACTGAATGCAGGATGAAACTGAAGGTCACCACAGTCATGAATGAGTGACATGGATGGATGGGAAGTCATGGGCTGCAGTCATCCTCACTGGCATAAGGGCCTTAAATAACCCACCTTCCAGGCCCTCAGCTCCCCTGTGATCTTCTTTCCCCACCTCAGGGCATTTTCTCCCTGAAATAGTCTAGGAAGACAGTTGGGGATACCCTCATCAGCATCCATGGGGTCAACTACTTTATTTCTCTGTAGATCACTCTCAAACCTACTTCTCCAGCCCCGCCTTGCCCTTCTCCCTCTGTCTCTTTCCTCCCCTCCCATTCTCTCTCTTCTCTTTCCCCTACTTCTTCCCCTTCCCTTTTCCTCCTTCCCTGCCGGACAGCTCCACCTGGACCATTCATTTGCATCTCAATCCTAACCTGACCCTTTGAGGGGAAAAAGAACAGATTTGCTTTTTCACTGTGTGCTGTGATTTAATTGGTAATACTTATAGGGAGAAGAAATGCCCTTCGCCAAACTTAAGTATTAACAGTATTTTTATCATGCAGTTCTCATTTCCCTCATGTCATGTGGTTTCCAAAGCCTTATTAAAATTTATTGCACCTTGTAATAATTTCTTCCCCCCATCTCCTCCCCCCTCCAAAATGATCTCTAATAATTTAATGAGTCAGTGGAAATGTTGGCTTCTGGATGCAGACATAGACTTCACAGGCAACTTGTCAGGGACACCTCTGTTCTGTGAAGGAGAAAAACCAATGATGAAAAAACAAACCCGTCCAACTCTGCTATGGTTTTCAATAATTACTGAATTCCCCAGGGCTTAAGCTGGATGAGTGTGGAGCAGAGATTTGCTGCAAAGTCAGTAAGATAAGGAGCAGGCAGATGGAAATCTTAAGGAAGATGTCAGAAATCAAAACGCTTGAGCCCAGAACCCTGAGATGGAGCCGAGAAGGAGTCTGCAGATTGGCCGTCTGTGTCGTGAGGTCTAGAAGTGTGCCTGGGGACGTGGGGAATAATGAGTCTGACTGTGGGCTCAGCCTCCGGGGAACAGTCTCCAGGACTCAGCACCAGCCGTAGGATCTCAGCTCAGCCACTCACTCATTCTGCTATCTCATCCCCAGACTCAAACCCAAATGGATCTGTGCCTGGCACCTGGCCCCATTCACACCTCGGGTGCTGCCTTCTCCCTGGCCATTTTCTCCCTGAGCTAAGTGCTGACAGGTTCTCCACAGGGCGTTAGACTCATTTGCTTTTCTCGCTTATCTCTGGGTAAATCTTATCACAGCATCTCACACATAGTTCTTTTCACCAGACAAATTCAGGCAGTGTCAAAATCAGAGGCTGGTGACAATGTAAAGGCTTCCTCCTGTGAGTAGTGGATATGGGAGGATGCCTCTGGGACTTGGTTTATTCACCTCCCAGAATCTCTGATGGCTCAAATATTAGGAAAGTAACTTAGCTAAGGATGAGGACAAGCCCTGTGTAAGAGGACACCTGAGGCTCCTTCTTTCTTCTCAGGCTATGGCCTTCATGGGCTCCACCATGGTGCATCATCCCCAGACTGGGAGCTGTGTCCCTGCTCTCAACCTCTCCGGACTCCATTGTAATGGCTTACCTCATCTCTGCTTCTGTTCTGGCTGCATTAAAGAGTGGCAGTCACAGAATCCTAAGGGCACCTTGTCCAATCCCCACCTGACCAACGACTCAGTGATACGTCATCTAGCCTTTACTCAGCATTAAAAATTCCTTGCCAGTTGTGTAGCAAAAATAGAGTAAAAACCTGGCGTCCTTCCATGAGACGTCATCGTTCCTTTCCTTGCCTCTCTCCCTAAGTCAGATGGGAGCTCCAAGCTTCATCTCTGCTGGTGGAACATCCTTGGGATTATTCTTATCAAAACGTAATTTTCCACAGTCCAAGAGAGGCTGGGGTGCTCGCCCTCTGACTGTCCCACTAAGGAATTCCTCTGCTCTGCACTCGGGCATATGGGTTGGGACTGACCTTCAAAAAGGGAGGTCCTGTCACTCCTTACATGCTAGCTTGCCTTTATGTGATCTCTTCCTCCATTAGAATGGAAGATCCTGGAAGGCAGGAACTGTCTTGTTTGTTCATATGTTTTTGTGTCCCCAGAGCTTGGCCCTTGGTGAATTGGCCTTTCACCCTCACCTTGGCTCTGCACTGTCTAATCAGATCCCTGGAAGGCCACACCTTGGGCTTGGGATTCCTACATCTGTCTGTGGTCATCTCCAAGGAGGGTTCCACTGCCACCCCTCCTGCTTCAGCGGTGATGGAAGGCACCAGGAGCTCCTGACTTCTCTGACGCATGTGGTTACCTCTCATGCTGGATATGGCCATCTGAGGATGGCGGTTCAGGGCAGGAAAACCCAAGCTGCAGCTAGTGACCCAAGAGTTGCTGAGATGCTGGAGGGTTCAGAGTCCCATTATTGGCCAGGGCCAGTGTGGATGAAGCTTTGCTGGGTCATTCTAAAGCACCAGGACCTTCTGCATCTCCCTAGAAGTGGCAAAAACAGAGTCAGGGAGGGAGAGTAGGGGTGCTGTTTTTGGCCCCTAGGGCACTTAGAGGGTTAAGAGTCCTCAGGCAGACTCCACAAGGCAAGGCTCAGCCTCTACCAGAAAGCTTCTGGGAAGGAGAAGCCGCTGTGTTCCACCCCAGGCAGTTTTCCTGGTTGGGATGGTTTTTCCTGGCATCAGTTGGCCCAAGTCTGCCTGTTCCCAGCATGATTCCTTCCTCCATGGCCAGCCAAGTCAGTCTGCCTGACAGCCTTCAGCTGGTGATAGGGAGCCCTCCTGACTCCCTGAGCCTTCTCTTCTCCAGGATTTGTGTCCCCAGAACCATGGACCCCGCCCCTGCCCTCGCTCCCATCATGTGCTCCATGTCCTTCACCTTCCAGGTGCTACAGAAAGGTCAGCAGGGTGATCACAGTACATAGAGAATTTAACTGTGGCAAGCAACCTCTGGGAATGATGAAGGAGATGCCAGGAGATATTTCCTGGAGAAAAGATCAGAGGACTGGTTTTGTGAATCATCCATGGGGTGTGGAGCTGTAAAGGGCTGCAGGGAGACAGGCTGAGGACCCAGGATAAGGCCACAGCAGGGGCCCCTGGGTACTCACTGCCTGGAGTCCTGGGTTCCACCTTGAGGGTTGATGGCCAGGGAGGATGGCCATCCCTTAGGTGACCTTCTCCCCTCATCTCTGCCTCCTGGCTTCCCTGGTCTCATTCCAGGCTCAGCTTCAATCCCACAATCTCCTGGGATGCTTCCCCCATCCCCTGACTGCTCCAGCTTTCTCTTGGTATACAGCCTTGTCTGGGGCTGGTTTGGACTTTGTTGGGAGCTCCTTGAGGACAAGCATAGCATCTTTCTTTGCACCTTCAGTGGGAGTCCAGTGCTTGGCACTCAGTAAGGCCTTAAGAAGAGCAGCCTGAGGGTTTGTGGGCCCAGGGCTCCCTTTTGACCTCACCCTCCCCACCTGGGCATCCTAGGACTCTGGAGAGTGTGTGAGCAGGTCTAGTGGGCCTCATGGTGCACTCTTGTTCTTGGATGGGTCTTCTTGGCTGCCACCTTAACACCTGGCCTCATGGTAGCTCCCCCAGAGGATGGGTCATAATTTGATCTGGTGGAAGGCTTGCATCCCTAAGAACTTCCAGTCCATCTTGCACTATCCAATTGAGGTGTGATTATCCCTCATCCAGATGGAATGGGGCAGACAGGAAAGGTAGCCTGAATGATGTCAGTGGCACCCCAGGCCAGTCAGTGCCTCTCCCACATCCTTGCCAGGGGCATCCATCTGCCATGGGACACATAGACTGGCTGAGCAGGAAGGCCTGCCATATCCCAGAGTAGAGGGACCTTTGGGGTTCCAAAGATAGATTATTCTCTGATCTTGGCTCTACATCTGCCCCAATCTGAGGGTGGGAGTTGTTTCCCGGGCTGCCCTGGGCCTGGGTCTTTGGGGGCCTGGGTCACTGGGGCTCCTATGGGGCAGCTGCCAGGAAGAGTGGGCAGAATAGAGGTGTGGGACCAGGGTGTAGTGACAGAGTTCAACTGTGGAGGCTATGGGAAATTTGTGTCGGCAGGTCGGGCCTGGCTCCTGCTTGGAGGTGGTCTCTTTTCCTTACCCCTGGCTTCCCATTCTGGCCAGCTGCAAATACACCCATCCCTGCCAATCCCCACCCTCACCCACCCCCCCAGTCTGTTCTGAGAACTCCTACTGTCTCAGGGAAAATACAGCCAGAGCTGAGGAGGGCCAGGCAGGAGGAAGCTGTTTATAGATACTTTGTGGCCCCAGTCAGGGCTGTCATGTTGGCTCGTAGACCCCTGGGAGGTTCATTTGTGGGAAATGGAATACACTTGTTCTCATCCTGTTGACCATGGGCCCCACCCCCAGGCCAGTCTGTCCACCCGAGCCAGGTCTCCAGGGGCAGGGGGAGGAAGAACCCCCATCTCCCTCCTTTGGCGCCTGGCACAGGCTCCCTCCTGTGTGTAGCTGAGGGTGGGGTCAGGCTGGCCCTTCTCAAACACTGGCCTGGAAGGACCAAAGATCTTCGGGCAGCTTGTCCCTGCCTCCCTTGCTGTTCTATTCAAGGTTTGTCATCACACAGATTTCTTTTTTTTACTGAACTTTTCACACAAGGCCCATTTCCCCAACAAAAATGAAGCTTTAGACAGGCCAGGCCTGTAATGTCACCCCTCCTCCGCTTGACGTCCCTGGACAGTCTCAGGCACAAAACTGCGGGTGGAGCCAGCACGTCTGGGGTCTCTCTCCTGAAGACCTCCTTTGGTCTAGATTGCAGCAGAAAGCAGCGACCCTGCCTTTGTGGGAGGTGAGGGGTAGGGGAAGGAATCGGGGTGGGGCTTTCCCTACACCTCCTCCTTCCCGGACTCTTGGAGGCTTTTGCCACTGTAGACCACACCTGGCTCCTGGGCCCTGAATGCTTTGGCTTTTCTGCCATCGTTCCTCTCTGCTCCTTCTCCATCTCTGGTTGGCCCCTAACTGTGGGTGCTTTAATTGGGGTCTCCTCTTCCTCTTCTCTGCATCTTTCTCTGTCTCTTTCTCTGTTTCCATCTCTGTCTCTCTCCTCCTCCCCCTCTTTCCCCTTTCTTCCCTCCCTCCCTCCCTCCTCTGTCTCTCCTCTTTGTCTCTGTCTCCATCTCTCTCTGACTCTCTCTCCCCCTCCACCCCTCCCCCCTCTCCCTTCCTCCCTCTCATTTCATCAGTTCTCATGGGTTTAGTTCTGTACTCTCTGTAGACCATTCCTACAGCCATGATTCCAGCATCAGTCTCTCTCCCAAACTCCAGGCCACCAACTGCGCACTGGACATTTCACATGAGATGATCCAGAGTCGTCTCTAGCTCTCCCTGCCCCAAACTCATCCCTGTTTCCTCCCAGGACATGGGTGTCCTCCCAATACCCGATTTCCCTCCTGCCCTCTGAGGCTTCCTTTCCTCCATCAGCCACATCCACCAGGGGCCCGGGCATCCTCTGCCCCTGTTCTCTTTTCTCTCAGACAAAGGCTTCCCCAGCTCAGGCCCTGGCCTTCTCCCTGGCTGCTGCAGGCTGCTAGGAGCTCTCCCTACTCCATGTCAGCACAGTGGCCACATTCATGTTCCTAAAGCGAAGTTCTGACTGGGTCACTGTCCTGTTAAAAATCACCCTTCACCTGGCACTGAAGCTCCTCCACCATCCGGTCCCCACTGACTTTTTCTGCCTTAATTCTCTGCCTTCTTTCACTCTCTGCATTCCCCACCTCTGTAGCTGAGCCCATGCTGACCTGCCCCTGTCTCGTTCCCAGCACAGCTCAAGCACTCAGTCCTTCGCCAGGTCCTTCTTGACCCCCAGCAGTGCTCTCCCTCTCTTGAAAGAACTTTGTAACTATTATCTGGGTGTGTGGGGAAGGAAAATCGGGCCTGCTCCGATGTAGAGAGAAGCCTGAGAGCAGGAGGAGATCGGACAGAGAAGGGAGGGGAGACCAGGGTTGGGGAGGAGAAGGGAGAGGATCCCAGGGGAGGGGAGGAGAAAGAAGGGGATAGCAGGGAAGGGGAGGGGAAGGGAGAGGATCCCAAGGGAGGGGAAGTGGTCCCATATGGTCTCACACTCAGGGTTCGCTCTCTTTGGGTACAGAAAACCATAGGCTAGAGCCAAAATCCTAACATGTTCCTTCTCGCGTCCTCCCACAGATTCGGGGTCTGGTGTCTGCACATCCAGCGTCCTTCAGGAAAAACAGCGTGAGTGCAGCCTCAAATTCTCTTTGACTTGACTGACTGCTTGTGGCTGCTGCTGTTTCCTCCAGTGGAAAAGCAGCAGGATCCCAATGATGGAGAGCCTTGCCCCTGCCTAGGTCTCTCAGGATCTGGGAGGCAGGGGGTGGGGGAGGGTCATGAGCCAAACCCTCCTGGGCCCTCAGGGCCCAGACTTGGGAGCTCAGAGACTAAGGACTGGGGTTAGAAAGGGGAGAACCAGGGAAGCAAGCCACTTGGAGGAGGGGTGTATGTGGGCTGCAGTGTCTTTTCCTCTGGGAGGGCTTATGGGGGAAGGGCAGATGACAAGACTCTTTGAGCCCAGGGGCTCTGGACCCTCCTCAGTTCTGGGGTTTTCAGTGCAGAAAGCTTTCACTGCAGAAGCCAGGGAGCAGATGTCAGAGGAGAGGAAAGGCTCCAGGCTGCTGGGGGTTAGAGCCTGACTGGGAGAGGTTCCCATCTGTCCTGATCCCTTGACTCTCTGGGTCCTGCCATGTCCCGTGCTCCCAACACCAACAAATGGTCACCTAAGATGCATCAGAGATCAAAGGAAGGGCCAGGAGGGAGCCCATTGCCCCAGAGGCAGGTCAGGCAGAGCTGGCTCACCCAGCAGGCCTCAGGATGATCTTACAAATGTGCATCTCCAGTGAGGGCCAAGCCTTTGGTCCAAGCATCAGAGAGAGAGATCATGGCAGAACTGGAGGGACAGAGAGACAGGTCCAGGCCCTGAATAGGATAGACCCATGGAGGGAGGGACAAAAACCCAAACAAAGGCCCTCTGGCTCTTTCTGGGGCACCATCGAGCACCTGCCATGGGGCAGGGGACTTCAAAGGTTGGCAACCACTTGCCAACTACATTGTAGGGGGTGGAGTGCCTCTTGGGCAGGCCCAGGGTGGACTGGACACCTCCTGGCCTGTGGCCTGGATTAAACGCCAGGCTCAGGAGCCAGGAGGAATCAGCCCTGGGTTTGAGCTCTTCAAGGTATGCCCACTTCAGCCTGGTACCCATCATGGTGGAAGTGGCTCCAGGCTGTACCTGGGGTCCACCTGGGGAATCCTGGCTCCTGATGCCCACCAGGGAAGGAAGAGCTCATCCATAGCCACCCCTCAACGCACACTCACATACACACATATATGCACACGCATACACAGGAACCCACAGACACCCTCCCTCCCCCAAGTGCATTGTGCCTGGAGGGCTGATAGGCTTGATCAGAGACCTGTGGCCCAGTGATACCCACAGCCCCCCAGTCTCTTTCTGTCTGTCTCCCTGCTTCTGTCTCCCTCTGTCTGTCTCTGTCTCTGTCTTCTCTCTCTCACGCTTTCTCTTCCCTCTCTCTCCTACCTCTCTTCTCTCCCCTCCTCTCTTTCCCTCTCCCTCCCTCTCCCTCGTCTTCTGTCACTTTTCCCCCCTCAGAAGGTTAGCCTTCTTCATTTCTCTCTCCTTCTGTCTTCTTTGTCCCTCGGTGGAAGGCCTTGGTTCCACCTGAGCCCCTGGGCTCGCAGGGAGTCCCCTCGCCTCTGCTCCGAGCCCGGCCCCCTGGGTCCCCCCTTGCCTCCCCTCCCCGGAGCCCTCTCTGCGCATGCCCGTCTTCTTCCCCTGCAGACGAGGCTGGGAGAGCCCCCAGAGTCTTTTAGGATATCTTCGTTTTCTAATTGACCACATATGCCGCCAGTGCCATGGAAACATTTGTCCTGATGCATGAAGTCATTGGCGCAGCAGCAGCCTTGAGGAAGCTGATGCTGGGAGAGCCGTGATTTCCTTGGGGACTTCAGTGCCGCCCACCATCCCCACCCCCCCACCCCCTCCTCCACCTGGGGCCCGGGCGGGACAAAGAAGGGCTCCGAAGCACCCTCTTCCCCATTCCCCACGCAGGGAGATTCTAGTCTGATTGAGCCTCTGTATCAAGGTGGGGGCGGGGAATGATTGGCTTCTCCTGACATACCAGCTTCCTATGTATGACCTTGAATGGTAGGCGTGGGAAGCCGGGGTCACTGGAGCAGAGGGGGAGCAATTCCCCCTCCCCCATACCGCTGCTTCCCACAGGATTTAACTCCAGTATTAAGCCAGGCCTGCTCCCCCCTCCCTAGTGTTTCTCCCCAAGTCGAGGATGGAGGGCCTCTAACTGAGGAAGGTGTTGGGACCCTCTGTGCCCGCTCCCCTCAGGCTACTGAGCACTCTGCGCCTGAAGAGGTCTTTGGTACCCAGGGTCTAGGTGCAACAGGCTGGGGAGGGGGCGTGGAATGGAGGAAGGCCTCCCAAGGTGGGACCAAGTGCCCCCTCAGGTCTCCCCTGAGCTCGGGGGCTTCGAATGGTAGCTTCTGGAGAGCAGCCTCTGTCTCCTTCTCTCTCTCCCTCCCTCCCTGCCTCCCTCCTTCCCTTCCCCTTCCTTCCTTCCTTCCTTCCTTCCTTCCTTCCTTCCTTCCTTCCTTCCTTCCTTCCTTCCTTCCTTCCTTCCTTCCTTCCTTCCTTCCTTCCTTCCTTCCTTCCTTCCTTTTCCTTCCTTCCTTCCTTCCTTCCTTCCTTCCTTCCTTCCTTCCTTCCTTCCTTCCTTCCTTCCTTCCTTCCTTCCTTCCTTCCTTCCTTCCTTCCTTCCTCTTTCTTTCCAGCCCCCCTTCTTCCCTCCCTCCCTCCCTGTCCCTTTCCCTTCCTCCTTCCCTCTCCCTCCCCATCTCTCATTTTTGGATCCCCAGCCAGCTTTATTAAGCACCTACTATATGACCTGTCAAGCTCTTGGAGGTGCTGGGGACAATGAGGGTAAGACAGGTCCTGCCATTGAGACCCTTACATGGCGGTGGGGGGGGGGGGAGGAGCGGGAGGAGTGCAACTCTAAATAGATACATTAACCAGGTGATTTGAGAGGCTACCCCGGAGCCACAGGACCAAAGGATTCCTTTGGGAGGGGGCCCCTAGGCCTGAAGCGGGGTGGGGTGGAGCCACAAGAGGAAGGACTCATCTTACCGGATAGGTGCCATTCACGGTTCTGAATTGGGGAGGGGGAGGCTCAGCCTTGGGCTTCAGGAAGATGATTGCGGCATGTGGGGAGAGGATGTAGAGCTAGTGGGTCAGTGGGGACTGAGGTCTGTGTGAGGGCCAGAAGGGCAGGGTGAGCACATCATCTGGGGCGAAGAGAAGAGAGAGTCAAGGAGGGAGTGAAGACATTGCACTTACTATGGGCGACAAATCTGGGAGGAAGACATTATTATCCTTGTTTTATAGATAAGGAAAGGAAGGCAGCCAGAGTGTTAAGTGACTTGCTCACACGGTCACCATGCTATCAAGAATCTCAGGGTGGACTTGAACTCAGGTCTTCCTGACTCCAGAAACAATGATCTATCCACTGAACCACCCCATGCTGCCTCAGAGGAGGTCATAAGCCTGAGTGATCAGCAGGTGGACGTGCCTTTAACCAAAATAGGGACATTTGGAGGTGGACAGAGTCTAGGTGGGGAGGATGTTGAGTCCTGGTTTGGACATGGCAAGTTTGAGAAGCCCAGGGGACATTGAGTTGGATGACAAAGAGATGTCCAGGAGAAAGCCTACGGGAGGTGTGGAGGGTGGGGAGGACAATTAAGCCGAGGTCTGGGGTGGGGGTGGGGAAGAGCAGTGCAGGGAGAGAAGCCCAGGGTAGGGGCCTGAGATCAGGCAGGGGGCTCCTGGCCGTGGGGGCGGAGTCTAATCTGTCCTCCCTCTCCCTCCAGGCAAAGGCCCCCTAATTAGGGGAATAGTAGACACAATTGGTGCTTTCTACAGCAGTGATTAAAATAGACAAAAGCAACCCTTTCTGCAGCTGGAAGGGGAAGGGGAAGGGTGCATCGTCCTGGGGAGGGTGACTGATGAGATTGGGTTCAGGAGAGGAGGCAGTGAAGTCCCCTGGTTGGGAGGCTTTTCTCAGCTGGGTGACCATTTCTAATAATACCTCATGATTGGGTTGTCGTCATGATAGGGTGGTCGAGGCTGAGGCTGCCACACAAAAGCACCCTTTGCTCATCTGGTTTTAACCTCTGGGACCTCCTTACCTGAGCCAAACCAGGGCTGACCCCCTTGTGCAGACATGCTTGCTGTGGAGCAGTGGTGGAATAGGGTCAAGGTCTACTCGGTGGCTGGAGGGAGCCCTGTGCCCCTGCAAGCTTGCCTTCTTCATTGAGAAGGTGGCGGGGTGGAGGAGAGCAGACCTATTCTGAGCCAGACGTGGGCAGCAGGTAGGGGGCAGGGCTGGGCTGGCAGAGGTGCCCAGTGACAGATGTGGGCATTAGCCTGGTGCAGGTGAATGGTGGGTGACCCATCTGAATGGGGCAGGTGGGCCCAGACCGTAGAAGGCCTAGAATGTCTGGCTCAGTATTGAAGGTGTCTGTGGTGTGGCTGCGGAGATACAATCTTCTGGAGAACGGACTCTAACCCCCATCTGACTTCCTCTGGCCTTTTCTCCAAGTGCACCCTCAGTGTGTACTTAGGGCTCCTTGTAACCATGGGAAAGCGGGTGTAGGGACCAGGAATGACGATAACGGCAATAACACTTAATAATAGTACATTCATACATCACTTGGGCGGCCAGGGGGCACCATAGAGCACAGACTACCAGGCCCGGAATTAGGAAATCTGACCTCAGACACTTACTAGCTGTGTAACCCTGTGCAAGTCACTTCCCCCTGTTTGCCTCAGTTTCCCCACTTGACTCTGCATTACCTCCCTCTGAAGGTTGATCCAGTGAAAGTATTTTGTAGCACTCTTCAATGTGAGAGATATCAGCCCATAGTATCATGGCGGCGGTCTTGTCCGCTACCTCAGGAAGAAGGATGCTCCTGATGGAGACCTTGGTTCATGACAGCTGTATCCCTGCTGTATGGCCAGACCCCTTGGTTTCTGCTCAGATGGGGCTGTCTGTCTGGTGGTTTTTCCTCTGTGAGGGGCATCCTCTTCTTCACCTGGCCCAGAATCCAGCGGCCCTGGCCTCGACTCACCTGGGGCAGCCAGCCTGGTGTTCAAGGTCTCCAGGGAAGAATTTTGGGCAGCAGACTCACAGCTCCATCTTGTGGGCCTTTGGGTCCCTGGGGCCACTTCACACCATGATAAGGCATGAGTGAAGGGAGCCCCAAGCAGAGGGAAATAAATATAATCTAGTCTGTGGCCAGGGGTCTCAACCTCAGGCAGAGAGGACTGGGATGACAATAGTGGTGAGAAGGATGGGGGTTCCTTCCCTCTGGACAGCATGGCTCCCTCTCTTGCTGCCTTTTCTCTCTACTCCCATCTAGACTAGGACTGTGTGGCCGCTGTGGATAATTCTGAGAGTTGCTGCTGCCTCTGTGTGACTCCCAGGGTTGACCCTGGGATGGGATGGGGGAGTGGTAATTGTACCCTTAGTAGGTCCTCAATGAATGTACAGTGAAATCTGAGTAGCGGTGGGGACAAGAGGTCTACACAAGGCAGTGTGGCCAGCACATCAGGAAGGTGTCCACTGAGACAGATCTGGCACCCCTCAGTCCTCTCACCTCTCAAAAGACTGGCAGATACCCACGAGGATGATATGGATTGCCTCTACCAGGGCTCTGGGTTGGAATTGAGGTCTGCCTCTGGATATAAGCCCCCCATAGAGTCAGCCTGAAGACCCCTTTATGCTTAACAATTATTGAAGATCCTCAAATGCTTTTGTTTAGGTCAGTTATAGAAACAACATCTTAAAATTATAATGAAAAATAAATTTGACCATGTGGACCCCACCTTGAGAATCACTGAACTAGGGGATGGGGAGAACCAACTCTGAGAACCAGAGAACCTAGACTTTCCTGGGCATGTGCGCCCTCTGGTGTTGGGTGGATGGGGATAACCCTTTCCTAAACAGACTATAAAGTGCCCTGTGTGAGTAATGACCATTAGTCTTCTTTCCTCCACTGTCTGTTCTTCCTCTTCCACACAGGAGAATTGTACCGAGTTTCTTTGAGAAGACAGAAATTTCCAGCCCAAGGCAGCATTGAGATTCATGAAGATTCTGAGGTGGGTGATGCAGGGATGAGGGGGCTAATGCCTCCCCTGTCAGATCCCTAGGGCAGAAAGGCTCTTTATCCTTTGTGAAGACCCTTCAGTGCCAAATTGTGGATCTAGAATTGAGTCTAGAGGCACTAGGGAGCCATGGCCTGCTTGAGGGCAGGGGAGGCACACGCCAAACAAGTTCTCACAAAGCTTTTCGTCACATGCCTGAGGTGGGGGTGTGCCTATGACCCCAATTTTACAAATGTACAAACCTTGGCCCAAATGAGGAAAGTGCTTGCTTACTCCCCATGGTGGAAGGATCTGGAGCCAGGCTTTTACACATTTGGGCTTGTGCTCTGGGCTTATTCTTCTGGTGAATGGAGTAGGAGTGGGAGGTAGGGAGATTTGGAAGAAAGTAGTTACTGCTGTGGTCCAAATGTTGAAGCTGGCTCCAGGTTAAGCAGACACGAGAGGACAATTAGCTCTGTTTTGTACAGATTTGGTCTGAAGTGCCAGAGGACCATGGCAGGGGGTGTTCAGCAGGTAACTGGTATTGGGGCCCTGGGGAGATGGAGTCATCTGCAGAGCAATGGCAGTTGAAATGGGGGAGGGTAGGGAGGGTGAGACAGGGACAGGCAGAGAGAAGAGGATGCTGGACAGAGACAGAAACAGGCAGTGGGATGAGCTGAGGGATTGGGGGCAGGGCCTCCTGTGGGGAGGAAAACCCTCCTTTGGCCTCAGTTATCTCTCCCTTCTGGCCCCTTCCCTCCCTAGTCACTGAGAGTTTCAACCTCAGAGCCTTTTCTCCTTCTTAGCTCTGAGCCCCCATGTTCCCACTGCTGCCCTCTCCAGCTGCCAGCCTACTTCACCTCATTGCCTTTCACCTAGACCTGTATGGTGTCTAACAAGTCTCCCTCTCCACTCTGTTATCTCAAATACATCTGTGGTCCAGCCACCAAAATCATCTTCCTAAAGTTCAAGTCAGGTTGAGGAGTCATTGAGATGCTGTGGAGCTGGCAGACCTGGGTTCAAATCCATCCCTGGTATTTACCCCCTGTGTGTCCTGGGCTCAGTTTCCTCTCCTTTAAAAGGAGGGCCTTGGTGCAGCTGGCCTTCAAGGTCCCCTCTTGGCACTAACTTTGATTTTATGATCCACTCCCTTTTTCCCAAACTTTCCATATCTCCCCATTTCTTCTAGGATAAAACAGACCTTTCCCGTGGTATATAAGCCCCTGGCTCCTCCCCTCCAGGTCGAATTCCCAGACTGGCATGACTGTCTCCTGACTGCACTCCATGCCTAGCTCACTTCCCTTCACATCTCCCCCTGTTGAGGTCCAACTTCAATGCCATCTCCCAGCTTTCCCTGACCCCCAGGGCCCCAGAGAGGAGTGACTTCTCCCTCCTGAAATATCATTTTCCTCATTCCACCCATGTTGTGGGAATGACAGATCTCCTCTCTAAGGTCGCAAGCTCCTTGAGGGCCAGTGGTGGGACTGGCAGAGGGGCAAGGTAGGGAGGGTGGCACCCAAAGTTGGGGGCCCCATGTGGGGCAGTCTTCCTCACCCACCCCTTCTCTCCTCTAGGGAGGCTCTCAGCAGCGAGCTTGTAGAACACATGTCCTCCTCTTGGTGCTTCACGGAGGTAACATCCTGGACACGGGCAGTGGGGACCCAGGCTGCAAGGCAGCTGACGTCCACACCTTCAGTTCAGTGTTGGAGAAGGTGACTCGTGCCCACTTCCCTGCAGCTCTGGGCCGAGTCCTCACCCAGTTCGTCCCCTGCCCAGCCATCTGTTCCCAGGCCTTCTCTCTCATTTCCAAGTAAGTTGGGCTGGTGTGGGAATGCTGCCAGCCTGGTGCCACCATGCCTGGTCCTAGGCATAGGTGGGCACCTAGTGCCAACTGTCCATCTGGTTTCATTTTTGTGGAAACATGTAGCTGGCCCCTCACCTCAGAACTTGTCTGACCCCACTGGCACTGCCAGTCTGAACCCTGAGTAGCTGGCAGGCACTCTTCCTGTGGCCTGGGGGCTCTGGGACCCCTCCTTACATAAGGACAAGCTCTCTATGTGCTCTTTGTGGTCATCCATCTGTTGATAAAATAGACTTGAAGGGAATATTTATGTCTGTGTTGCATGATTTGAGGTCCCTTAGGCTGGGCACCAATGGGCCAGCATTCCTACAGCAGAGGCAGTGAGGCAGGAGGTGCTTGGTGGGATGGGAGGGTGGCATTCTCAGCAACATTGGTGTCCAGGAGAGAGAAGAAAGGAAGGAATCTGGGGGGCAGATGTTCTTCCAGAATAGTACTCCCTGGGGAGCATGACTCAGGCTCCTGGGGGTCTGTTATCTGCTGCCCCAGGCAGAGGTATGTGTGTGGGTGTCCCAGCTGAGATGGGGCTCTGGGACCCATCAGCCATCAGTAGGAGCCAGGAGATCCCCTAGAGGCTGCCCAGCAGGACCGACCACCTCTTCTTCTGCACTACCCTCTCCCCCCATGTTGGTTTGGAGGGTACCTTCTAGACTGTCTTTAGAGAGACTTTATCTGCCCCTACCCTGTTATCTGAAGGTGCCAAACACTGGATGTGCCAGGGAAGGTAGGGTATAGTATCACAGAGCATGCTGCTTCTTTGGACCAGGAAGCCTCCTGCAAGAGTGGAGGGGGCAATTTGGAAAGACTTGGAGTTAGCTACTAGCCAGGCGGAACTGAGACCCTTCTGCAGCTGTGACTATAGCTGGGGTGGCCTTATAGGCCACAGTGAGCACCCTCCTGGGGCAGCTGGGGCTGTGTGTGTGACAGGCCTGATCCAGAGTGGTCCCCCCTCCCCCAGTGTCTGGGCTGACCAATGCTGCAGACCTTCCTTGTGGAATCCAACCACTGCTTCTGCCCCTTTGCAATGGAAGTTGTCTCCCAGGGACTGGGCTCAGCTTTGGCACACTTGGGCCCTCCAGGAGCCTGGGACCACCAGGTACTGATGCTGGAATTTCTTCTTAAGGGCCTGAACCTATGAACCAGGAGATCAGGGTACAAGGCTTTTGGGTCATGATTGAGTCTGAGTGGAAACCATGCCATCCCTCCCTCCTTCCTGTCCCCCTCCTGCCCTCACCCCTCCTGTTCTCCTTCCCTCCTCCCCACCTTCCCTCACTCCCTGGCAGTTCTGGGTCCTCCTTTAAGACCCATGGAGGATTGCACTCTGCCTCCCAGCCTCCAATTATGCTGTCACCCCTGCCTGAGGCTGGGCCCCCAAACTTGGGATCCTAGGGACCTGAATTTGAGGAATAAATTTGGCCCAGGTGAAGCAAAGAATGTCTGACCCCTGCCCTGAGGTGGCACTAATTAACAGCCTTGGAAGAAGTGTGTGAGCCTTACCCTGCCCCAGCAGCTTCTTCTCATCCATCGTAGCTGGGGGAGACCTGCTGCGGATGGTCTATCAGCTCTTGTGATGGAAGGAAGAAGGGTGGTAGATAAGCTTCTGGGCAGGGGGGGTCATCTAGAAGCCTAGCTTAGAACCCCTCTCTTTCACCCCTTTGCCCACCCATATGCATTTGCACACACGCGCAGATGTCAAACAGGGAGAGAGATGTGGGGTGAGGAGGATGTCCAGAAGGACTTCAGGCTGACCTGGAACCTGGCAGGGGGACAGTTGCCTCCCATTCCCCACCACCTTCCTCTAACCCTCGATTTTTCCCATTCTAGGGGTGGGTGCAGATCAGAGAAGCCAAGGCTGGGGGGTCAAAGGACAAATGAGGGAAGGACCTCAGACCTCAAGCCTGCCTAAGTTCTGGAGATAACATCTCCAGATTCCACCCCTCCCCGCAGCCTTCCATGTCCCTGGGCTTGGGGAAGATACCCCATCTCCTTGTGGATCTGCCTGCCCAGACATAAGGAACCTGGGAAATCTGGTACCTTCTGCCTAAGGACTCCTCCGCCCCCTGCCCCTACCCCCTGTTTTCTTACCTGGGTTAGGAAGGACCTTAGCCAGAGAGTGGGTGGCTAGGGCCCCAGAAAACCAGGCAAGCAGGCATGCAGCTGCTGGCCTCTCTCTTAGAGCCCCAGGGATGGATCTGGGCACTTAGCCTCATTGAACTCCATGCATATTTAACTAATGGTTAACTAATTGCCCGTTGATTAATTATACATTAAACCTTCAAAGAGGCTACCAAGGGCAGGAGCCCCTCCACTGACAATCAAAAGCTTGGGTAGTAATTGAAGAGCTTTCTTCTTGAGTGGGTTCTTGGGGACAAAACAGTTGATTGGGCCACCAGCTCCAACAGACAGAGGGAAGGAAGGAAGGAAGGAAGGAAGGAAGGAAGGAAGGAAGGAAGGGAGGGAGGAAGGAAGGAAGGAACAAAAGAAGGAAGGAAGGAAGGAAGGGAGGGAGGAAGGAGGGAAGGAAGGAAGGAAGGGAGGGGGAGGGAGGAAGGGAGGGGAGGAGGGGGAGGGAGGGGAGGAAGGAAGGAAGGAATGAAGGGAGGGAGGGTGGAAGGAAGGAAGGAAGGAAGGGAGGGAGGGAGGAAGGAAGGAAGGGAGGGAGTGAGGAAGGAAGGAAGGAACAAAAGGAAGGAAGGGAAGGAAGGAAGGGAGGGAGGAAGGAGGGAAGGAAGGAAGGAAGGGAGGGAGGGAGGAAGGGAGGGAGGGGAGGGAGGAAGGAAGGAAGGAAGGATGGAGAAAGGGAGGGAGGAGAGGAAGGAAGGAAAGGAAGGGAAGGGAGTGAGGGAGGAAGGAAGGAAGGAAAGAAGGGAGAGGGAGGGAGGGGAGGGAGGAAGGGAGGGAGAGAGGGAGAAGGGAGGGAGGGAGGAAGGAAGGACCGAAGGAAGGAACGAAGGAAGGAAGGAAGAAAGGAACAAAAGAAGGAAGGAAGGGAGGGAGGAAGGGAGGGAGGGAGGAAGGAAGGAACAAAAGAAGGAAGGGAGGGAGGCAGGGAGGCAGGAAGGCTTCTTACATATCAGGCTCACTTTTGGCTCTCCTGTCTGAGCTCCAAGCTTCCTCCCATCCTCACGGGGATGAAGAAGGGCCTCAGCAGTGGCAGCAGCACAGAGGTCTAACCTCTGCACAGCCAGTCCAAAGTGCTACCTCTTCACACCAGAGATCTTAGTGGTCTTCCTGAACTCATGCTCACAAGATGCAGGCTGATGTGCGTAGTCAGTGGGGATCTGAACTGAGTGTGTACCAAGAGAAGTCAGTCATTAATGGGTTGGGTCTCCAGCGGAGTGCCCCAGTGATCTATGTTCAGCCTTGTGCCATCTATCTTGGAGAAAGGCACATGCGACCTGTACAGGCAACAGGCAGATGGCCCAAGGCTGAGGGAAGTCAGAGGTAGAGTTCATAAAGCTCTTGGCAGGCAAACTCCCTGGGCAGAGTCACAGAAGATGAAGTTTTAGAATGTGCCGACACATTTTTGGCACCATCAATCTTTCCCAAGGTACAGCCTGCCCTCAGCGCAGTGCTAACAGTGCCTGTTGGACAGGACCAGGGCTCTACAGCCTCTGGCTTGGCTTTACTTAGATAAAGAAGTGATACAAATCTGGATTCATTCACTGCACCATCGCTCCTGGCCCTGGCCTCTGGGCCTCAGGCTAAGGGGTCAGTCTCCTTCTCTGGCCAGCGCTGGGGACACAGGGACAAGGATGACCCCGTCCCTGCCTTCGTTGGGGAGGCAGCATGGCTATTTTGGGAAGCAGGCACTGGCTCTGCTGGCCCCATGGTCTCTGCTGGTCACTGGGGCTCTGCTCTGACCTTGACCCTGACTTTCCTGTGTAAAAAGTTAGGAAGTTTGCTGGGCTTTCAGCTTCTGGGTTCAGTTGGGGCTCTTAGCGAAGGGGCTGCTGTTTTGGACCCACGAGAGAAAGAGTGAACTCTGTTGAACTGGATGCCCTTTTCCCTTCCCTCCTCTCCCCTCCCCCTCTCTCCTTCCCCTCCCCTTCCCTCTCGTACTCTCCCCCCTCTCTCTCACACACACATACACCCAGAAACTCTTAGGAAGAGTTTGAAGGAAACTTTAACTTAGAGACTAGAAGAGGGGCAGGCATGATAGCTGTTTTCTTTGAGAATTTGAGAACTGTCTTGGCAAGGACTGACCTCACGGGAAGGACAACAAGCGATGGGGGGAGGAAGAAGTCAGATTTGGAAATGGCCTCGGAATGCCTGATGCCAAGTGGCTGGGGCTGCCCACTCTGTGAGGGGCATGACGTCCCCTTCCAACCTTCAAACTCAGGAATTCCATGTGGTGTTCCCTCTCCTAGAGGATGTTCATTAGCCCTGGGACTAAACTCTCCATGCTTACTTGTGCCTGTATTGGTAGGCTCTCTGACTGGGTTCAAGATCCTCCCAGTTTTCAGTTCCCCAGTTTTTGAGTCTCCCAAACCAATGACTAGGAGGCACAGGGGACAAGCGGCTTGCACAGGAGGTGGCAGCATTGTTTCCTCTTGCTGGGTCACATTCCTGCTTTTCTGGATTCCCAGAGAGATCAATGCCCTTCAGTCAATTCTAGGCTGCTCCTCTATTCAGACTCTCCATGGTCTGACCCAGCCTCGCTTTCCTGCCTCCTTTCTTGCACACTAGTGGGGCTCCAGTGGGCTGGACAGCTCTCTGCGTTGAGTTGTCCTGACTTGTCCTTTGCTCATGTCCTGGTCCCTTCCATATCCTTTCTCCCCCGTTTTGCCTAATTTGACACCATCCTTTAGAGCCCACCTCCAATTCCATCATTTCCCTGAGATCCTCCCTGTTGCCCAGTGACACCCTCAGGCACTTTAGCTGGCCTCCTGAGCACTGCCATTCTCTGGGATGGGGTCTTGGATGGGTGCATGATTCTGTCAGGGGCTCCCTGAGGCCATAGGTCCTACCTAAGCTCGTCCATCACATCCATGGACAATTCTTACCAAGCCCTTAGTCACTGAATGAGTGTAGTCTCTGACAAACAGACCAGGAAAAGACCTTAATGCAGAGAGGCCAAGTCTGTGCCCTGCTGCACTGGGGCCGTCACCCATCGTCCTGACTTGTCTCCCTGCTGGACTCTGATGACTGGAAGGAATGAGAAGGCTGATGACTCAGTGCAGCTCCACCGTGGTTGAGTCCAAGTCATGCACAAGTCAAGATGATCCTCTTCCAGAAGGACAAACCATGCCATGGGTGCCAAACCCCAGGCATCTATGCTGGGCTCTGGGCAGCTTCACTTCTTTACCCATGACTTGAATAAAGGCTGAGAAGGCAAGCTCATCCAATTTGTGGTGGCCCACATCTGGGAGGGCCAGGGACCATCATGGAAGGTGGTCAAAGCATTCCACAAGTTGGTGAGAGGTTAGCCCCCTGGGATGGACATGGTCACCTGGAAGCTGGACTGTCTGGGATGAATGGAGAGGTGTAATGTTCAGGGCTTCCAGGAACTTTCCCACCTGCTCATGGAAGGTGGTCAGCCTTGAGCAGGGAGGATGCAGAATTTAAACTGAAAAGGAAAAGGGAGATGAGATGGAGAGACAACAGCACTCATGGTAGTGCCAGGAGGGAGTCTGGTGGCCTCAGGGCCCTGAGGACATCTCAGGTTAGGGGTCAGTCTGTTCAGCCTGCAGCTTCTGTTACTCTGTGGGGTCCCTGTCAGTGGGAATCCCCCTTATCCCCAGGTTCAGACTGTGTGTAGGCAGAACCCAAGAGGGGATCATCCCCAGCACCTGGCACCATGCCCTGTATAGAGTAAGTGCTTAATAAATACTTGTAGATGGATTGGATGACTCAGGATTTCTGTTTCCGGGCCTGGCCTGGGTTGGTCCAAGTACCCAGGACAGGATAAGTTGGGTGGGAGGGTTGAGGGAGCTGAGGAGATCTGGAAGTCTGGGGGTTGGGCCAGCCCCAGTGACTAGAGAAGAGGGTTTGGGCAGCGGGGCAGGGGGGCAGCTTGAACAGGTGGAACCTGCTGGCCCCTGGGTAGACATATGTGTTTCCATGTATGCTATGTTCCTAGTCTGTATCAGCATGGATGTGTATGTGTGTCTGTGCCTTAAATGCCCTCATGTTTGTAAGGAATTGTGTGTGTTTGGGGGGAGGGTCCCCAGGGACTAAGGCCTGTGCTCCAATAAAGCTTGGACCACCGAAGGGGAGGTGTTGGGGGTGATGCTGCTGTGGCCACACGTGCGGACATGTAACTTCCAGAAGCATTTCAGTGGTGGCAGATGGTGGCGAGAAGCTGCTGAAGGCTGCAGGCCCCCCCCCCCCAGCCTGGCCTCCAGGCCCCACAGGGTCACCTAGACCACAGGAAGAGCCAGGATCTGAACCCTGTTTTCTGGCTCCGGGTTCTGAGATGCTCCATCACATCAGGCTGCCCAGTCTTTGGAGTGAATGACATTCCCTCCACACCCTCCTCCCAGCTGAACTGGCCAACCAAGGCAAGAGGAGCCTAGGTGCCTCTGGGAGCGTCTCTGGGTACATACATGTAATACACGTACATAATTCATGTCAGCCCATCTGTGTGTTTATGTGTGCAGGTGTCTGTTTGCTCAAGTTCCTAAATGTGTCTTTCAACACCCTCTGATTCCTTCCTGGGGACCCTGCCCCCCAGCTCTTGGGTCAGGCAAGTTACCTGCTTCCCCTCCCAGAATGCCATGAGCTGAAGCCAGGTCAGGCCAGGGTCCAAGTCAGTTTTAGCCTGGAAGCCTAATGTATGGGCTACAGCCAGATCTGTGGTACTCTGATGTCTGGGCCCTCTGACTGTCCACAGCTGTTCCCCATGGCCTTCCTGTGATGCTCACCCTTTCTCCTCCCTCCTTCTCTCCTACCTGGCAGGTCAGGCCAGGCTCTTTTCCATCTCCATGCTTTTGCTCCCCTATCAGCCCTACTGCTTGGGGCTGCCCTCTCCTCCTTCTTCCTGGCTCCCTTCTAGGCTCCTGCTTCAGGAAGCGCCCCTTCTCTTGCTCCCAGCTCCCCACGGGCTCACCGTCTGAGCCCTCTGCCCCATGTTGGCACCCAAGGGTTTCTCTTGATAAGTGGGGGCCACACCCACCTTTTAGACCTGAATCTCTTCTCTTCCACCAAGTGGAGCCTTTCCTTGCCCTTAAAACCTCAGTGCCCGAGCTCCTTCCCTACTCAGCCCAGCCCACTGAGCCGGGCCCCTGACTGCCTGCCACGATGTTTTCCCTCCAGCCTGAACCCCTACAGCTACGATGAGAATTGGCTGAGCAGCAGTGAGGACCACATCCCACTGGCTGCCCTTCCCCTGCTGGCTATCTCTTCCCCTCAGTATCAGGATGCAGTCGCCATGGTGATCACCCGAGCCAACCAAGTCTACAGCGAGTTCCTCAAGTCTCCGGATGGGATCGGCTTCAGTGGGCAGGTAGGGCTGGGCTGTCCCACTCTGGGTGCCAGCCCCGGGAAGGGCTTTGCTTCAAGGGCACCTAAGACTCTATCAGCCTGGGCCCCAGCCACAGGACAAGAAAGGCTAACCAGGATCTTCCATGATTGGTGGGAGAGTTTAGTGTGAGTGAAGGGAGGGCAGGCAGGAACTGAAAACCTTGGAGACAGGCAGAGTAGGCAGGAGGCCTTGTCAGCCTCCTTAGATTTCATTGTTGAGGACCCAAACGGAGGAGGCTGGGACAAAGTCCTGCCCCAGTGGAGTCAATGCCCTGATCCTCCAGGGTCCCATCCTGGGCTGTGTCCTCAACAGCTGTGCTAGGCTAGTCACCCCCTCAGGGCTGGCCTCCTGAGGACTGACTGTGCTGGGTTAGTGGCCCTCTCTGGGCTAGTCACTGCCTCTGGGCTAGTTGCCCCTATGAGTCAGTTCCCGGAGGCCTAGCTATGCTGGGCTAATGGCCCTCTCTGTTCTAGTCTCCCTACTCTGGGCTAGTCACTTCAGCCTCTGTGACATGTGGTGGGGTCAGCCTGGGGCAGGGAACAGACAGGGATTTCTTGGCCAACAATTCAAGCAATGAAAGCCATTGATGAGGTGTCATCGACAATCCTTCATTTGTCCATTTAATCTCCATGAAGCGAGGGTAGACGCTGTGACTCTGGAGTATGGGAGGAGTGGTCCCTGCCCTCCCACAGCTGCTGTCTCTCCTTTGTCCTCCTCCTGGCACCTGCCCCCTTGCCCTGGCAGGGGTCTGTCTCTCCATGGCCTGAGCCTCAGGGGCGGAGGCCCTGTGCTCCTTCTCTTTGGGCCCAACGATCCCCATTCCCACCTTCTCTGATTCTGGATGGCCCCAGCTGGACAGCTGCTTGAACCCCTTCTTCCCCATCAGTCTTCTTCCTCCTGTGCATTCCCACTGTGACCAAGGCCTCACCCCTGCAGACCTGGACTTGAGCACTGGCCTCCCTTCAGTCTCCCATCCATGTCTCCACTGTCCCTCCACCCCCAGATCTTCTTTCACTCCATAGCTGGCTTTCCCATGTCCTTGCTCCCTCCCACTCTCTGTCCCCTGTGGTTATGGCCTCTAGCTACAGGATAAATGCCATGGAGAGAGACCCTACGTGAGCTCCCTCCACCATCCTATCGTTTCATGCCTCCTGGACATGCTTTCCAACTTGCCACCTCCCTGCTTTTGCCCAGGCCATGCTACCTGCTAGACAGACCATCCCCCACTTTCTCCCTGTTTAATACCAACCTTGCTCATTTTCCCTTTCCTGACCAGCTCCTCTCCTGAGCTCCTGGGGCCTTTTGCCCACCAGCACTCTCCCTGGCTCTTGGCATATGTTGCCATCATATATTTACCCCATATAGATTGGGAGCACACTGGCCTTCATGGCTATAATGGGCCATGTTAGCTAAGCCAACCCACCAAGAAGAACCAGATGGTCTATGAGTTGTCTCTGACTCTTCGTATCCCTATTCAGAGTTTTCCTGGCAGAGACACTGGAGTGGTTTGCCCTTTCCTTCTCCAGCTCGTTTTACAGATGAGGAAACTGAGGCAAATAGAGTGAAGTGACTTGCTCAGGGTCACAGAGCAAGTAAGTGTCTGAGGCTGGATTTGAATTCAGTCCCATTTAACATTACAGTTAATAGTAAACACTCAGTTGTTCTAAGGCTCCATCTATGTTCAGCCCTGTGGGGTATGGAGGGAGGGAAGAGGATGGAGTCCAGGCCCTCTGGAGGCTGATTGATAGTGAAGAAGGACCCCAACACGTACAGATTGAGGTTCGAGGCAGGATTGAATTCCAGGCTCCACGGAGCTAGAATGAGAAGCCAGAAGTAAAGTGGAAGTGGGATAGGGGGTGGGGAGTAGGGGAGGGTCAGATCAGGCAGGCATCCAGGAGGAGCTGGGCCCAGATCTGAATAGACAGAGAGGCTGAGAAGGGGGTCTTGGCTGAGAATCCCAGAGAGAAGATGCTGCCCCTAAGCCACTGTCCCCAATTCCCAAAGAGCCAGAAACCCGGCTTGGCCCAGTGGGGTGGGGGTAGGGTCCAACCCTGGCATGTTTATGGCAGGGTGGCTGAGATTACTAGGTGAGTGATGTAGGATGGGTGTGCAAGAGGCTGTGAGTGTGTGAGAGCAGAGTCTGTGCTCCCAGGGAGGGAGGGGCCCCAAGCACTTGAAGGCCCCGTAAGGTGGACATTGTCTGAGGAGCTGACCCTCTCTAGTGGGAGAAAGAGCTCTCACAAACAAGTCAGGGGCACAAAGGAGCCAGCATTGGTGAGAGAGTGTGAGCAGGGTTACGGTTGGGAGCTGAGCTGGGCCGCTGGGATCCAAACTGGGTCAGATGCCTCAGAAACCAGTCAGTGCCCAGCCTAGCAGCCAGGGCCACATACAAAATCCCTCTTGCAGCCCAGCAGTAATGGGGGTGCTCAGGAGCATTCAGAAATGCCTGTCTCCTTTCCAAGATATCTCCCTTTGGCAGTGATGGTGGCAGTGGGGAGTTGATGGCTTCTTCAGTCGATAAGGGGGCACCTCCATGTATGGACCCTCTCTACAAGGGTGCAGGCCTCACCCCCCTGGGTGACGTTATACTATGCCCTCCAGAGAAGACCCTCCCGATGTGCTGAGGACCATCCTCTGGATCTCCTCATGTCCTGGGGTACTGAGGTACTCGGGAGCTTGCTCACCTCTGTGGCCAGCTGGCCTCCTCTGCTACTAGTTCATCTCTTTGAAGGCACAGAATATTCTAGACCTCCCTGTAAAATACTGTGGCCTTCTGCAGCCTGCCATGTACCCCACCCTTTGGGCACTCGGAGTTCTCCCTCCTTGGAGACTGTATGCTTCTGTGGTATGCAACCAGACAGCCCCCCTGGGTCACACACTGATGTGTATGAATGTGGGTGTGAGTGTATTGTTGTGGGTGGGGATGTATGTATGCATGTATATGTGGCAATATGTGAGCGTGAACAGTGTGTGTATGTATGGGAGTGTTTCCATGAGTACATTTTTGTGTATGTGTGAATGTATGTCTGTGTGTGAGTGTTTTGTGTGCATATATGTCTGTATGTATGTGTATGTGAGTGTGTGTGTGTATGGGAGTATGTATGAGTATGTCTATATGTGTGAGCATATGTATATATATGTGTATATCTGTATGCAAGTGTGTGCATGTGTATGTCTGTATGTGAGTGTGTGTGTCTGTATGTGAGTAGGGGGGCATGGCATGAGAGCAGGCTATCTGTGGTCCAAATGAGAAGGGAGAGGTGGTGGTTTGGGCCTCCCCACTGGCCTCTGCCTGGGACCGGTGAGACTGGGCAGCCTTCTGGGCTAGCTTTCAGGAAAGGCCTGTGTACATACCCCTTTGGTACAGCAAGTGCCCCTCCCTTGAGTCCTCTCTATTTTCTGCATCACCCAGTAGGCTAGGAAGGAATGGGGGGAAGGAAGCTGAGGGAGCCCTTGCTGGGGGGCAAAGATCGGCAGCTTTGGGAGTGCTTTGGGGGCATTTACAGACTGTGACACAGTAGGAAAAGGTCAGGTGGGCTTGTCTGGGGGACCTGGAGTTTCTCTCCCATCTGTGAGCTGCTCGTGGAACATTTATCAAGCACCTACTATGTGCTGACGCTGTGCAAGTGCTGAGGATACAGAGAAAGACCGAAGGCAGCCCCTGCCCTCAGGGGGTCCCCCACGTCAAAAGGGTCTGGGGGATAGGGCAAAGTCCAGAGGAATTCAAGCAGGTAGGAGATGAAGAAAGGGCAGAAGGGGCAAGTCTGGGAGGAGCTCTGCCCCCCAGCCCTCTGCCCTCTGTGATGCCTGGGGGCAAGAAATCAGTCAATTGACTGTCCATTGGTTACTCAGCTGGTCAGTCACTTGGTTGGTCAGTCGGTCAAGTCAAACAAGAATTTAACAAGGCAGACGCTGTTACAGAAGTAAAAACACAGTCCCTTGCCTCCTAGAGTTCATAAAATGCTGTAGACAATGTAACAAGATACTTGTGAGACATGGCTAGATAGTATCCTCTCAGAGGGAAGGCACTAGGGACCAGGGAAGGCTCCTTGCAAAGTGAGATTGAGCTGAGCCTTGCAGGAAGGCAGGGAAATCCGGAGGTGGAGACAAGGAGGGAGGGCATTCCAGGCAGGGCGGTGGCCCGGTGCAAAGGCCCAGTGGGAGTTGGCAAATGCAGTCTCATGTCTGAGGAACTTCAAGCTTGTGACCCTCCCATCTCAAGCATACTCTGCTCTGGCTGTGCGTTGTGGCTGGATGTGTGACTCTGAGGATGAGCCTCGAGAAAGGCATGACCCTAGTTGAACCACAGGCTACATATCTGAATAAACTCTCAAAAGACCCCAGCCCAAGAAAGCCTCCAACTAAATGGTTTCAGCCCATTTTCAGCCCTTGGCCTGGATGTCCAGGAGGCCCAGGGTGACTTGGTGACCTGGTCTGCTTCCTACATCCTGGTGTGTGCCACTCCCCAGGAGGGACACCAAGCCATAGCTTGGCCCCTGATACATCTGTGATTCTGCCTTTCTTCCAGGTGTGTCTCATTGGTGACTGTGTGGGGGGCATCCTGGGCTTTGATGCTATCTGTTACAGTGCCAGCCCCGCGGGGGACAGTCTGAGCAGTAGTAGCAGAAAAGGGAGTATCAGCAGCAGCCAGGTAGGTCCAAGGTGGGCAGGCAGGGATGGGGGAAGGTTGCCAGGAGGTGGGATGGGGCAGCTATGTGCCTCAGGGGCCACTGAGACCGGTGACCCAGATGCCTGGCTTCATGGTCCAAGCTTTAAGCCCAGAGAGAGGGCCAGATCCCAGTGTCCTTCCTGCCCTGGGCCTCACCTTTCCGCAGGAACATTGACAGACCTGAGCAGGTCGAGGGGAGGATGGAGGAGGGTGAGAAGAGGTCTGCAAACAAAATCATAAGCTTTTAGTCATAAGCTTGAGCCAGGGGCTCAGGTGAGGCCTGAGCCTAATTCCATGTGCCCTGACCTCCAGCCTCAGTGGGCCTCACCGCCACTTCCCTGAAGCTGCTCCTGGGGTAGAGCTCTGGGCTGGAGGCAGGACCAGAGTTCAAATTCATCTTCAGATTCCCCAGTTATAACATGTGGGTAACAACAACACGTCCCTTCCAGGAGGGTGGTTATTCGCAGGATCAATGAGACATTATTTGTAAAGCCCCCAGCACATTGCCTGGCACACAGCAGGAGCTTAATCAATGCTTGTCTCCTTTCTTCTATCTTCATACAGCCTACAGTCTCACTCTCTTGCCTGTCAGGGCTCACTGTTTTCCTCTGGTGAACTTACAGCAGTTGACTCCTGCCCTTGATTCTCTCCCTCCCCAAGAACAGTGAAAATTCCCTCATCTTACGTGGAAAGATGATTTCTTGACCCCAAGTGTGAAACTTCCCATCATCCTCATTACGTTGTCATCTTCTGTTTGCCCCTTCCCCTTTGGACTTGTGGACGTCTTGTGGCTTCTGACCCTGTCACCCAGCATGTGGGCTCTCCACCCCCTCTTTATGTGCCTGAGTATTGGATAGGTGTGCCACCTTAGCCCTGAATCCAGTCAAGGATATGAGAGTTGAACAACATAGGACTGGGGCTAGATCCCTGAGGCACTTGATTGGAGATCTCCTTGTTGGTCAGTGTTACCCCATTTCTGACCACATCAGACTCTGTCCACCTAGACTCTCATGTGACCCACACTGGATCATCATCCACAAGAATGGCTGGAGAGACTTGCTTACATGCCATGTGAGGACTGAAGGGTGCTCCATCTCCAGAATTCTGGAAATGGTAAAATAAAGACGTGAAGTCAATCTGGGAGCTTAAGGAGGGTCTGAATCCAGTCCAGCATCCTTTCCTTTGGGAGAGGGAAATGCGCGATCCCTTCCAGAGTGTCACAAGCAATCAAAGTTGAGGTCCCTGGGCCAGTGTGCAGGCCAGAGTCCTAGGTCCTTTTTAGAAAAGTCAGGACAGCACTCAACCACGGGTGAGTCCTTATCAGGGCCCAGAGACGTTAAAACAGTGAGGTGCTACTTTATGATCTCCCCTCTTTTGGAATTGATTGTGTCATAGGAGACACCGGGACAGAACCACCCAGCACAGAAAGTGCTGGAACTCTACAAGCAAAGCACAGTTACAGTAACTCAACAGAAATGAGAGATGCCCAAATTTCTAGCCATTTCTTCTCCACGTGTCCAAATGAGCTCTTTGTGCCTGATCTGTGGTAGAGCCTCCCAGGTTCAGATTGGCCTGCTCAGCCACAAGTGAACACACTGGACCTTGACCCTGACACGATGACGTCATTTGGGGTGTCTTAAGCCCAAGGACAGCAACAACCATGAATTAATTTTTTATTTCCTGCTGGTGGTATTTTCTCTGTCCTTTCTGGCCAAATGTCCTGCTCCTTGGTAGGGAAAGCAGGAGAAAGAGAGCTGAGGAATCTGTCTTTCTGTGATCAATTACCATTGTCCTGTCCAACTGAGCAGGGACTCTATCCCTACCTTAGGCTTCTTCTTATCCCTCCTCCTCTCCCCCGCTCTCTCTCTCTCTCTCTCTCTCTCTCTCTCTCTCTCTCTCTCTCTCTCTCTCTCTCGCTATCTTGGCCTGTGATTTTGGTGGCCCAGAGGGAACCCTGCCCCCCCGCCCAGCTTAGGTCAGCACCTGCTCTGGATCCCAGTCTCCACAATCAGTCTGCCTCCAAGTCTAGACTTGGACCAGGTCTTCCTGACTCTGAGGCTGATTCTTTGTCCACTGCTCAATGCCATCTCTCACAAAACCCTCCTTTCCCAGTCTCCCCTAATGTAGCTTTAAGAAAGTCCTTGGTCTCAGTTCCTTGGGAATCTGGCATACCTGGCCCTCATTCCTCAAATCCTGGGCACAGCTCAGACCAGGTCTAGGCTCCCTCACCTAAGATGAAGATGCTGAAGATTTCTTCCATGTCACACTCACCATTTATGTCCAGTCAGCCTGTTTGTTCCCCTTGTCCATCTAAGTAAGATCCGAATCATGGATCCCCTCATCCCCTCCTTTTCAAGAAGGAAACAAACATTAAGGGAAGCCCACAATATCTCAGCTGTTCTCATAGCAGTGAGAGCTGTCCAGATGGCTGAAGTCCCCTGCACCGCTATTTCCTTCCCACTACCATATCATGCCTCCAGCATGGTTCCAGAATGCATCTCCCTTTATTTCTTCTGGTTGGGTGGACTATAGAACACTCCCACAACATGGTAGTGTCCTTTAAATATCTTCAGTGCTGTTAGGTAGAGGTGGTAATAGGTTTTCTGAGTACCACCAGAGAACAGAACTAGTACTAATTAATGGGTGGGCATGACAGGGAAGCATATGTGGGCTCTTAGAAGGAAGATGTTGCTCATCACTTGAGCTGTTCTCGATTGGAACAAGATGCCTCAGCATCATCAGTGGTGGTGGGCCATTAACAGGATGCCCCCTGGCTCTGGTTGTCCTGGCAGGGACCTCTGCACTGGAGAGAGGTGGACCTAGAATAGTGGCTCTCTAAGTGGGATCCAAGGACTCTTGAGGTCCTCAGACCCTTTCAGAGTGGCTGTGAGGTCAAAACTATTTTCTTAATAATATAAAGATACTTTCTTTTTTTAAAATTAATTTTTCCGTTTTTAACAATCCCTTCCATAAGTTTTAAATTTTCTCCCCCTCCCTTCCCAAGATGGCATTTCTTTTCTTTTATACACATTTTCACATTAATCATGTTGCATAGAAGAATTAAAATGAATGGGAGAAACCATGAGAAAAACCAAACCGAAACAAAATATGACAGAAGAGAAAATGGTCTGCTTCATTCTGCGTTCCAGTTCCATAGTTCTTTCTCTGAATGTGGATGGCATTTTGCCTTGAGTCCTTTGGGAATGTTAGCATTGCCGTGAATGGCTAAGTTTACCAGAAACAGTCCTCATGCCATGTGGCTGTTACTGTGTACAATGTTCTCCTGGTTCTGCTCCTTGCACTCAGCATCAGTTCATCTAAGTCTTTCCAGGTTTTTCTGAAGTCTGTTTGTCATTTCTTACAGCACAATAGTACTCCATTACATTCATATATCACAGCTTGTTTAGCCATTCCCCAATGGATGGGCATCCCCTCGATTTCCAGTTCTTGGCCACCACAAAGAGAGTGGCTACAAATATTTTTGTACATGTGGGACCTTTTCCTATTTTTATGGTCTCTTTGGGATACAGCCCTAGAAGAGGCATTGCTGGGTCAGAGGTGAGCATGTCCTCTGGGGGCTGCTTTATTCTCTCCTGCTCTGTTTGAAGGACAACCCAATCTTGTCTGAGGAAGACTGCAGCCTCAGTGACACCACACGACTCAGTAAAAGCAACATTGACATCTCGGGGACCTTGGAGGACGAGGAGCCTAAGATGTCTCTGCCTCGCAAACAGAGTGACTCCTCCACCTACGACTGTGACGCCATCAGCCAGCACCATACCTTCTTGTCCAGGTGAGTCCTCTGCTAGCTGAGCCCCAGTGATCACACAGGACTGGGTTGGCGCCACTCACAGGGTCTTGGGGCTGGGAGGGCCCTTGGAGACCTCTGGTCTGAGTCTTGCCTGACCAGCACACCTCTCCAGTACACCACTCCAGTGGCCATTCAGCCAAAGCCCAGAGCCCTCCACTGAGGAGGAATACTGCTCTGGTCACTCTGGCACAGCCACCACTGGGGAAGTTCCAAGTCCCTGGTTCTACTTCTGAGCAGGCAGTACCACCTTGTACAGCTGGCCTGCTTCACTCTGGGACCTCCTGGGCAATGCTGAGATTGGTCAGCTCCCATAGATGCTGACCAGTGGGGCCAAGGCAGCTGCCTTGAATCTTAGGATGGGGGTCTACTAGGCCTAGGTGCTGGGTTACTGGGGTCCTCTCTGACCCTGAGCTTCTTTCCTTTGACTCAGCATTCACTCCAGCATTCTGAAGGACAGTGCTGAACCTCCTACAGCTGGGACCCCCCATCTCTCTGAAACCAACCTGAGCCGGTTTGACTTCAACGTATCTGATTTTTTCCTCTTTGGCTCTCCATTGGGCTTGGTGCTAGCCATGAGGAGAATGGTCTTGCCTGGACTGGATGGTGAGTAGGGCCTATGACTGCTCAGCAGAGTGTGAGAGCCGGGCCTTCCCTGGCACCATGACTGGTGGGGTATCCCTTGGAGGAACCTGCACAAGAATCCCCACCTTGCTTCCTTCTTAGGGATGGGGAGCTCACTGCCACTCATTCTACTTGGGGTCAGATCTCATTGTCCAGAATCTTTTCCAAAGTAGGCCTCCCTATACATCCCTGCATTGTTCTTGGTTCCAAGCAGAACAAAGCTAAGCCCTCCTTTATGTTCTTAGACCTCTGCAGATGCTTGAGGCTAGTCATCATGCTCCCTGAGCTTTCTCTTCTACACATCATGTTCTTTTCACATGCTCTCATCTAACATGGGCTCAAGACCCTTCAGCCTAGGGTGGCATCCATTCCCTTCTTCCATTCCTTCTTCCCTCCCTCCCTCCCTTTCATTCTTCCCTCCCTCCCTCCCTCCCTCCCTCCCTCCCTCCCTCTCTTCCTTCCTTCCTTCCTTCCTTCCTTCCTTCCTTCCTTCCTTCCTTCCTTCCTTCCTTCCTTCCTTCCTTCCTTCCTTCCTTCCTTCCTTCCTTCTTTCCTCCCTCACTCCTTCTCTTTTTCCCTCCCCCTCTCCCTTGAAGGGCCTTACTATGTCTTCTTGAACAGAGGGACGAGGGGCATGCAGGGCCGAGGGCACCCTCTAGCATTGTGAAAGAAGTCACGTGTTGCCTGTTGCTTCCCACAGGCATCCAAGTCCGGCCTGCCTGCAGCCAAGTCTATAGTTTCTTCCATGCAGCTGACCCCTCAGCCTCGAGGCTGGAGCCTCTCCTGGAGAAGAATTTCCACTTGCTGCCCCCAGTCAGTGTGCCACGCTACCAGAGGTTCCCGCTGGGAGATGGGCAGTCTCTGCTCCTAGGTACCAGTCTCCTCCCCCAGTGTCCTGGGCACTTTGTTGCCCTTGGGGCCAAGAGCTGGCATAGGGAGGGGGCCCAGGCTAAGTGGTGATGATGCCTACCATCTTGGGGCTTTGGCACAGACACACCTTCAGCTGATGAGCTCTGCAGAGAACAGAATGGACTAACTCTAGCCACCCAGCCCTATCTCTACTCTGCCAGCAGGGATCATCGTCCCTACTCTTGGGCAGTGACCAGCTTGGCCAGAGGGATACATAGCACTCTGGGGTAGGAATGCCGCAGACACCAATGCTCCAAGAGAATTGAGAGATGTCATTATTACACCAGGTGGTCCTTCCCAGGATCTGATGGCTAGACCCCCATTCCCATGATTGTGTCTAAACTTTCCCTGCCTGACCCCCCCTAAATGCACTGGCAGCCCCCAAGGCAATGCAGCTGCTCCTGCTCCCTCAAGTCAGGAGTGTACCACCTCCTTGTCCGTTGTCCCTCATGCTTGCTGGAGTCTTTCCCACCACTAACTCCATGTTCCCTGCCAGGATTGGATGGACTGGGCCAGCTCTGCTCTCTAGGTGGCTGAAGGCTGAGGGCTGCTTTCCCCTCTGGCTTCCTGGAGCCCTGGCTGCCTTGTTCTATCAATTTGGGCATGTTCCCCTGTAGAATGTCAGGGGAAGGATCGTCTTGTTTGGGGCTCTGCACCCCTAGTACCTGGAGCATAGTAAGTACTTAATAGATGCTTATGTAATTGAGGAGAATCAACCCCTAAGATCCTCAGGCAGGATAAAGTATCTGAGTCTGTGCTTTCTGGGGGGAAGCAGGGAAGATGAGGTCCCTGACTGATGAGGTGCCTGGGCAGGAAAGAAGGGCCACACTCTCACAGAGTATCCCTTTCCTGTCTAGAGGACACTCTGCAGGCCCACAGTTCCTTGTTCTTGGAGAGTGGCCCAGCAGACAGCCCATCATCCCCAGATGCCCCAGCCCTGGCCCTCCCACCTCCTCAGGACCAGAGGCCAGGAAGGAAGTTCAGTGTGGACAGCTCCAACAGTGACAGCTCAGGATCCAGTGAGAGCCTGCCTTCAGCCAGCATGGCACACAGTGAGTAAGGGAGGCATGGGAGCTGTCCCCCAGCCCAGGTGCTAGGCCCAGGGAGGTCATCAGAAGAGCCTCCCCTCTCTGGCTGTCCTGTCTGGCACACAGTGAGTCAGAGGGGTTCAGGAACTGTCCCTAGCCTCTGTGCTAGGCCCCAGGGCCATCCCCAGAGGAGCCTCCTCTCTTTGCTCCTGTCTGTCTGGCTGCTGAAGGTGAAGAAGAGGGAGCTGTGGTTCAGACCTTTGAACAGACGTAGGAAGCCTAGCACACTCAGGGCTATAGACTAGCAGCTGGCACGTGGGCAGTCTTGGCTGGCTGGATCAGTACTGGCAGACCCACTGCAAAGGCACAACCTGATGCCGAGTCCTGGGGAAACTACTCTTCCATCTGGACTGTGAGCACCCAGGGAATGGAGCAGAATGAGGGTCAGTGCGGACTATGCCTTCCAGGAGTGAGGGCTATGAAGGTGGGGGCTATGCCTTAATTCTTCTAGGCCCTGGAACTTTGTGGTACTCCCCCTCTGGATGAACACATGTAAAACCCCTCCATCTTAGCCTGTCTTCAGGAATGAACCCTCAGGATCTTCATCTATTTGCTGTGGGCCCATCTGCAGGCCTACTCCTGAGGTCTTTCCAGCATGTACCTGAACTCCCAGGGCCTAGGCTGTGCCCCCAGGCCCCCTTACCATCCACCTCAGGCTATGGCGAGAATGTCCATGTCTTGGCTCCTGGCTGTGATCCTAGTTTGGTCACAGACCTCGGTTAGACGGGAGCTTAGCCTGTCACACAGGGGACAGGGAGGTTTTAGACAAAGCCCCCAGTGTAGACACTGCCAATGTAGACACTGCCAGTGTAGACGCTGTGTCCTCCTCTGTTTCTGCAGTTACCACCAAGTGGTGGGGAACCAAGCGGCTAGACTATGAACTCTACTGTCCCGATGTGCTCACGGCCTTCCCCACCGTGGCCCTTCCCCACCTCTTCCATGCCAGCTACTGGGAATCCACAGATGTGGTGGCCTTCATCTTGAGACAGGTACTGACTGCTACTTCCTAGGTTGATGACAGAGGGCTGCGAAGGGCCAGCTGCTTGACCTTGACTGCCCTTTGGAGCATCCCTGAGCTTGATGGCTGGGGAGGGCACTCCATATGTCCATCTGTCTGTCCCGTCTGTCCATCACCAGTCAGTTCTTTGGGGTCCTCTGAGTGCAGACCTGGAGCCAGCAAGGCCAGGAAGAGGACCTTCTGGCCTCATCCTCTCCCCTGGGTCAGGTGCTCGTCTCTGTTCCTTTGGGGCCTCCGTTCATCCAGGAGTCTAAGCTGCTTGTGCATTGACTGGGCAAGGCAGAGGCTTCTGAACTTCCTTCTCTGTGCTCACAGTGTACTGGGGGTTGCCATCTGAGAAGAATTCTCATCCAAGTTTTTCCACCTGTGGTGGCTGGCCCATCCCCCAGGGCTCCCTTTGGGACCTCAGCTCTGAGCAGGGTCTCAGCTTCAGGGCAGGGGCCCCCTGGTTTGAGGACTGGGATCTTTGGCAGGAGGCAGCATTTCTGCTGGGTCCCTTGGGTCCCGGATTCCCCCATGTGGAATTAGACAAGATAAAAAAAGGTTAGAGGAGGAGGGCGCCTTCCTAACAGGGAAAGAAACGGGAAGCCCAGGGAAGAGGGGTACATGCTCAGCCTCTCCTGTCTCCCAGGCCAGGGGGTTTTCCCTTCTGCCTCTCAAAGCAAGGGAAGCCACAGCTTTCTTTTTCCTTGTATTGAAGTATTAATGATGATGATAGCTAACATTTATAGAGCACCACTTGATGCCAGGCATTTGTGCTAAGCACTTTACAAACATTCTCTCATTGGATCCTCACAATGTCCCCTCCTGGGAAGGAGGCACTACTACTATCCCCATTTTGCAGATGAGGAAACTGAGGCAAACAGGGGTCAAGTTACTTGGCCAGGATCGCACAGCTAGGAAATGTCTGCAGGTGTGTTTGAACTCAGACCTTCCTGGCTTCAGGCCTTGACAGCCACAGAGAGGAATTCTACTTTTTTTTTTTTTGCAAGTTTTAAAGTTTATGTTAACCTTGATTACAGAATAAGAAAAGGCAAAAAAACCCCAAAACATTGCCATGTGCACAGCAGACCATGAAAGAGGATGCAATATAACACAATAAATTTCCATTTCAAGAAAGCCTACGTAATAAATACTCCACATTGTTTTCAGACTGTTCAGCTTTTCTTTGCTTCCCTGCAGTGCACTTTTTATTTTATGCTCCCTTCCAAGGCTACAATTAAGCACAGATATATGTGTGTGGATATGTGTATATGTGTGTACACATGCACATAGATATCCTATAAACATGTGCATATGTACACTTATACATTCATATGCATATATGTAAGATGGCACCATACTTATTTTCACTTCTCTGTTTCTCTGAAGGTGGAGAGCCTCTCCCTCACAGAGAGGGGTTTTGATGGAGGGACTGGGGAATTATGAGGGTGATCTGAGCAGGGGAATCCCATAACCTTAACAAGTAACATTAATGAAGACAAATCCTGGCTTGGGATAGGGATAGGGCGGGATAGGGTGACAAAGCCCAGACCAGGACCCAGATAAGGAGGAAGGAGGAGAAGGGTGCCAGCATTCTCAGGACTGCAGGGTTGGAGTGACCCCAGGGAAGTCACCAACTGTGATGGGCAGTCTGGACAGCAGGAAGGCCAGGTCTACAGCAGCTGCAGAGAAAGCAGGCCCCTCTGTCTGTGTTCAGGGGACAGGACCTTGAGGAAGGTGTCTGTCCTGCCCACATAATTGGGGAGAATCAGGCCATCCATTGAAAGGGCCTCTGAGGAAAGCAGAGCTCCCAGCCTGCCTCAGACTCTGCTGGTTACGGCCCCCCCACACAATGCTTGACAGACTCCCATAGAAATGCCCAACATTAAAGAGAATGAGCTGAGGAGGAAAACCACCCTCAAACCCCAAGGACTCCTTGTTTTGGGAAAGGATCATGTTGGATTTTCTCCTTTTTATGTAAAAATGGCCAAAGTCTCACCTCACAGGTTGGGGTTGACCTGTGATTGTCAGGCGGTGCATTGTACACTTCATGAGAGACCCTGCCTCCTGACCAGGGCTGTGTGAGACACCCCCCACCACTACCATGTGAGAGACCCTGCATGTCCACCGTCCAGCTCAAATACCTCAGACCCAGGATACCTTCCTCACTGAAGAAACAGCTGGAGTCAATGTCTGGGAGCTCTTGCATCTATTATCTTAGGCTGTCACAGAAGAAGTTTGCATGTTTTATGGTAACTTTCTAGCTCCTGCACAACACAGGAAGACCCGAAGACACTCCGCAATTGTTCAGACCCTTCTTCCCCTTTCCCTGGGGGCTCCTTCCCCTTGAGGATGAAATCAGAGAAAACAGATCACAGAAATTCGCTGCTAGGTCATCCTTGGAGATCACCAGATTCTGGGTGCTGATCTGGGAGGAATCTGGCCAGCTTCTTTCCTTTACTGATGTGGAAACTGAGACTCCCAGAGATCCTGGGATTTATTCATGAGACCCTTTACTACTCTTCACCGAGTGTTCATAAGGGCAGCTGGGCACTATAGGCACAATAATGGAGCTTACTGGGGCCTTCTGGAGACCGTGTTCTCTCTTGCCTTTGCAGAGTGGGGAAGAGAGGGAGAGATGGGATCTTCCCGGCACCCTTTGCCTCACATTTGACCTGATTCCGTGCCTGGCCAGCTTTGTCTGTGTGCAGAGGGAACAGCAGAGATTCTGGGGACCTCCCAGCATGAACTTAAGCTAGGTGCTGCTAGGTGGAGAAAGGATGGGTCTTGGAGTCAGGAAGGCCTGGGTTCAAATTCGGCTGAGACACTGACTTGCTGTGTGAGCCTAGGCAGAACACTTCCCCTCTCCACAGTTTGTGCATCTGTCCACTGGAGCTGGTCATAGCCTCGACCTCCCAGGGCTGTTTGTGGGAATTGAATAAATTAACATGCATAAGGTGCTTGAAGCATATAGAGATACCCCTGTGTTATCATCAGGACCCTTATTCCAAGAACCACAGGAGTCTACCCCCTCCCAGTCCCTGCATGAACTTCTGGCACCTTGGAATGCAGCACCTGGGCCTTCCATCCTGGCCTGGTCACTGCCCTGGAAGTCTGCAGGGCTAGGGCCTGAGAGGAAGCCCTAGGTGGGCCATCGGTTGGCAGTCAGTTGGTCAACAGGTATTTAATAAGTCCCTAACATGTGCCAAGCGCTGGGCCAAGATCTGAGGACAGAAAGAAAGGGGAGGTGCTCCCTCCCAGTCTAATGGGGCAGGGGAACTCAACAGGTAAATGTAAAACAAGCTGGTAAATGGCAGATGATTGGGGAGCCTTGAGCATTGGGGGCAGGGCAGGAGAGGTCTGGGAAAGGCTTCTTGGAGAAGGTGGAATTTTAGTTGTGACTTCAAGGTAGCCAGGAGACAGATGAGAATTCTAGGCATGAGACACAGTCTGAGAAGAGGCCTGGAGTGCAGAGGTGGAGGCCCTGGGTCACTGAGGGTAGGAGAGGGGAGCAGTGTCACTGGGTCATGAGGGTGGGGAGGGAGACCAGTATCATTGGGTCACTGAAAGTGGGAGAGGGGGGCCAGTATCACTGGGTCATGAGGGAGGGGTGAGGGGGCCAGTGTCACTGCGTCTATGAGGGTGGGGGAGGGGAGCAGTGTCACTGGGTCACTGAGGGTGGGGGAGATAGGGCCAGTGTCACTGCATCTCTGAGGGTGAGGGAGAGGGGGCCAGTGTCACTGGGTCACTGAAGGTGGGAGAGGGGGGCCAGTGTCACTGGGTCATGAGTGTGGGGTGAGGGGGCCAGTGTCACTGCGTCTATGAGGGTGGGGAGGGGAGCAGTGTCACTGGGTCACTGAGGGTGGAGGAGATAGGGCCAGTGTCACTGCATCTCTGAGGGTGAGGGAGAGGGGGCCAGTGTCACTGCATCTCTGAGGGTGAGGGAGGGGAGCAGTGTCATTGGGTCACTGAGGGTGAGGGAGAGGGGGCCAGTGTCACTGTGTCTCTGAGGGTGAGGGAGAGGGGGCCAGTGTCACTGCATCTCTGAGGGTGAGGGAGGGGAGCAGTGTCATTGGGTCACTGAGGGTGAGGGAGAGGGGGCCAGTGTCACTGCGTCTCTGAGGGTGAGGGAGGGGAGCAGTGTCATTGGGTCATGAGGGTGGGGGAGGGGAACAGTGTCACTGAGGGTGGGGTGAGAGGGCCAGTGTCATTGCATCTCTGAGGGTGTGGTGGGTTATATGGACCAAGCAGGGGATGGTGCATTGGATCCTGGAGGTAGTAGAAAACCACTGAAGGTGACAGCAGGGAAGTGACAATCCAGCCTGTGCTTTAGGAAGACCTCAGCCTCAGAGGGCTTGGGAAGGAAGCATGGTACAATGGGAAGAGCTCTGGGTTCAAATCCTGACTGCCTGTGTGATCTTAGGCAGGTCACCTTCTGTCCTGGGCTTTCTCAGTTTCCTCCTCTGTAAACTGAGAAGGCAGTTTCAGAGCCCTCCCAGCTCTTAGCTCTCCTCCCATTGCACACCACACATCTCTGCCTACTTTGTGTGTATCTTGTGGTCCTCCTCCCCAGTGCCTGGAGGGATGGCTGCATTGTCTCTCCTTTATCCCTTGCACAGTGACTGGCACACAATAGGTGCTTACTAAGCGCATGTAGCTGGTCCCTAACCCTGTGGTGTCTGCGCTTCTCTGTGTGACCACAAGGTAACCTCCCCTGCCAGCATTTCCTCTCTTTGTTCCTAAGGACAATGTCTCATTATTTCCTCCCCCATCCCTCTCCCGTCTTTGCTTCCCTGTGTGGCCTCTGAGATGCCTGCCATGGGTCCATATTTCTTTTCTTGGCTCTCAGGTAACTCCCCCTGATCCTCACTGGCAAAGCTTTCTTGCTGTTCAGTGTCTCCTTCTCTGTCTGGGGAGTGGGAGGGTGGGGGAGAGAACTGGAGGACAGGAGCCACCCATGCGTGTGTGTGCGTGTGCGTGTGTGTGGTCTCTCCGTAGGTGATGCGCTATGATAGCCGAACTGTAAAGGAGAATGACGGACTCGATCCATCCACACTGAGCCCATCCAACCCCAGAGAAAAATGGCTCCGCAAGCGGACCCAAGTGAAGCTGAGGGTAGGTGAGGCTTGGGCCCCTCCACGAAGGGGATAGGTCAGAAGCTGCACCCTGTCCTCTATGTCCTGAGGGCCTGGTCATATCTCACGATGGAACATCAGGGACTGGTCTAGGCCCCACACCACAGGAAAGCAGGTGCTTTCAGGTTCAAATTCACGAATAGACTGGTGTTTCCCTGAGGGGCTTTCCACACCTAGGCTGGAGAATGGGACCAAGCCCTCACCCCTGGGATGCTGGCTCTTTCCAGACACACATAGGTCCTTCTGAATGTCTCTTGTGTCCTTCCACCCTCACCCCAGGGAAAGGGAAGGAGCAGCAAATTTGGGCACTGTCCTGAGGGACCTCCCAAGTGTGGGCTGGGAAGACATGAGACATGGGCATTATTGGAGAACAGTGTGATGACTGACTCTGTGGTCAGGTGCTGAAGCCAGCCAGCCAACATCGATGAAGAGAATACTATGTGCTGGGCCTTGTGCTAAGTGCTGAAGGAGTTCAGAGGAGGGAGAGGCCAGTGGAAGCTTTGACCTTGTGGGATGGGAAGGACTCCCTGGTCAAAGAGGAGGGGAGAGGGGCCAGGGCTGACACTGGCTGGGGCCTCACTGCCTCAGCAGGTGGGGGCTGTCTCAGCCTTGGGGAGTAGGCTCTTTGCCTGGTTGGCAAACTCCCTGGCAGTGATGCCCATGTTCCCCATGCCAGCCACCTCTGCAGCCTCAGGCGTAGCTGGTCAGTGGGCACCATGCTCCTCTCTTCAGTCGAACAGCATTTCTGCCACATGTCACACATGTGAAATCTCATATTTCCTGCTTTTCCTCAGACCTGAGACCTTACATGGGAGCTATGGAGTCATATGACCTGTGAACCCCCATGCTCCCATCCCCCCTATGAGTGGGCCAAAGGGACAGTCAGGTTCTTCCCCCTAAGCTGGGGTCCCCAATACTTATTCCCTCCAAGGTATGGAGGGAAGAAGCCCAAGGGTAGAATGTTGGCTGAAGAAAGGGAGATTCCTGAACACTGGCACCTTACCTGGCCATGTGGGCTTTGGACCAAGGCTGCATGAGCACCATGATTGTTTCAGGGTGTCTTTTGTTAGCATCTGATGGGATAGGTGAACATTTGAAGCAACATTATTAAGCACCTACTGTGTGCCAAGTGCTGTCATTAAACAGAGCAAGAGCATTAAACAAAAACAAGAGCCTTCCCCTCTCCCGAGGAGCTTACGATCGAATTGGGGTGTATGTGGGAGAATAATGTGCATGAGGAGAGATGGGGGTATGAAGTCAGAGGGCAGATGGCTTTTCAGCAGAAATGATTATTCCAGGATTATTCCAGAACCAGAAAGTATGTGGCGGGGAGGCAGAGGTTAGATGACTGGAGGGAAGATGACATTCAGGGGGCAACTTGGGCCAACCTAGAAGCATTGGACCCCAAGATCATCCTCGAATGGAAACCTCAGGATAAATATGTTGGTTTTATACCCTCCTTAGTGACACTCCTTGGGTGTAAAGCTGGCCACACTGTTCTTGGATAGATTGAGCCAATATCCCTATCCTTTCAGAATGTGACGGCCAATCATCGTGCCAATGACGTGATTGCTGCAGAAGATGGTCCGCAGGTCCTGGTGGGGCGGTTCATGTATGGTCCTCTGGACATGGTGGCCCTCACAGGAGAAAAGGTATAGAGCTCTGGGACCCAGTCCTCTCTGCCCTTCTGCACCCAATTTGTACTGCCCAAAATGATGGGCAGCATCTAACATCTGATGATGTTAGAAGGAGAAGCTGGGCGCTTCTATGTGGGTACATATTCTCTTTCTGCCTGACTGGGAGTTCCCATTCACACCCCATATTCACACAGGACTGGGAATTATTCCCAGAGTCCACTCCCTGTCTGAGCTCGCTCCTCTGAGTCAGGACCTTTCCTCTGTAGGCTTTGGCCCCACAGGAAGTGAGTTGCCAGACCCTGTCAGACTAAATGCAGACTAGGGGCCAGACCCATAGGCATTAGCCGTCAGTGCCTTCAGTGCCAAAGGCTTCAGGGTCCCTGGTCTCTGACTGTGCCAGGGGCTCCTGCCTTTCCAGGGTTCCCCAGGGAGGCTTGGTCAGGTCAGCTGACTCCCTTGGGCTCCACTGCCTTCTAGTGGGGTTACACTGGCCAGTCCTCAAACAAACCCCAGGTAGCCTGTCCCAGACATGGGGCCCATGGGGACAAAGCTTGGGTCCTGGCCTACTTGGGGGACTTAGTACTCAGCATCCCCCAGAGTCTTCCTCTGGTAGGGCAGGTCTGGGCCTTTGGGGACAGAGCTTAGGGCCCAGTACTCCTGGGGAGACTCAGCTGGCAGGACCCTTGCAGCTCATCTACCCCTACAGGTGGACATTTATGTCATGGCAGAGCCATCCTCAGGGCGCTGGCTGTTCTTGGACACAGAAATTACCAACAATAGTGGACGTATCACATACAGTGTGCCCAGGGCTAAGCGACTCGGGGTTGGGGTCTATCCCATTAAGATGGTGGTCAGGTAAGGTGACCTTCCTTCCCCTGCTTCCACAGGCCCAACTGTCCTTTTCCACCCCATTCCCCACTCAGTAAACTCATCTTAACTCCTCAACCTGCAGAGAGTTTAAAAGAAGATGACCTCAGTCCCACTTCCCCAGGAGGTCCTGGGTGGGGTAACCCGGAGAGGGACCAGCCATCCCAATGCTTGGAGGTGACAGTACCCAGAATGGAAAGGAGAGGCCTCTGAGCTCTTCGCCAGACTAGCCCTCTAGGTCACTTCAGGCCAGGCCCCTTTGTGCCTTTCAGAGGTGACCAGACTACCGCCATGAGCTACTTAACAGTGCTCCCCCGAGGCATGGAATGTGTCGTGTTCAGCATCGACGGCTCCTTTGCTGCCAGTGTCTCCATCATGGGCAGCGACCCCAAGGTCAGGGCAGGGGCTGTGGATGTTGTCAGGTGAGGAACAGTTGGCCTTTCTCCGGCTCCCTTGTCAGTGGCCCTGAGGGAGGATGTTTGGGCAAAGAGCCACTTGTGGAACAAGCTGACACTAAAACTGGGCTCTACTTCCCCTTTTCTTCCTCTCTTCCTCTTGTCTGGCCCACCTGGGAATCTGGGGATCTGGATTCTAGTCCTGCTTATTTCCTTCACCTTTCTGGGTGCCTCCTTCCCTGCCTCCCTGGCACGCTGTGTGGATAATAAAGGAGAAAGAGCTTGCGTGCTAAGCACATGCTGCACATCAGTCAGTCAAGAAGCATTTTATTTAGTATCTGCTATGTGCTAAGCACTCTTCCCAGTGCTGGGGATATAAAGAAAGGCAAAAGACAGTCTCTCCACCCAGGAGCTTAACCATCGAATGAGGGAGACAACAAGCAAAAGAGTTGTGTGCAGGTGAACTACAGCTGAGAGAGGAAGTGTATTATCAATGGGGAAGGCATTAGCGTTAAGGGGGATCAGGAGAGGCTTCCTGTAGAAAGTGAAATTTTATTCGGGACTTAAAGGAAGTCGGGGAGGTCAATAGGCAGAGCTGAGGAAGGAAAGTGTCCCAGGCCTGGGGGATGGTCAGAGAGAATGCCCAGCCTGGAGCTGAGAGACAGAGGGTCTTGTTTGTGGAACAGCTGGGAGGCCGGGGTCACTGGGCCAATAAGCACTTGTGTGTATGGAGACAGGAGGAAGGATATGTAAAGTGGATAGAGACTGCAAAAATGAGGAGGCAGGTTATTTTTTTAAAGTTTTTTCATTTTTATTTTCAGTTCCAAATTATCTCCCTCCCTCCTACCCCTCCCCATCGATTGAGAAGGCAAGAAATAGAATACCCATCATACATAGTTCCATGTTAGACATGTTGTAAAAACGAAAACAAACAAGAAAAATAAAGTGGGGCAAATGCCTCCATCTGCACTCTGAGTTCATCCAATATTTCCCTAGTGTTGGATAGCATTTTTCATCATGGGTTCTTGGGAATTGTCTTGGATCGTTATATTGCTGAGAAGAGCTAAATCTTTCACAGTTGATCATCATACAATGTTGTTGCTACTGTGTACAATGTTCTCCTGGTTCTGCTCACTTCACTCAGCATCAGTTCATCTAAGTCCAGATTTTTCTGAAAGCATGATGCTTGTCATTTTCTTATACCACAGTAGTATTCCATCCCAATCATATACCACAACTTATTCAACCATTTCTCAATGTATGGGCATATCCTCAGTTTCCAATTCTTTGCCTCTACAAAAAAAAAAAAAACCTGACATAAATATTTTTGTACATATAAATCCTTTTCCATTTTCTTTGATCTCTTTGGATGTAAACCTAGTGGTGCTATTTCTGAGTCAAAGTTCAGTTTTATAGCCCTCTGGCCATAGTTCCAAACTGTTTTCTAAAGCGCTTGGATCAGCTCGCAATTCCACTGAGTGCATCAGTGTCCCAATTTTTCCACATACTCTCCAGCATTTGTCATTTTTCTTTTCTATTATCTTAGCCAATCTGATGGTTCTGATGTGGTACCTCAAAGTTGTTAAAATTTGCATTTGTCTAATTATTAGTGATTTAGACCTTTTTCATATGATTATAAGTAGCTTTGATTTCTTCTAAAAACTGTTCATATCCTTTGACCATTTATCAACTGGAAAATGACTCTTATTTTTGTAAATTTGACTCAGTTCTCTACCTATCTGAGAATAATGAAAGGAGAAGTCTCACTCTGAATGGAGGGCCAGGGGATGATCTCCATGACTTTTATCAGAGAAATCTTGTTGGGAATCACTGCCCCCCCCCTTCTTACTTCTAATTTTGGCTGTATTGGTTTTGTTTTGTAAAAAAAAAATTCATTTCATGTGTTTAAAATTATCCATTTTATATCCTATGAACCTCTCTATCTCTTGTTTGGTCATAAATTCTTCCCTTATCCATAGATCTGTAGCTTACAGGTAAGCTATTCCATGCTCCCCTAATTTGTTTATAGTATCACATTTTATGCCTAAATCACGTACCTATTTTGACCTTATCTTGGTATATAGTGTGAGGTATTGGTCTAGGACTAGTTTTTGTCAAACTGCTTTCCACTTTTCCCAGCAATTTTTGTCAGATGTTGAGTTCTTATCCCAAAGCTTGGCTCTTTGGGTTTCTCAGATACTAAGTTACAGTGGTCATTTTCTACTGTGCATCTATTCCACTGATCCACCACTCTGTTTCTTGGCTAGTACCAGATTGTTTCAGTGATTACCGCTTTGTAATATAGTTTGAAATCTGGTATAGCTAGGTCACCTCTTTTCACATTTTCCCCCTTGACTCTTTGTTCTTTCAAATGAATTTTGTTACTTTTTTCCCTAGTTCTACAAAGTAATTCCTTGGTGGTTTGATGGGTATGGCACTGAATAAGTAAATAAAAATTGTCATTTTTATTATATCAATTCATCCTTATCCACAAGGAATTACTACTTCTCTAGTGATTTGCCTCTATCATTATTTGTGTGAAAAGTGTTTTGTGAGTGGATTCATTTGGTTTCTGAGTTTGTCTTGACAGGCAGATTCCCATGTATTTTGTATTGTCTGCAGTTACTTTAAGTGGAGTTTCTTGTTCTGTCTTGTGCTGCTGACAAAGATGCTGATGACAGGTGTGGGTGTATTTTACATTCTGCAGGCACTGGCAGGACCTGGGCTATTTGATCCTCTACATCACTGGGCGGCCAGACCTGCAGAAGCAGCGGGTGGTGTCCTGGCTGGCCCAGCACAACTTTCCCCAAGGCATGATTTTCTTCTCTGATGGGCTAGTGCATGACCCCCTGAGGCAGAAGGCCATCTTCCTCCGGAACCTCATACAGGAGGTGGGTGCAGAGTTGGGCAGGGCAGGGCTGGGCAGTATAACATACCCAGTCCTGCATAGGCTTCCTGAAGGAGGTGGTAATGTGGAGCCTTGAAGGGAGCTGTGGACTCCGGGGAGGGGGCACTGAGGAGGGAGAACATATGAGCAGAGGAGGTGGTCTTTGCAAAGGCTCTGAGATGGAAGATTTGTGTCTTGTAGGGAACACCAAATAGCCTAGTGTGGCTGATGTCTACGATGCCCAGACTGCTTTCTGGGGGATGTCACCTTGATGAACCCAGAGCCAACTTAGCCACAGCCTGCACCTCCCTCTAGTGGCTGAGCATATGGCAGCTCACCCACAGTTGAACTGGCACCCTAAAGGTTGGCTGTGGCCAGACTGAGATGTGGCTGGCTGAGCAGTGTGCATAGGGGCCTGAGTCCAGGGCTCAGCTTCTGAGGACAAGATGGTAACTGAAACTTCAGCTGCCTTAGACTCAAGAAGGTCATAGATCCATTGCTTAGGTCATGGAGATCACCCCCTGGCCCTCCATTCAGAGTGAGACTTTTCTCTTTACCTTCCCTGCCCTGAGTCTTATCCAGTTATGATCAATGGAGGAGGCCAAGGGAGAATGCTTACAGAACTGAGGGAGCAGGTGCACCAGGCTGGTGTGGGGATAGACCAAATCAGACTTCTTCAGCCAGTGGGGAAACATTACCTAAGCTCTGGGGTGCAGAGATTAGACATCATGGGGACGAAGATGTTACCTGGGGCACAGCATGGCCAGGGACATTTCTAGTATGGTATCAACAAGCATGTCCATGTGATAATGAAGCAGGGAGATTGCTAGGAGTTGTGGGGGGTTCTTTGGCCTATGCTGGCAGCTCAAGGGGTCCTGGCCTGTGCCAACAGCTTGGAAAGTCTCTGGCCTGTGCCGCAACTTGGGGCTCCCTGGCCTGTGCTGGCAGCCTGCTGGGCTCTACTGATCTCAGCCTCCCTCCTGGGGGTTTTGTGTGCTTTTCAGTGTTTCATCAAGGTCAGCGCTGCCTATGGTTCTATGAAAGACATCTCTGTCTACAGTGCCCTGGGTCTGCCCTCCTCCCAAATCTTCATTGTGGGTCGCCCAGCCAAGAAGTACCAGCATCAGTGCCAGGTACTGGAGGGTGTGAGGTGGGGCAGCCAGTCCTGTGTGGGGGTTCTGGGGGGCTGCACGGTTCCTTCTGAGCCTCTTCTTTTGGCCCCAGTTCCTCAGTGAGGGATATGCAGCTCATCTGGCCTTGCTGGAGTCCAGCCACCGGGCCCGGCCCAAGAAGAACAACTCTCGAGTGATCTTACGCAAAGGCAGCTTTGGCCTCCACTCTCAGCCTGAGTTCCTGAGAAAGAGGAACCATCTGCGCAGGACGATGTCTGTCCAGCAGCCAGACCCACCAGTGGCCACCCCAAAGCCAGAGCGGGCCCAGAGCCAGCCAGAGTCAGACAAGGACCATGAGCAGCACCTCCCATCAGCGGCCTGGGCCCGGGGTGGCCCACACAAATTTGAGTCAGTCCCCTAAAGTTGGGGAGCCATAGTTTGGGGCTGCCTTCCTGAGTGGGAGGCCTGCCTGGAGGAGGTGGACGTAGAGGAGGGGGGTGGGTCAAGGGTCAGTCTGCCTTCTCTCAAACACAAGGAGTTTTTCTTCTTTGTTCCCCTCCCTGTGTCTGTCCAGAAATGCCCCCCTAGAGAAGCTGTGACCCAAACCTTGTGAGTGTGGGCGCTCTGGGGAGTGTTTGTGGGGCGTTGGGCGCTGCTTGTGGCCTGAGGCTATGGTAGCCCTGGGAACAGAATAGTGGAGCAGCAGGCTGTCAATGCTCCCTTGGTCCCCAGGGACCAGGGATGAACCAGCTCCTGGGGGAGGGGTAGATGGGTGGGCCTGGTCACAGCAGCATCAGCTTTGGTCCAAGAACTGGCCTCCTTTCCCCAGGCTTGGGGCATTCTGGGGACTCCCTGGCAGGTTGTCCAGGTGTGGGAAAGGCCTGTGGCTGTAGGCCAAGGCTGTTATGTCCACAGAGGTGACTAACATGTATGGGTCTGTCATATTTTCCAATGGCCAGCAGCACTCCCCACCCCTCAGGGAGGTCTTGAGAGATGCTGTTGCCGCTGGTGATAGCCCTCACTCTTCCCACAGCAAGGTCTCAGGCTGCAGAGCCCCCAAATACTTTGCAAAGCGACGGGGCCTTCCCTTCATAGTAGGCGGCCGTCTTTGTCAACGTCTCCCACTAGGGGCCGGTGCTGGTGGAGCTGTCCCCACCCATGCTCATCGGCTGCCCTCTTGGAAGGGCTTGGGGTTACTTTAGAGTCCCTGAGTTCTATGGGCTCTCTCCACCCTGACCCCACTGACTTGGAGTGAAGAGCCTTAGGGGCTGGCAAGGGTTCTGTCACAGTGTGACCACAGGCAAGCCCCTTCCCTTGAGGGGCCTCAGTTCCCTGAGGGCGTTTGACTTGATAATCTTGAGATCCCATCTCATTAACTACCAGTGGTTATGATAGGTCTCTGACCTTCCCTCTGCTTCACCCATTTTGTGGACAGCCCCCTCCCCATCCTTCCCCTGACCTGCCAAGGCTTAGCACTCCCCTCTTCAGGAAGGCTAGCCCATGGCTGGTGGTCAGTGAGGGAGCTGGCGTAGGACAGAGGGAAGGTTAGAAGGAGGCTGGTGAGGGTGGGAGGGTGCCCTGGGTTTCCCAATCACTTCCAGGGAGACTGTCCCATTTCTGTTTGGAACCTGCCTGGGGCCACTTCCTGTCCAGCGCACACCTTCATGCAGCATGACCATTGGTGTCTAACCCCTCTGGGGAAGCTCCTCTTGAGCCCCTCTGCCCCTCAAAGGCTGCCAGAGCTGCTTGCAGAGGGACCAAGGCTCACCCTTGTCTTCTTTGACTCATTTACATGCCCACCTGGTTTGTGACTGGAGGGTTTTGGAGGTCAAAGCCCCTGAGCTGATTTGCTCCCCAGCTCGATTTCTCCTAGCCTTGGCCCCTGCCTCCACCACAAGCCTGGCTGGTGTCCAGCTGGCACCTGGCTGGATCCCTGCCTAGCTTATGTTCCAGCTGTTTCCTTGGGCATTTCTTGGGTTGAGAGCTGGGACAGCGCCTCCCTTCTAGGGAAGCAGCTGTGGATGGTTGAGACGGCCTGGTTTGCTTTGGCCTTGGTCTGGTGAGTGCAGCACTGCTTCTGTCTCATGTCTACCTCTGTGGGTGGGGGAGCTGATTGTACTCCAGCCCAACCCTTCTTAGGCTGGAGCACAGTTGTCTGTGAGCAGCAGTCAGTCAACAAACCTTTATTAAGTGCTTACTGCTGATCGCCTGCAGGGTGCCTGCCCTCCTCAGTCCCAGTCCCTTTTGACTGCTGGGCTGACCACCAGACGTGCTTCTTTTCTTTAGGTCACCCCTGGCCAGGCCACTCTTCCCTGGGGCTCAGCAGAGCTCTGGTTGGGTGGTGGAGGGGTGAAAGGGACCTCATCTCTGTCCAGTCTCTTTGACTTGGCTCAGCCCCGGCTCCACACATATAAGGCCCTGGCTCATTAGGAGGGCACTGGCCCAGACTTCAGCCTTGCCCTGAATTCCATTCCCCAGCCTTATGAGGCTGCTCTGAGGGGCTAGTGAGAATCCGGGGGTGTCTGGAGTACAGCCTGCTGTATTTCCTTCACAGATCAGGCCATGGGGGCAGAGGCCTTCAGCTCCCAGGTGGAAGGCATGTGGGCTCGTTTCTCCTTGGAGGGTCAGTTGAGCTCAGTACTGGGGTCTGATGGAGAGGCCTGTTGGACTGGAGTCCAGCACAGGTTTGACCATTTCATCTGGTTGGGCAAGGCTGGGCTTGGCCCATTTGTTGTTCAGAGTGCTGAGGGCCTACTGGCAAACTTCCCATGTTCCCAGGGAGTCAAGTCAGGACACTAATTTCTCCAGTGAAGGTGCTGGGGTGCTCAGCACACTGGCTTGGGCCTCTCCTCACATAGGGGCTGGGGGAGGCTCCCTTAGTCCTCCAGAGCCTGCTGCAGTTGCCCCACCAGCCCCATCCCTTCAGGCCCCACAGTAGCAGGGGAGCCCTTCTCAGATACCACCTCACCCCTCGGGCTGAGATTGTGTGTGCATGTGTACATGCATGCACAGGCAGCTCCCTGTACATCATTGGAGGTTAGTCTGATGTCTCCCAGTGAAGCTGGAGAAAATGTACTTGGCCAGTGAGGGCTGAGCACAGGTGACATCCATCCATCCCAAATGAGGTCAGCTCTGCACTCCTCCCCTCTTCACCCCACTGCCGACAAGGCTACAGTTCTAGGCATGGCTGCCCACCTAGGGTTTGCCTGTGCTTGGGTCTTGGGAGCCAGGAGCTCTCCAGCTGCCCCTAGGTCTGTTCACTGCCCCTGCTCCAGAGGAAAGGTCCTGCTCATACATTTTATTGGATAGCTCACCTTTCCCTTCAGTCAACACCTGATGATTCTGGGCTAGGGGGAACAAAGGCTGGGAACTGTTCCCAGAAGATACTAGAGACGTGTGGGGGCCGGGAGGGAGCCATTGGCTGGGCAGGAGGAGACGGTTAAAAGCAATCACTTTGAGGCCCATGCCCTAACTTGAGATCTGACTAGGTAAGATGGGTTCTACAGAAATGCGCAATGGTCACCCTGCATTGAGTAACTGCTTTACCCACATAACCTTTTCTTCCTTCCTTGACAAGAGGGGAGACCTGGGTGCTCTGCCCGGCTCTTCCCTGACTCCTTGGGCCTTATCCTTTGCTCCCCCCCTTTCCCGGTCAACCCTCACCATCCTTTTTTTAGACTTAAGACTTCTGTGGGTCCTGTTGGGGCAGAAGGGAGACTGAGACTCTTGCGTGGCTTTTGGGGAGGCAGCCAGGAGGATGGACCAAGTGAACCATCCATGGTTGAGCTCTCTGGGCATGTGGGCAGAGGAGGGCAGCCATGACCCTCGCCAGGGACCCCCATTCCACTAAGGTCTCTGAAACATCTTTTTTTCTTGGCTCTTGTAGTGGTCTCCATTAATCCCATGTAGTTTCCAATATCATTTGTCAGTGAGGTCATGTGGTGACAAAGGTTCTTTCTTATTCCTCTCTTGTACAAAGTGGGTCTAAACATGTACACTACCAGATTTCTTAGAACCGTGTTGTGATTTTTACACAAGGTCTCACTTTTGATGGGAGCTGGTCTTTGCCTCTCCAGTACTGTCACAAATAAAAACCTGCCTTGCCTTTGAGAATGCTGATTGGTGTTCCCAGAAGTGTCCTGGGCTTCAGGCTATACTGGCTAGGGCCTGAACATAGACACTGCTTTCACATGTTTACCCAGCTGTGGCTTGGGAGCTCAGCCCTGCTCTGGATCCTCCATTCCTTAGGTACAAGGATCAGGGTCAGGTATCTGGGGAAGGGCGCATTGACTGGAGAAGACAGAGACCTAAGGCTGGTACTGGCTCACCAGGGCCCCTAGCTTCTGGGCTCATGTCTACGTGCAGTGACATCCCTGCCAAGGTCCCATCTCTCAATCTCCCACCCATATGTATAGAGGGCATTCCCTGACTGTCTCTAGACCAGACACATCCTGCTATGGATCAAAAGCCCCACAGTAGGAGAGAAGAAACAATATTTATTATCAGTAGGGGACAGAAGGCTTTCCTTCAAGGGAGGGTCACTGTAGTGGTTTTAAACAGCCAAAGTCTAAGCAAGGGGCAGCGTCTGTCAGCCCTAGGTCAGCAGGGTCAAGTCCGGGTGGGACAGACAAGACGGTGGAGCTGCCTGGAGGCTGGGAGCATGTATGCCCAGCCTGGCTGGGCTCAGCTGCTGCTGCATGTAACCCTGATGCCACCTCGTGGCAGCAGCTCCTTTCTGCCCACAGTGGGGGCAGGCTTGCAGAAGAAGCCCTGTGGAAGTTTGGAAGCTTCGGTCCCAATGTGAGGTTTGTGGGTGTCCGACCAGGGAGCCACCTTCTTTGCCAGGGGGCCACACCTTAATGTTGCTGGCCACCACGGACACGCCTCCGTCCAGAAGCCCAGGAGCGCCTCTCAGACTGGCGCACAGCCCTCAGGTTGTGGGTCATAAGCAGGTGGTAATGAGCTATTGCTCGCTTCCTGCAGAGGACCCGAGGATCCTTTAGGCCACAGGGCCCAGCCAGCCCCACCCTCTGGATGCCTCCTCAGGCTGGATACCAGAAGACCCTCCCCCCAGGAAAGGAGAGGGATAGAGGGGAAGGGCTGGGCCACCAGCCCCCTCAGAAGGGGCTCCTTATGCTGGGAGTGTACCCTGGGCAGGGGCTGTTCCAGCTTCCCCAAGAAACCCGCAAGCAAAGCTGGACTTTTGGGACCCTGGAGATGCCCTCAGGACCACCCCCCTGACTGTCTCCCTTAGTCTTTACCTGCCATGCCCACGCCCCCCTCTTCAGTTTTGAATGAGAGAAACAGTCAAGTCACTAAGACAAGAGATAGGAGAGGGAGGAGGACTTGTTATCACTCACAGCCCAGGAAGCCTGAGAGCAAGGTGCAGGACCTCAGCCCAGTTCCAAACCTGTATGTGTGTGTGTGGGGGGGGGGGTGGGGGGGGCACTGGCAGGGTACCTGGGAACTGGGCTGTGCTGGGTGCTCCTGCCCTGGCTGATAGTGTGGATGAGGAAAGGGCTTCAGGGGTAACACCCTCCACTTCTGCCCCCAACCCTGGCCCACACTCACCTCTCATCTGTGGCGATGGCCTCATCAAAGGCTTGGGACAGGTGCTTCAGCTGCTGGATGCCTGTGGCCACAGACTCCACCTCCTCATCTGAGCACCCATCTCTGGATGGAGCAAGGACAAATGAACTGGTCAGGAAGGGGATAGGAAAGCCCTGGTGGCCAGACTTCCAAGCCCTAGGCCCCCAGGAGACTAGACTGTGACCAGCTGGAATCCAAAACCAGGTCTTCTGAACATACTCCCTGTTGCAAGGGCCCTGGGGGTCCAGGAAGGAGAGGGGCAGGCTTGCCTTGTGGAGCAGAGAGGAGCCAGGGATGAGTATGGACTTCGGAGTGCTGCTTCCCGCTGGGAACGCCTCCGAAGAGGAAGGAGGGGGTCCTTGGTGATCCACCTGGAGAGCCTTCTCAGTCCTGAGGCCTGCAATGGAGGCATGGCAGTCCACTGCCTAGTCCCAGAGCTTGGTAAGGGAGCCATGGACAGCCGGGCACTCCTCCTCCTCCCATGGGCATGGCCAGTGTCTCTCCTCTGGCCACTTCCCTGGCATGACTTCTGGATTTTCTGTAATGGAAAGACACACAGAGTCAGCCAGGATCACTGCGTGCATGGACGCGGAGAGGCCAGACTGATCCCTCGCGAGGAGGTTCCCCCTGGGTACCTGAGCCACGGATCCCAAGGCCTTCCTGGCAGAGCAGCCGGTCCCCCTTGCTCTCTCTGAGCCTTCCAGGGGCTTCCAGCAGGGCCCGTCTCGAAAGTTGGCATCGAGGACTCCCAGGGGCAGGCGTCTGCTTAGGCGGGTACACAGGGTGTCCTGAGAGCCGGCCGGCGGCTTCCTGGGGCCCGGCTGTGGACTCTGCTTCTCCTCGGTTAGCATCTGGTGGCTCCTGCGGCCTCTGGCCGCACCCAGACCTGGCCACACCAAAGTCATCGCTGCACTTGGCCTGGGACCTCCCTGCGGGGAACCGACAAGGGCGGGGTGGGCTAAGCTGGTCCACAGCCTTCTCCTTTGCTGGGTGGTGGCGGTGTCCTCAGGGCTCAGGGTGGGGGATGGGTAGGAGGCCTTTGTGTGAGTGCAGGACCTCTGCCCCTCCCTGCTGCCCGGCGGGCGGGGGTGGGGGGGGATGGAGGGAAAGGGAGGGTCCTAAGTGGGGGCGCGGGGGTTATTTGGGAAGTGGGGACACAGGAACAGGAAGAGGCCAAAAAGGCCTTGGTGCGCAGGGTTGCAGGGGAGAGGGGGGGCGAGTCAGAGGCCTGGGGGGCTGGAGGAGGGGCAGGGATCCTGGAGCCCTGGAGGGGTGGGCGGGGGGGCGGGGTCAGAGGCTGTGCTGCTCCCCGCGGGGCACCACGTAGCCTAGGCCTCAGTACCCCAACCTAGCTCCAGGCGCCTCTCGGGGACCCCCTACCTCTGTGCGTCCGCGCCCCGCCCCACGTCCGGCTCCTCTACCCACCAGGTTCAAACTGGCCGCCGGGCCCGGGCCCACCTCCCATTGGTCCAATGCTCCGCCCCCGGGATCTCAGCGTGCCCTCCCATTGGTCTATTGGAACCCAGGGGGAGGAATCCTTTTCTGCAATTGGTCCGATGCTCCGCCCCCAGTGCGCAGACAATTGTCCCAGTGCTCCAAGATGCCCCGCCTCAAACCTGCATACCGCCTCACCATTGGTCCGTGGGAGTTCGGGGAGCAGCCCTGTTTCCCGCCCCGAGCCCGTAGCGCCTTCCCACGGCTCGGTTGGAGCCCCGCCCTTACTGTTTGTCTGGCTGGCCCAGGGCCAAGCTCTTTGCAGCAGGCTTGAGAGGCTGTGGAGTGCGGGTGGGGGTGGGGAACGCCGCGGGGAGGGCATCTGGCCCGCCAGAGCTGGAAGTGATCGGTCAGAGCCTTCAGCCGCAAAGCATTTCCGCTGTGGCCATTTCTGAAAATCCTTGGCCCAGCCCAGGCTGCCTTCGAGGGCTTTCTCTCGAATTGACAGGTTGGTCAGTGACCGTGGGACGCAGACTCCAACCTGACGGCCCACCGAGGCCTCAGTGACCAGTGATCTCTTAATGTCCTTTTTTCTGACCGCATTCTCCCCGACCTCGTTGCAGCCTTGGACACTGTTCGTCACAGTCTTCGGGATTTTCTTCTCTGGGTTTTCAGGACACCTTTCTGTCCCTCTGTCTCTCTGTCTCTCTTTTTCTCTGTCTCTCTGTCTCTGTTTCTCTCTCTCTCTCTCTCTCTCTCTCTCTCTCTCTCTCTCTCTCTCTCTCTCTCTCTCTCTCTCTCTCTCTCTCTCTCTCTCTCTCTCTCTCTCTCTCTCTCTCTCTCTCTCTCTCTCCCCTCTCTCTCTCTCTCTCTCTTCTACAGGATCCTCCTCCAGATCCTACCCTCCAACCATGGGTGTCCCTCACGTTCTCTCCTGGGTTCTCTGCTCTTCTCCCTCTATCCTTCAGTTGCTGTTCTCCTCAGCTCCCATGCATTCAGTGACCATCTCTATGCTGATGATTCTCACCTTTCCCTGTCCTACCCAACTCTCTCTGACCTTCAGTCTTGAATTTCCAACTGCTTTTCGAGACATCATAAATAATCGGATGACTAGTAGACATCTTAAACTCAACAGGTCCAAAATTGAGTTTGTTATCTTTTCCCTACACCACCCCACCCTTCTCCCTTCCCTATTACTATAGAGAGCACCCCCATCCTCCCAGACCCTCAGGCTCCCAGCCTAGGGGTCATCCTAGACTCCTCACTCTCACCCATCTATCCAATATGGTTCAAAAAAAGCCTGTCCATTTCAGCTCTGCAACATCTCTCATTAATATCACCTCTGCAACACATGTTGTTAATTTCCCCTCTGCAACATCTCTAGTTGATTTCATCTTTGCAACATCTCTCTAATATCATATTCTCCCCTCTAACACTACCATGCCCCTGCAGACCCTCATTTGCTGGGGGGTGTTGCCCCAAGTCTCTCCCTACTCCAGTCTATCTTCCATTCAGCTACCATCAAGCTCAGGTCTGACCATGTTACCCCCTACTGAGGGGGTAACTCCAGAGGCTCCCTGTGTACTCAAAGAAGAAATACAAATGCTCTGTCTGGCATTCAGTGCCTTTCATCACCTGCCCTGCCTCACTTTCCAGACTTCTTACACCTTTCCACCTTCCACCACCTCCTCTTCAGTCTAGTGACCCCAGTTTCCTGACTGTTCGTGAACAAGGCCCTCCATTTCTTGGCTCTGACACAACTGACTTCTGTTTCTTTAAGTGCTCCCTAAACCCAGCTCAAGAAAGACTTCCCCAAGCCCTCTGAATTCCAGAGCCTTCTCTCTTTTCATTATCTTCTGCTAATCCTGTATGGAGCTTGCTTTGTGCATATTTGTTTACATGTGGTCTCCCCGGCTGGACTGTAAGCTGTTTGAGGGGAGGATTGTCTGTTGCCTCTTTCTGTATTCCTATGGCTTAGCACAGTGCCTGGCATGCAGCAAGTGCATAATAATTGTTTATTGAATTGAATAGAATTGGAGTGGATCTGAATCTTTGTGATTTTCATCCTGTGAAGCCAGGGAGGTCAGTAGTTGGTGCAGAGGAAGGAGACAATTCCAGACACAGGGGACAATCTGGGCAAATGCTCGGAGTCCAGACATGGAGTGCCTCGCTCTGCACAAGAACACAGCCAGAGGCCCACAGCCTACAGAGCAAGAGCTAACCCAGGAATGTTCTGACCCAAACCCAGAGATCCCAGCTCCCACGCATCCATAAAGAAGCGATTCAAGTGAGTGTGTGACTGTTCTCCCTGAAGTATACCATGGAACATCTGGACAGAAAAAGGAAGTAGATGTATAAGCCTGGCACACATCAGTCAGGCACCTGGTTAGTCATTAAACATGTTTTAGGACATACTGTGTGCCAGGCACTGTGTGCAGCACTGAGGACACAAAGACAGGCAAAAGAGAGTCCTTGCTCTCAGTCTCATGGGGAGACAAAAAACAAACGGATGTGAACAGACAAGCTATAGACAGGATGAGAAGGGGGGCACTAGAGGGTGTGGTGGGGGAGGAATCCCAGGCAGAGGCTGATCTGGGATAGGATAAGGGAAGAGGGGGAAAAGAAGGCAAGCACAGGGTAGCTTCACTGAGGGGTCAAGATGGCAAAGGGAGAAGTGTGCAGGCAGTGCAGGGATGACAGTGCTGGGCTACTTGGGACTTCATCATGCCTTCCTTCTCTAGGAAGAAGTTCCTCAGGAAATCTCACTCTTCTGCGAGGCTGAGTCTGCCGTGGTCCTCACACCTCATCAGCTATTCCTGGTCTTCTTATTGCTCCCTTGAATGTGGGGTAGTACCATGGACTCCAGGACTGCTATTTAAGGAGGGGGCTCAACACAGTCTTCTCCCCATTCCCCAGCAGCTGCACTGCATTGGGATGACTTTGGATTTCTCTGTCCCTCCCCACTCTCTACCTTTTGGGTATTGTCCCCATTACACCACGAGCTCCTTGAGGGCAGGGATTGGCACACTGCCTGGCACATAGCAGTATTCAGCTGACTATTCACTACCGAGAAACTGAGGGCTTGAGGTTTTAAGGCAGAGGGAGAGGTGGAATAACACCTGATTGTGATCAGATAAAGGAATTTCTGAGTTTATAAACATGGAATGGGGGCCTTTGCGAGTGAGGGCAAGATCAAGGGTGTGGCTGTCTCTATGTCTAACTCAGGTGGGTTGGAGAAGATCATGGGAAATGAGGAAGTGGAGGAACCCGGAGGTTGGGTGTTTGAAGGAGTCTTAGCCTGGATGTTTAAGTCCCCTCTTAGGAGGGGAGGAGTAGGGGAGGAAAGAAAGACAGTCAGGCGGCAGACATTGAGTGTTGCAGGCACTAGGGCTGAGGGTACTAGCAAAGGCAAAAGTCTCCACTGGGAAGGCATTCATGGTCTGAGGGGGGAGAGATGTAGGCACACTAAGAGGGGGGTGAGACTTTGGCTGGAATGTGAAGGAGACCAGGGAATCCAGCAATAGAAACGAGGAGGGAGGGCATTCCAGGCAGGGGGGTTGGGATGGGTGACCAGGGCAAAGGCTTAGAGTCAGGAGATGGAGGGATTTGTTGGAGGAATGACTAGCCAGGCTCGATGGATTTCCAGTTACATTATGGGGATAGGAGTGTAACCTAGGCTAGAAAGGTGGGAGGCAGGTTATAGAGGGCTTTGAATGATAGAGGATTACCTATTTGATTCTAGAGGTGACAGGGAGCCAGTGAATTATATTGGAGGAGGTGACATGGTCAAAGATGTCCTTGGCAGCTGAGGACAGGGAATGGGAAGAGACTTGGGGCATGCAGACCAGCCAGCAACTATTACAGCAGTCCAGGAGTGAGGTGAGCAGGGTCCATACTGGGAGGGTCAGGGGCAGAGGAGAGGAGGGAGCCGATAGGAGACATGGGAGAAATTTACCAGCCTTGATGACAGGGGCAGACACTGAATCTCTCAGAAAGGAAGAAAGGTGTTGGGGAGGTCAGTAGGTAACAACCACTGGAACCCAACTGGTTGATAAATATGGGTTGAATGTATCCCAGTGGAGGAGAGGTTACTGAATGAAGGTAGTAATGGGAGATTCCTGAAAGTGGTGATGGGGAGCAAGGAGTGTCATACTCCCCTCCCATAACCAGGGAGTCTAGGGGAATGAGTGAAATGACTGCCAGCATCAGAAAGGGAGGCCAGGTAGGGAGAGTCACAATGTGGAAGGACTGGGGAAGGAAGAGGTTTAAGGTGAAAGTGAATCTGTTATCTGTGGAACAGGCATCCCAGCTAGCACTGGGGAGTGCTATGTTAGCATTTAACATTGGGAGGCAACAATGTTAGCAGGCAGGTTGGTGGGATTGGGTTTAGAGGGAGGGGAATAAGGGAACTGTCAGTGGGGGATCAAGAATGGGCTCGACCAATGGCAGCTGGGGATTCAGAATCACTAGGACAGGGAGGGAGGATGGGCTGGGGTCTGATGGGCAAGGAACAAAATGGAGGCCAGTTTGCCCAGATTGTAGCATTCACACAAAAGGTACTCAAAAGGCTGGGGCCAGGTTGGGGAGGGCCTTCCAAGCAAGGCTTAGGAGTTTGTACTCAACCCTACAGGCAATAGGGAACCAGGGGAATTCTTGAGCAGGAGAGTAATGATCCAATCTGGGACTGAGGCAATTTCAGCAGCTCTGACGAGGATGAATTGGAGAAAGAGCAAATGTAAGACTGTGGCAGCACTGGGGTCTTTGAGGTCAGGGCTGTTCCATTTTGTGGAGGGCGCTGGAGGTCATGGTAAACCAGAACTTGAAGAGTAGTCAGGATCGGAGTTTTCTGTTTGGGATCTATCAGTAAAGAAGAAAGGGGACACATTTTCTTCCCTCCTAACTTTTCCCCTTACCCTAACTCTACTTGATTCACAAAAGAACAGTAGTTAACATTTATATATCACTGTGTACCAAGAACTGTGCTAAGCACTTTACAGTTATCTCATCTTATCTTCATAAATACCCAGGGAGAGAGGTGCATCTACATTCTGCAGATGAGAAAGCTAGTGACTTGTCCAGGTTCATGCAGCTAGTAAGTGTCTGAGGCTGGATTTGAACTCAGCTTTTCCTGACTCCAAGTTTGGCACCCTTTCCATTATGGCACCACCTATCAGGTTGGATTGAGAGCTGGGTGGGACATTAGACATCACCAGTCAGTCCACTGCCTCCATTCTAAGAAGGAGCTGACTGAGGTTAAGTTGCTTTCCCATGATCTCAGAGGTAGAAAAGGAGAGAGCCAGGATGCTCCCAGGTCCCAGGTTTTCTAACTCTCAGCCCAAAGCTCTTTCTACTTTGTAACTTCAGTGAAATCTCACCTCCTCCTGAAGTCCATCAAGGACCCGTCCCCCAGCATTTCCTGTCTGGGCTCTGCTCTCAGCCGTGGCCCATCTATCTTGTGTTTATAAAGCCTTTTGTCTGGTCTCCCAGCTGAGCTGACAGGAAGTAGAGCTGCCCCACCCCCCACAGTAGAGGACACATTTGCTTGCTTCCTACTCTGCCAAAAGTCTTTAGGAAGGCAGTAGTTCCCTCATTTTGAGATACAGTAAGAGTCCCACCCCATTTGCTAAAGAAGACAACCCACAGCCACTCCTGGAGTGCCTCCTAAGGAAGTGGTGGGAGCTGGGAGGGAAAGGCCTGTCCAAGTCCCCATTTCTCCAGGACAGCTACAGGGATCTTGGGCACTGCTTTTTGTTGAGAGTTCTTCACTGGGGCCTCTTTCTTACCAGAAAAAGAGAGAAGAGGAAAAGACAGGGGAGGAAGGAGAGAGAGAAGGAGGGGGAGACAGAGAGAGAGAGAGAGAGAGAAAGAGAGAGAGAGAGGGTGGGAGTTCTTAGGTAAAAGCAGACATTTCTCTTCTGGATTCCATGGAGATATTTGCTCCTTGGTCAGGATTTACCAGTCAGTACCTCACACAGAAATGCAGTGGACGGCGTTGGAAAGACTAGAGGATGTGGGGATGCCCTGAGATCTGGAGGTCTCACTATGGAGGCCTCCTATCTGTGCTATCTCTCTGGCACCTCTTACCAAAGGCCTGGGGGTTTTGCAGGTTTTTCTCTCCTTTGTCTTCCACACTGAAGAGTGAGCTCTGCACTTGGAGGTCATATAAGACTGTTATGAACTGAGGCTTGACTGTCTTGCCTCAGAGGGAGTGTTCTCCAAGATTTCTTTCCACAGTGGGTTGGGGTGGGGGCAGGGGCTTCCAAAGAATAGTGTTTGTACTTCTTTTCCCAGTTCTCTGGGCTCCTAGGGAGGACTGTGTTTCCTTTCCAAGGGCAGGGATTTTCCTCCTAACCTTCCTTATTCCTGAAAGCTCAGAAAAAACCTATTACTTTTTTGCTGGTACCCTTGTTGAAGGAACTGTAAGGATCAGGGCAGGACACCAGAGGGTGCCAGAAACTCACTATAGGTCTTATGCATCCAGGTTGTTGGAGAGCTCTCCAAGGTGCTCAGAATTAGCATCAATCTTGGAAGACTTGTAGCAGCTGGCCCTTCCAGCACCTGGGCTGATTGTTGGCGCCATGGAGAAACTCAGGCAGGCAGTTCCACAGCCAATCAGAGAGAGCAGGACAGTCAGACTGCTGGAAAGGAGGACCTCCTCGGATGACACCCCCAGGACTCCCTGAAGCAGAGAACGCTCTTGCTGGGGGAAGACAGGGAGTGGATAGGGAGGAGAGTATGGAAGTAAAGGGGCTTAGCATAATCTTGTATCTTCTTCACAGACCCCCTGGAGTAGCATGGAGTTCAGCTGGGGCGCCACAGTTATGGAAGAACATCTGATAATGGCCAACATTCACAAGGGCTATGAGGTTTGCAAAGCATTTCACATCTGTCCTCTCACTTGGTCCTCACAGCAACCCTGGGAAGCAGATGCTGCTATTATCCCCATTTTACAGACAAGAAAATGCAAGGTAGGAGCTTAAGCGATTGCCCAGGGTCACACAAGAGCATTTGTGGCAGGTTTCCAGCTGGACTCTTCCTGATTCTAGGATCAGCACTCTACCCACTGTCATGCCCCCTGGCTGCTTCTTGATCAGCTAGAGAGTGCTTGGTGCTTGGGGAGGGCAGAAGGGAGACGGAAGGACCTTAAGTATCCCAGGGATGATCAGCTAGGGGAGGGGAAGCCTCAGGAGACACATTCAGGAGGGCTGGACTACCTCAGATGTGCCGGGGCTTTGGAGGTGTTTGAGCTTCTGGGACCCTTATATTGGAGCAGGGGCTCCTTTCAGCTCTGGGTCAGGCTAGGTGAAGAATCCTCAACCACAATCAACAAACTTGGTAGTTTTCCCCAAGTCTGCTAGGTATATTTCAATATGATCGTTTTCCTTTGTAGTCCTGTGTATTTTATGTATTACAAACATGATCCTGAGAAGGGGTACATAGGCTTGAACTGGCTGCCTCCCAAGGGGTCCAGGACATACAAGGTGATGCTTCTTAACCAGGGAGTTAGGACCCCGTGCTCTAGAGGGTCTCACAGGATAAACTGGAGATGATCCCAAGGGCCAGGAACTGTACTTTTTTATTTCTTTTCCACACCTCACCCCTACTTGAACTTTGACTAGGGTATCAGTTAGATGGCTGTCCATGGTGGGACACAGAAGAGTGACATATTTTAAGTATCAGGGTTCTAAATGCATCTGTTCTACCCTAGATCCACTTTCCAGGCAGTGTGTAGGCATTTATTTTGTGGTAAGTCAAACTGCCATTACAGAGAAGTCTCAAAGTCTCAGTGGACAATAATGCCCAGGTAGAGGAATTTCCCAAACCCAAGGTCAGGCTCTCATGACTAGTGAGTAAGTGAGTGAGTGAGTGTCAGCTGGGCTTGCCCACTCTGCCTAGCTCAATCAGATCATCCTTCCCATACCATCCAGAGGCCATGGTCCACTTTCCCTCCTTTCCCATCTCTGGGCTCAGCAATGCAGGGGGCCTACTCAGTGGGTGCCTGACTTTGAGTGCATGGCCTTTGTTAGGATTTTGTCTCTTCCTCTAGAGAGCTTCCCCTCTTGGAGTGCTGAGACCCATGGGGGCTGCTTCAGAGGACAAATCCCAACCCTCCCTCTTCATGCATTCATGCTAATCTTCCTGTAATCAGAGCTGGATTAGCACAGTCATCCAGCTGGCTGATAGAAAGCAGATAGTGCCCTTTTCATTGTTGTCCAACCTTACCAGCTGACAGGGCCCCACCAAGCATGGAGAAAACCATGTTACTGAATGTAGAAGGCATTAAGAAAACCATTCTTCATGGAGGGACTGGGGAGCTCCCTCACTTCATCAATGGATCCAGAGTAAGTCAGAGGCCTGGGCTTGGGGCAAGGGACAGTGAGGATGGGGAAGGGGACAGAAGAGTCCTGTGTAGGACATTGATGAGGGGCAAAAAACCATGAACTGGCGGTGAAAATGACAAACCAGCATGGCTTGGTCTAAAGGGTACCACCATGACCAGTGAGTTTGTGTGGGAGTGGGAGTCACCAATCCAACTGGAGCTATGGAGTGATAAAGAGGACTGGATGCATTTTTGACCCTCTATCTATTCTGCTCTTCTGGGGCTGGTCTACCCAGCTGGGAAGGGCCCAGCTTATGCCTCAGCCATAGGTCTGCCTCAGTGACATTTTGGGAGCCCTAAAGGCTAACTCCCAAGGAATGGGACTCCTGTATCCCTTCTTCCCCCACCTGACAAAGCTCACAGATAAGGTATCCTTTAAGTTGGTTACCAAGACTGCAGACTTCAGCTTGACTAGAGGCTGAATGAATCCACAAAACCTAATAAGTGAGAGAAAGGGGTCAGAGAGAAAAATGTGATATGTACAGGGGATGTACAGAGTCTGTTGTTTTTGTGAAAAAGGTGACATTTCATTTCCGAACTATGAAATGTGATGAGGAGCGGACAGTCATAGATGACAGCAAGCAGGTTGGCCAGCCCATGCACATCATCATTGGAAACATGTTTAAACTGGAAGTTTGGGAAATCCTGCTGACCTCAATGAGGATAGGAGAGGTGGCTGAATTCTGGTGCGACACAATCGTAAGTGCTTTGCGCCACTCCATGTAGCAGTGCTTCTGCCTTGTGGACCAGAGATGTCACAGAAAAAAAAACCCAAAAAACTTTAAGCCAACTTCCTCATTTTCCTCTGTTACTAAAGCAACAACATTTTCTGCAGGGAATCCCCCCACTCTGTCCCCCTCCATCTCTCCTGGCCCATAACTGAAAACCTTGAAGCAGTCATTCATTTTCAGAATGTGCTTAGCCTGAGACTGACATCTCCCCTGTGAGCCTCTCTACCTCAGAAGCCTCAGCTCTTTAAGCTGAGTCATTAATCATCTCCTCAGCCTTGAGTCCCTGTGTAGGGAGGGATCTCAGGGATCCCTCCTAGATCCCTCACTTCCCAATGTCTAATAAAGCCAGGCTACAAATCCCCACTTCACCACCAGTTGCTGCCAACTAAAGCAGAGATTCCTGGAGTTCATAGAAGGAAGGAAGAGTTTCTTCATCTCCTTCAAATGCTTTATTCCCCAGGAGGAAACAAGCCCAAGGAGATAAAATGCCTTGTGTGGACTCAGGAAGGTTCCTCCCAAGGATGCTGTCTCACCTGTATATTCTTTCAGTTTAAGCCTTGGAGAAATTGTCAATTACTCAATAACATATAGCAAGTACCCCCTACTCACCAGGCACTGTGTTCAGCACAGGGCATAGAAAGAAAGTCTCTGCCTTCAAAGTAGCTTACAATAAAATAGTGAAAAATATGTACATGCAAACTATAGACAGAATATATAGGACATAATGAATAGAGGCAAAGCATTGGAGTTAAGAGAGGCTTGCTGTAGAAGGTGAGATTGGTGTTGGGACTGGAAGTGAGCTGGGGAAGCTAGAAGGTAGAGATCCAGGAATGAGGGACAGCCAGAGAAAATGCCCAGAGCTGAGAGGTGGAGGCTCTTTCTAGAGGACTAGGCAAGTTTGAAGAGCGCATGGGGGGAGGGATGTTAGAAAGGTTAGGAAGGGCTTTGAATGCTGGAAGTCTGTCCTATAAATCGAGCATGGCTGTCATGCTTGCTTAAAATGAAGGGTGCTTGTATAGGGTCCTTCTGGGAGGGCTTGCAGCAGCTCAAACCCTTTGGGAATGGTGCTGCCATAGAAAGCTTGCCTCCTCTCTCTGAGGCCAACCTGTGCACCAAGGCTCTGGCAACAGAATAAGTTTGGGATGGATGACTTGCTTTGTTTTCAGCTCCCCCCCTCCCCATTTTGTCAATCTCTTGATCCTTGCAGCTATTTCTATATCTGCTTCCTTTGCAGCTAACCTAATCCTAATCGGATCATGGCAGGGGTGTCAGCCTGTCCTAAGGCTTGGTCCATGGGCTGACCTAGTTTCTTCCCAGGCCTGGTGAGAGAGGGAGGGACAGTGGCCCCATTACTGACTATCTCTAAGCCCTTCCATGGAACAGTTTATCTCCTGGGGCCTCAGTGTCTTCATCCACAGAATGGGATCATGATTGTGTATTTACTTGGTTTGGTTTTTTAATCTATTTATCTATGAGTTTCTTTCCCCACCCCACCCCAGTATCAGAGATGCTGGTTGAGGTGGGCATTTTCTTCACAGGGTTGGTGTGAGGAATTTGCTTGGCAAACCCCAAAGTGATCTAGAGATGGGAGCTAGAAAAAGGGCCGACCTTCACTGAGAGCAGCCACTTGGAGGGGAAAGGGTGGGGTTAGAAGAGGACAGGGCCTTGAAACTTGGCTCTTTTAGAGGCAGCAGCTCATCAGTCACATAGAATCAGTCCTTTGCTTCACAGTGACACAAAATCAAGTGAGCAGAAAGAACAAGGGGGTCAGCCCCCTGGCAGGAATCAGGGTGGGGAGAAGGACTTGGGAATTGGAGAGTCTCTCCTCACACGCTCCTCACCTGGTTACTTCCTTCTCCCCTTTGGGCCACATATAGGCTCTTTTGTCTGGAGAGAGGCAGCAGGGGGCAGCAAAAGTTGGCTCCACAGAGCCAGCTGCATCTCCAGATGTTGTTTCATCCATTCCACCTGTGTAATGGGCCAGAACTGGTCCTCATTATTGTCAGTGGACCTCCAAGCATCAGCTCCAGCCTTTAGAGGAGGGAGGGCTGTGTTCCCATCTCACCTGAGAGTCACTAATGTTCCAGTTAATGACTGCTGGAGGGTCCCGGCAGGTCCCAGAACCCTCCCCCTGCTTCCTCCAGCCCAAATGTCTGACTGATGATTTTGACAACAAAGTAACTGGTGAAATCTGAAATGTATCCCAGGCATCCTCAGTTAGCCAGTGACTACTGACCTTAATACAGTCCCAGCTGACTCATTTCCAGCCTTGAGACCAGATTTGAGATCATTTGAACCTCACAACTCCTTCCTGACTCCAGAGATTTCTTTACTGTACCTCACCACCTCTGGTAGATTTGCTTTTTTCTCGTTTTTGAACATATATTTAATTTTTTCTGATCGTTTGATTTTACATTCCCTTCATTTTCAAATATATTTTCTCTATCTATCATCTATCTATTTATTCTCCTCCCCTTTTAGTGAGAAAAGGATTTTTAAAAAAAGTTCACAAAATCAGATCAACCAACTGTGACAATACATCTCATGTTCCACGTCTATAGTCCCCCACCTTTACAAAGGAAGGACACTTTTTTAAAAATTTTAGACAATCGGGGTCAAGTGACTTGAACAGGGTCACACAGCTAGCAAATGTCTAAGGCTAGATTTGTACTCAGGTCTTCCTGTCTCAGGACCAGTGCTATATCCATTGCACCACCTAGCTGTCCTTGGAGAGACACTTTCTCATTTCTTCTTGGAGACCAAACTGAATTGACTTTAATGGTCTTTTAAACATTTTGTTTTTAAAATGAATTTTATTTTTTTTTTGGGGGGGGATCGTGAACTTAACACATGGCCACAAACACAAACATTTTGACATACAAAGAACTGAATAAAGGCTTTGTTTACAAAACTGTAAAGTTCTAGTGATTGTAGCCTGATTTTCCCATTTAACTCAACAGTACTGATCATGCCTGTGTCCCTTGAACTTCCTTCTGCTCTCTTGGGGGTATTTGCCAAATTTTTCATTGCTGTCCTTTTCTTTCTTTTTTTCCTCCTCCTCCTCTTCCTCCTCCTCCTCCTCCTCCTCCTCTTTCTTCTTCTTCTTCTTCTTGATCTAAGCACTTCCTTGTAACACATAGTTAGGCTTAAGCAAAACTAATTCCACACTGACTACATCTGACAACATCAGTCTCCTTCAGCACCCCTAGACCATCTTTCTCTGTGCCCAGAGATGGAAGATAGACTTTAATCTCCATTGAGACATTAACAGAACTCTGAAGTCTTTCTTGGCTTTCTTTACAATACTGTGGTTGGTATCTAGGACAGCTAGGTGTTGCAGTGGATAGACTGCTGGACCTGGAATCAGGAAGACCTGAGTTCAAATGTGACCTCAGATACTTAGCAACTGTGTGACCCTGGGCAAGTCATTTAACTGTGTTTTCCTCAGTTTCCTCATATGTTAAATGAGCTGGAAAAGGAAATGGCAAATCACTCCAATATCTTTGCCAAGAACACCTTAATTAGGGTCATGAAGAGTCAGATACAACTGAACGACAACAAAAGTCAGTGTTTAAGTTGTCCTGGTTCTGCACTCTGAATCCGTCCATACAAGACTTCCCAGTTTCTCTTTACTCATAATTTCATCCTGTTTTCATAATTCTCCTAGGTTTCACTTCATACTTTCATTCTCTTTTCATTCACTCTCTTTTAAAAAAATTCTTATGACTCAATACATTCTATTATGTTAGTATACCATACCTTTTGCAGCCGATTCTCAATTGATAGACAGCCCTGGGTTTCCAGCTCTTTGCTACAAAATAGTGCCCTTCTGAATATTTTGGATACATCTTCTTTCTTTTCTTCTGGGATCCCTTTGATGTTACAGGCTTGCTAGCAGCATTGCTGGGTCAAAGGGTAACACACAGTTTAGTAACTTTGGGGGCATCCTTCCATAGTGCCTTCTGCAATGGCAGGATCAGTGCAGTGCCACTCCTATTCCCATTTATGCACAGTCCCTCCAGCACTGTCATTTTCCTTTGTTATCTATCATCTTTGCCAATCTGATGGGTATGAGGTGGTATCTCAGAGTTAGTTTAATGAACATTTTTCTAGTTATTAGTAATTTGGAGCATTTTAAAATATGATTGTTGATAGCTTACATTTCTTTTTTGAGAACTGCTAGTCCATATTCTCTGACTATCCATAGGGGAAAGACTTGTCCATATACATTTGAATGAGTTCTGTATGTAGCCACAAAGATTTTTCCCACAGTTAATTAATTACCTTTTAATTTTAGTGATTGATTTTGTTTGTGTTAAAAAATTTAAATTTTCTTGTAATAAAAACAGTACATTTTCTCTCCTGTAATACTTTATCCTTTGGCTAAGATGGCTTCTCTCCATAGTCACAAAAGGTCTCCTTCCTTATCCCTCCAATTTGTTCATTATATAATCATTCTTTGTCATGCCCAGACACTTTTTCCAATTTCCCAAGAGTTTTGGCTGTCATTGAATAACATGTCCTTTTTCCAGGAGGTGGAATAGAGTTAGGGTTAGACTACGCTACTGAGCTCTTTGGCTTTCAGATGTTGGGCATGGCATCTGTCCCCCAAATTGAATTTTCTAATCTTTAACACTAATTCCCAAATAATTTGGGTGATCCCTGCCAAAGAAGCCTAGATGAAGGCTTGGTGCAGTTAGCAATGGCCCCTCCTGGACGCTGTCTTTTACTCACTACTCCCCTGGAGATCTCCAACAGGTTTGCTAAGCCAACCCTTCTATTTGTGTTGATGCCTCCTTCCCTGCAGGAAGAATATAAGAGCTCTGGACTTGCAGTCAAAGGACTTGGGTTCAAGTATTGCCTGTGTGGCCTTGGGCAAGTAGCTTCACATCTCTAAGCCTCAGTTTCCTTATTTGTAAAACGGAAGGGTTGGAATAGCTGACCTCTAATTGTCCTTTCAGTACAAATCTATGTTGCTGTGACCTAGTAAGGATGTTATCTCTAGCCCTAGAAAGCAGGGGGCCTATGGACTGGGCCAATAAGAGTATGGAGGAGGGGTTATGGGTTTGGGCCCAGGAGATGCTCTCCTCTTCTGGGGAAGATGCTTTAGGTACCCATCCCATCCGCCGTCTCTCTCTGTCTCTCTCTTTCTTGCGTGCTCTCTCTCTTCCTGCTCCCAGCACACTGGTGTTTACCCCATCCTCTCAAGGAGCCTGAGGCAGATAGCAGAGGGTAAGGACCCCACAGAATGGCATGTTCATACGTGTGGGCTGGCCAACATGTTTGCCTACCACACTCTGGGCTACGAGGATCTGGATGAGCTGCAGAAGGAGCCCCAGCCCCTGATCTTTATCACAGAACTCCTCAAGGTGAGGACAGAGGTTGGTGGGGAGGCTTGGTCCCCAAGGAGAGCCTTCCAACCCTCCATGTAGGAGCAGTTGGGTAAGCTGAAGGGGATAGGGTATGCTGGAAAAACCAGCATGGTGGCAGTGCCCATGGGTAGGTAAGTCCCTGAAGATGCTTCCTCTGGGGGCGGGAGGAGGAGAGTCTGAGGAAAGGCTCTAATTCCTCCTGCATTTCCTCATCCTTCACATTTCTCCCTGGGGTTTATGGCTTATTCCCCATTGAAACACCTAGTTGACCGTCCTATTTTTAATTCATCAGGTTTGGCTTCCTTGGTTGGTTCCACAACCTTTCCAATAAGCATCTCTTTTCTGTGCCCCTCGCCCAACATTTGGAATCTTGCCCTGTGTCTGCTACAGAATCGAGAGGGTCTACATAGGCACATCTGTCCTCTCTTCTAGCCCCTTGTTCCAGCTTCCTGGGTGGTGTTAAGGGGTCAGTCTGAGGCAGAGGCTGGGCATCTTCCCAAGACTAGAACACTGACTCAGTGTAGAAGCCCCCAAGCAGGTCTGAAGTCATGGTGCTCACTCACTCCATGAGGTCTCTGTGGGAGATGCTGGGTTCCCTGCTTAAGTCAGTCAGGCTCAGCGCTCTTCCTTGAACTTGGCCTGAGGGACAGAGAAGCAGGCCACATATTGCTGGCCTCTGCTTTCTGGTTCCTTGATTCTCTGGGCAAGGGGAGATGCCAGGTTTGGGCCTTGGAAGCTTCCCTTTGGGTTGTAGGCAACATGGGGAGGGACAAGAGAAGGAGTGGCCTCACAGGATCAGCCTATGTGCTCAGCCTCCTCCTTCACCTGTGTTAACAGGACTGTGAAGGGGAGGTTTGCAGGTCCCAAGGCCACACTACCACCCACTGCGGGTATTAGGGAGCCTGGTCTGGGGAGGGCCTCCAGGAGCCAATCCCTGACATCTGGCTCATCCTGGGCAGGTGGAAGCCCCAAGTGATTATAAGAGAGAGACCTGGAGCCTCAATAATGCTGAGAAGATGCATGTGGTACCTGTCCTCCATGGCGATGGCAATCGGCTCTTCAAGCTGGGCCGCTATGAGGAGGCCGCGGCCAAGTATCAGGAGGCCATCATCTGCCTGAAGAACCTGCAGACTAAGGTGAGGGTGGCAGGGCGGGCTAGTCTCTGTCCTTGGCTTCTTGGCTACTCAGGTCCCTGGGCTTGGCCAGGCTGTGGGTGGAGGGGACCGAGCTATCTTGACCAGATTGAAAATACCACAGAAATGGCCTAGTCAAGCCTGAGACATCAGACTCCCGGGCAGAGATTTTGAGGCTGACTCTGGTCTAGATGGTCCAAAGCCCTAGAGGAATCACTCCCTATGGCTGCATGGGAGCCCCCATCCAACACAGTGCCTAGATCTCTGCCCTTGCTGTCACCGAGGGCCTCAGAAGTCCTCCATGGGGAAGACAGCAGCCTTCCTCCTCATAGGGCCCAGTTCCCAGAGATGCCTCCATGGAGTTCTGATTGGGGGGGAGGGGGAAAGAACATTTATTAAGCACTTACTGTGTGCATGGCACTGTGCCAAACATTGTACAAGTACCATGTTTGAACTTCACAACAGCCCAGGGAAATGGGTGCTGCTATTGTTCCCATTGTACAGATGAAGAAACTGAGGCAGACCGAGATGAAGCAACTTATCTAGGTCACAGAGCTCTTAAGGGTGTTAGATCTTCCTGACTCCAGGCCCAGTGCTCTGCAAACTGGGGTGCCCCCAGCCACCTCAGAGCGACTGTACAGAATGTGACAAGCCTAAGGGAAGGAGATCCAGAGGGGCTTTGCGTGGGAAAGCCTGCCAAGTGCCCTTGGAATGGGAGACCAGTGTGGGTGCCAGGTGCTCATGCGCCCACACACACACACACACACACACACACACACACATTCACATGCATGCACACAGACACACGCACACACACAGTCCGTGCACATACTCCATGCACACAGGCACACACACATACTCACACTCCATGCACACATGCACACACATACATGCACACACATGCACACATGTGCATGAATCCCAGTGACAAGGGTTGTTGTAGGAGCAGACACACAGTGGAAATACCAAGATGGATGATGGAAACAGTTAGCATTGTGGGCTCAGTCAGTCAGGCTTCTAAATGAATCCAGGCCCCAGTTCTCCTTGGTGCGTGTTTTCTGATTCTGTGGGGTCTTTGGAACAGCATAGAGGTGAGTGTGTGTGTATGCGTATTGGGGGACATCCAGGATGTGTCTTGATGGTTTTGAGAGAAACCCTCTCCCACTTGCTGGAGGAATCCCCAAAGCAGTGAGGGGAGCTGAGGGGACCCCAGGAAGACCAAGGAGCGGGGCAGATTCCAGGCTCACTCTGCCCAACTCCTGCAGTCCTGGACTGGGGACACCCACTGCAGAGAAAGGGCCACACCAAGCCTATGGGAGTCACCCTCTCTCTATCTCTCTCTTTTTCCTCCCCCACCCCACCTTTCTGGCTTTGTCCCTATCTCTCTCTTCTCTCTGTCATTCTCTTTCTGTCTCTCTCCCTCTCCTCCTCACCCTATCTCTGTCTCTATTTATCTCTCTTTGTCCCCTTGTCTCTGTCCCTCTCTGTCTCTCCCCTTTCCCTGTCTTTCTCAATTTTCTCTTCCCCCTCCCCCTCCCCAATCTCTCTGTCTCTGCTCTCCCACCACTTCAGGAGAAGGCTTGGGAGGTTCAGTGGCTGAAGTTGGAGAAGATGATCAACACCCTGATTCTCAACTACTGCCAATGCCTGCTGAAACAGGAGGAGTACTATGAGGTGCTGCAGCACACCAGCGACATCATCCAGCACCACCCAGGTCTGAGCTGGCCTCAGGGAGGGGGGTGGGGGTCAGAGGAGCCAGCAGTATCCTCAGAGCATCACTGAGGCAGAGAGACCTCCTGGGATGGGGGAGAGGGAGGAGAGTCCCCTGGTTCCTCCTCCATGACTTTAGCCAGGTTTCCCCACAAATCCTTTATTGAGGAGCCCTCCCTTCAATTCCACACATGCTGGAGGCCTCCCTCCCACCTTCACTGTCTGAAAGTAGGTGACTACTGGGATGGGGAGATGGGACATGGTCCTAAAGGGCAGAAGAGCCAAAAGGCAGACTGACGCTGGAGGGTAGGAGAGCCGTTGCAGCATGGAAGGAGCCCTTGAGGTCTCTAAGCAGCATCTGCAGGACCCATTGTTGGGGATGGCCAGGCCTAGGGTAGATCTAGGAGGACTCTTACTCTCGGTCATTCTGTGTTGTGGGTAAAATGTGATTCCGTGAAGAAACTGACAGAAAACCCTCTGAGGCCAGTGTGAGCATGTAGCCCCTTCAGCCATGGCTCTGGCTGCGCTATCCCATACCTTGCCCCCAGAGGCCACTGTTCGGGATCCGAGGTGTCACCGTGACAACCACAGTGTCTAGTCCTTGTCTCCTGCAGGCATTGTGAAGGCCTACTATGTGAGAGCCAGGGCTCACGCAGAGGTGTGGAATGAAGCAGAGGCCAAAGCAGACTTGCAGAAGGTGCTGGAGCTGGACCCGGCCATGCAGAAGGCAGTGAGGAAGGAGCTGAGAGTGCTAGAGATACGCATGGAGGAGCAGCGGGAGGAGGAGAGGCGCCGCTGCAGGAGCATGCTGGGCTAGGCCTGGACAGGGCCCCTGGGCAGGGGTCTCCGTAGCCTGCTGAGGCTGTGCTGAGTGCACCAAGGAGGGATGGGCCTAGGGGTTGGGCCTACTGACCTGACCTACAGTTGGGCCATTGTGTGCAGTGTTTGAAAGTCAGGGGGTCCCAGGGAGCATGCTTGCTCTGGCCCTGCTCCCCTGGAGCACCCTACCAGGCCCTCCCTGGTCTGGGCCAGCTCTCAACACTCTGTAGCACATTTAGAAATAAAAACGAAACCATTTCTCAGGCCCCTTGTTCTATGACTGTGGTCCAGAACTCATCTCTCTCTGACACTCCTTAGCAACCTGGTCTAGAAGGGCCTCTTCTCACTCTTTTCCCCATCTCCATGGGTTCTCTGGGCTTGGGGCACTTGGGTCCATTCCACAGATCACTGAAAGACAGTGACCGCCCTACCCTACTCTGGGTGACCTTGGGCAGGGAGGCAGGTCCTCCAGGAATTCCTGACCTGGTTGTGCCTACAGAAAGTTCAGAGAAGAGATAGTCAGAGAAGGCTCAGGGCAGGGCAGTAGCAAAGGCTGCCTTGGGAGTGAAAGACTGGATCAGCACTTTGTGCTGTGCTCTGGGGATACAGATGGAAAAGTCAGACAGCTCCTCCATTCGGGGTGCTCTCATTCTGGTGGGGGAGGGCCAGCCATCTAGAAAAGGACAAAATTAGAATCAGGTAGACCTGGGTTTGAATCCTGTCTCAGACACCTAGGAGTTAGTGACCTTGGCAAATCACTTGACTACTCTCACTCTCAGTTTCCTCATCTGTAGAAGGGAGAGAATGGGCAACCAGGTAGTGCAGTTGCTAGAGTGCTGGACCTGGAGTCAGGAAGACCTGAGTTCAAATCTGACCTCAGATACTTACTAGCTCTGTGACCCTGGACAAATCATTTAACTGCATTTGCCTCAGTTTCCTCATCTGTAAAATGAGCTGGAGAAGGAAATGGCCAACCACTCCACTATCTCTGCCAAGAAAACTCCAGATGGGGTCACAAAAAGTCAGACATGACTGAACAAGCAAATGCGGATAGTAAGAACACCTTCCCCCCAGGGTGGTTATGAGGACTGAAGGACTGGTTAACCTATGCGAGCACTTTGCAGACCTTAAAAGGCTCCCAGGTTCTGTGATCTTTAGAGCTCAGTGAGATGTGGGTTGGGATCCATGGATGGGGGGGTCCATGGCCTTTGACATCCATTACTTCCATGGATACTACCACACACCCTGTACCACTGGACAGCCCAGTGATTCTGAAGGAGTATTTTCTTTTCAGGCCCTCACTAGATGTGGTCACTGGGGGTGTGGTTGGTCAGCAGCACTGTCCCAGGCAATTGTCTCATTTTTACAGGGGTTGACAGCTGCAGGGCAGGACTGGACGCAGAGCAAGTTGCCTGGAGCTGCTCTGTTCTTGGGGCTCTTGCCCTCAGGGCCTGAGGCAGGGTGGTGATAGTTGTTTGACCCACTGAGGATAGAGGATACACCCTCTCCTGGCTCTTCACTGGGATACTCATCTGTCACAGAAGGTTTCCTGGGGAAGGGGGCAGGGAGAGGGGAGGGACTTGAACTTTCTGAGGTATAAGATCCCAAAATAATGATCCAGCTGAGCCCTCTCAGTAACCCCTCAGTGGAGTCAGATCCCCTCTGAGGCAAGGAGGGGTGAGTGGGGCACTGCCCAGGGCTGGTTCTGATGCTCCTTTACTCACAGGTATGGGCTGAATTAAGTAATATATGGGAAGCATACACCATCCTTTGCTTCTGTAGATAATGTTCTGACCCTGGGGAGCACTGAGATGTCTACTCAGCAGGGGGACATGTCCCTTGAATTCATCCAGGCCTCCTCAATCACACATCTGAGGACTGACTGAATGGGCCTGTGACTCCAATAGGCCTAAAGAGAGAGCAACCCTCATCCTCAGCTTTGTTCAATCTACATCATCTCACAAGAGTGTAGACCAAAAAGCCCTGGCACCTCAGTGTCGGAAACTACCATGCAGTAGCTGGGGGACTATTGGAAGACCATAACCTCTCTGAGCCTCAGTCTCCCCATATGTAAAAGAGCATACCTTACCCCGTAGACTGGTTATGAAGCCCCCAGACCCTCACTTATTCCTGTACCACCTAGAACCCATTCCCTAGCTATGGTAGCTAATGCTTGTGACTCAGCCCCACCATCATGTTCACTTTGACTGAAGCAGTGAGAAAGAGCCCATTAGTCCAAAGTAAAGGATACTTAGTTAAATTATATTGACAGATCAGTGTCGCCAAAGATGACCCTATTCTCAGCCAGAATGGATTCACCCAAAGGTTACCAAACCACCTGTGAGAGAGCACACACACATAGATGGTGCCCCTGAGCAGAGAGCCTGCATGGAGGGTGCACATATGATCAGAAAACATATACCTCTCATGTGGCCAGCATGGCATGGTACAGCCCTGGGACACTCCAGAGTCACTGGTGTCCATCATTCTGGTCTCTGCTGCTGGCCCCACTTTTTCAGCCTGCTTGGTCTCTCCAGGGGCTGAACTCTCCCCATCCCAAGCCTACCTCAACTTTTCACCTATGATCAGGAGGAGACAACTTGGCTCTTGGCAGCCCATCTAGTCTTTTAGTGCTCCTGCTCAGTCCTGTCTGAGTCAGGTTCTGTCTGTCCTTGGTCCTCTCTTCTGTCTGCATTATCTCATTATTCCTCTGGCATCCTCTCACCTCTAGAATTCCAACTCTCAGATTGCTCATAGGGAGTGCTCTGATCAGCTGAATGAGCATTCAGGGTGGCCAGCTTTTGCCTGGGACTTGGATTTCCTTGACTGAGGAGGAATTGATTGGCTCAGACTCTCTGGGGTCAGGGCCACCCCCTTGTTCTGCCTCTGTGAAAAGGGATCTGATGCACAGTCCTTTTTGGAAGGTGGACCAGAAAGCTATGGAAGGAGGAATGGCCCTGGGCTGCCAGGGTTGGAAGAGCTCAGAAATCTACATCAACCACCCCCTTGGTTGCATATTCCATCCATATTGTCTGAGAGGAGGTTGAAAATTCCAGTCTCAAAGAAGGAAAATGGGCGATTCCTTGGCAAAGTCACCCTACTGGAGAGGAGAGGATTGTCCCATGAGACAAGAGGCACAGCAAAGGTCTAAGGAGACAATAAAGGGGAGATTGGGAGCAAAACCTAGATGCTGCCCTACTCTCCATGAGCTATTGCGACAGTGTGAGTATTGTGGAAAGGGGACGGGGAGGGGAGAAATGGACTTGGTCTGTTTAAACCTAGAGCCTGAGATGGTACCTTGTGGCTTAAACCATTCCCATGTTCCAAGTCCAAAATTTCTTCTGAACTAGAGCTTTGCATATTCAGCTGCTCACAGGACAGCCTCTTGGAATTCTTACTGGCACCTCAAACTCAACATGACCCCAGAGAAACCCAGCATCCTTCTCCTCTTCCTCCTCCTCTCCTTCATCCTTCTATGGGGGGTAGGAGTCTCTTTGAATAGTGCTCCATCCCAACACTGTCAGGGAGTTAATCTGTATCACTGGATGGTTTTGTTAAACCCTGAGCCACTTTGGATCAGAACATAATGGGGCCTCCTCTGGCTGGACTGGACCAGGAAGATGTTGGGAGACAAGGAGTTTAGTCTTGGGTCTTATACTAACTCACCTTGTATTCTCTGGCATGTCCTTTTTGGTTCGTGTGCCTCAATTTCTCCTGCTGTAAAACAAGGAAGGCACCTCATCATCCTGGCATCCTGGGCTTCCCCTTTTGATGTGAGCACCTGGAAACTAATAAGATGTTCTGGCCTTTATCTCTCACTGCTAGAAATGGTTCTTTTGGCTTCCTCCATAATCATCAGTTCCTGACGCTGAGAAGTGACAGGTAATTCTTATTATGGTGATGACTCCCCTCAATGAGCTCCTTAAAATAACCTCCAAGGATCTGCAAGGAGCCTTCCATTTGAGGATTAATTATGCAGCCCTCTTTTCAGGTGCTCTGGAGGCAATCAGAGCAAGGGAAGACAGTTGTCTTTGTTAATTGTCAGGAACGATCATTGGCACCCCCATCCCAGTGCTTGCCAGTGCTCTGCTGTAATGCATGCCTGGCTGTGGGTTCCTTTCTCAACTCCTCTCTTCAGCAGGACCAGAAAATGTGCCTCCTTTGTGGGAGAAGATGCATCTCCTGTTCCTTGGCAGCAGAAGGATGCCTCCTTTGAGCAGGGTCGCCCATAGTGTGCCTGGTCTGAGTTGAGTCAGGCTTATCAGTTTAAGGTCTGAACAGGATCCCATCTGCAGCTGAAGTTGGGGACAATCTGTGTTCTGGGTCAGGGGTTAAAGGGATCCTTGGGAAGCAGACAGAGATGGCAGCTGCCTTTGTGGTATCATATATGCAGCCCTGAGAAAATCCCCCTCTTTCCCCATCTCTCCCCCACCCTTTTATCATTAGTGCCTGGAATTCAGCTATTATAAATGAATTTTGTTGAAGAAGGAGGTTTAGCCTTTATGAGAAAATGTGTAGGGAAAAATGCTAGCTTAAGTGTTTGATATTGTAAGAGTAGATTTATTGTAAAGTGTGGAAGAAAAGCTTCCCTTCAGCTTGGGTTGACCTGTGCTTATGACCTTGTGATGTGCACAGGCTGGGCTCCTGGCAGACCTTAGAGGAGGTGATGTTTCCCTAATCCTCATTCTTTGAATGTATTCACTAAATGGGGTTAGTAGTGGAGGGGTTTGGGGTCAAATAAACAGCCTGAACACATGATGCTAATGACAGGCAAAGTGATAACCCAGATTCGGATGCTCCTACATGGGTGTAGAGCAAAGGTTACTAGCTCCACTCTGCCCTTTCGGTGCTGCTAAAGTAAGACTCCATTGTCATATGTGTGGCCAGTGCTACCTGCCAGAGGCATGATGGGAAGAGAGGGGAAAGTTTCTACTAGTAGCTCTAGAGGAGTGGCTACTGAGGTGGAAACAAAGCAGCTCAAATTACAGGCTTGACCTAGACATTTTGACTAGGTGACTGGCTGGCTGGGGCTGTGGGCCTGATTCACAAAAGATTTAGAATAACCTCGAGGCTGTGAGTGATCTCCCTAAAGAGGGAGTTACTTAGTGGGGAGCCAGAAGAAGATGGTGAAGTAAAGAAAGAAGATAGCTCACCACGGTTCACTCATAGCTGACTGGAAAAGCAAGGTAACAGGTCACATTGCCAGACCAATGCCTGGCGTCAGTCGATGCTGAGAAGGAGCGAGGGGTGATTTTAGAGGCAGAGGAGAGTTGCAGCTGGAATCCAGTGCTCCCAGTATTGTGAGTTCTCCAGGCTGTACATATTCCCTGGGGAGGTGTATGCCCCATGTGTGTTCCCTGTCCCATACATATTCCTGGTGTTATGTAGGAAAGTGTGTACCTGTGTGTATAGAAGTCTTTTGTTTGTTACTTACTTTAGCGGTTTGTTTTCACTAAATGCCCTTTGCTTTGACTGATGTTAACTCTGGTTTAGTGTGGCAGAAGAGAACTATTGCTGGGGACTTGAGAGGGGGGTTTTGGGGACTGACCAAAGCAAGGTGTTCTTTGAATGAAGATGTAGCTTCCATTGGCCTCCATTCAAGAGGAGGGGTTTGGGAGTAATGATAGATGACCTGGAGCTTCCTCATCTGTAAAATGTTGGAATGGAAATAGGTCACCTGATCCACCCTCCTCCTCCTCCCCTATTATTTAAGGGAGAAGGAGATTGAGGTCTAGACAGAAATGGCTCACCTATGGCTACATGGCTAGCTAATGGTGGTGCTGGACTTTGCATCCCCCTCCCCTTTCTAATACTCTGCACTGTCCCCAAATATCCTGCCACACCTCCCACCATCCTATCAGATATTCTGAGGAGAGATCCAACTCACTTGGCCCCTAAGTCATGTGTGATGTGTTTTCTGTGTCCTCTGTGGGAGCTCCCTCCCCCCAAGTATCTGTGAGTTCCTGGAGGGCTGGGCAGTTCATCTCAGCTCCTGTCATGAAGGGGTCCCAAACTCTTCCTTTTTCTCCATGTCACATATAGTGGGGGCTTCAGTGGGGTCTGCTATCTTCCCAGTCCCTCAGCCAAGACAGACCTTCTCTTCTGGATTATTAATTATCATTCTGTACTTATTCAGGGGCCACATTCACTTCCTTTGAGAATTTTCTCTTGAAATCAACCCCTCTTAGGACAGTGTCAGTGACTCACTCACCTCCGCAGGGTGCCCCCACTGCCCAGCCTGGGTCCCCCTCCCCCCATCTCCAGTGAAACCTGACACCCAGTCTGACAGATAGGCCATCTACAGCCTTTGAAACCTGATGCCAGTGACAACCCCCTCCTCAACTCCCGTCAGCCCTTGGGAAATAGGCATGAATGGGGTGACCTTTCACCGTGTTCTTGCCTTGCTCATAAATATTCCAGAAGTCTTTTCTGCAGCCCAGTTCCTGCAGCTACTTTCCTGAAGTAGGGGTGGGGGCTATATGACAGGGGGAGGGGAAAAGGAAGGGAAAGAGGAGGGGGTGCTAAGTGGGAGCTCCTCTACTGTCTGCAGACATTTCAAAGCCCCTCTTCATCCCCGACAACTTTGGCTTCATTTACATCCATGTGGCTCATCTGCCCTGTTCCCCTCTCCACGTCCTCTCAAGGACCAGTCATGTCCTATGCTCTAGGTCCCTATGGGAGCTGAGGAAACTGCCCAACCCTGTGGACCTAGGTCTGGGAAGAGAAGTGACTGCCCAGGCTGGAGCTGGTGCAAAGAAATATTCATCAGAATTAGTGGACTCATCTGATGTCTCTCTGAAGGTGGCTTAGCTTCCAAGCCTGAGCTAGCTTCATTTCAGAAGAAGGTGGACAGTGTGTGGTAGCAGCTTCTGTGAAAGCGGCTTCCCTTGAGACCCTGCAGTTTGGCCCCGGAACGAGGAGCCAGGGGCCTGGTGAAACTGTTACCATGCTCCTTCAACCTGGTAACATCCCCATGGTGTTTGGAGCCCAGGTGGCAAGCTTGCGTCACTGTGTATCAGTGACAGGGGCCAAGGTGCCGGCTGAGGCTGGTTCTGCCTGCATTCGTCCTGCCACCTGCCTGAGAGCCGGGACAGTCCCCTGGGCCATCCTCAGAAACGCACCGTCCAAGTGCCTGTGTTGCTGAAAAGCCAGGAAGCTTGAGCCAGCCTCAACTTTCCCAGCGTGAGCTTCTGGGGTCTGGGGGTGAAGGGCAAAATGCAGAGAGCATCTCACCCAGCTTCCTGGGATGTCTGTACTAGAAAAAAACATGAGTGACTGACTTACTCTGACTCACTCTGTAATTCTTTCATTGCACATCTCCAGTGTCCCTCAGGCCCTGGAAGGAAGCGAGGGGGGCCAGTGGGCTGATAACTGGTGGCTCTTTCCTGGAAGACCCTCTCAGGTGTAGATGAGGAGGGGGGAGACAAGGCAAATGCAATCGAATGAGGAGAGAGAGCAATTCCAAAGTCCTGTCATCCCTGAGCCAGTCTGTACAGACAGGAGTAGAGCAACGATCAGAAATGCAAAATAGCTTACCGCAAGGGACGTTGGATGAGGGTCAGAACTCTTAGCTCACAAAATCTGGGGGGCAGTTTCTAGCCATGTGACTGTGGGCAACTCATTTAACCTCTTAGCCTCAGTTTCCTTATCTGCAGAATGGGCATACCCATTTTGCATACAGCCAGATAATACCACAACACCCTCTCAGGTCTGAGATGAGGCTGTTAAGGAATATCTAGGAAATGCTTTACAAATGTCCATGTGCCCTGCACTGTCAGTCATTGTTTAGAAGGAGGGGTTGCATCATGAAGCTAATCAAAGTCAGGCTTCATGGGGGACTAAGTCTTTAAGGAGAGAGAAGACTTCAGCAGGCACAGCTTGAGCAAGGGGATGGTGGCAGGAACAGCACAAGGAGAGCAGTTTGCAGAGAAGAAATTCATAGTGGAAAGAACCTTGCTTGGGAGACAAGGGGCCTGGGTCTGAGTCAGGACTTGAGCAAGTCAATTCATCTTTGTGGGACTCAGTTTCCCAATGTGTAACATGAGGACCTTAAGCCTTGTTTCTACTGTCTCTAAGGTGTTATGAGAAACACAGTATGGTTGGGAGCAAAGAATGAAAAGTGTGGAGTGTCTGAGCTGGGAGTGTGCTGAGAGATTCTCAGATCCAATCTGTGTTTATCTGTCTCTGTCTGTTTCACTTTGCCCCTTCCTGTTTTCTTCTCTCTGTCTGTCTGTCTGTCTGTCTGTCTCTCTCTCTCTCTCTCTCTCTCTCTCTCTCTTTCTCATTAATCGGGCCTTCACTTCTGTGAGGCAATCCTACACCTCTCTAATTAGTTTACCATCCTCAAGCCTCCTGTGGCTCCCACTTCCCTCATCCTCTCAGCTGAGACCCTCTCTTTATATTGAACAGAAAAAACTGAGGCCATTCTCCTGTGACTCCCTCTTTCCCCCTCTCTCCTCCTGTCTCACTTGATGAAGTGACCTTTCTCCCTACCAACCTCTACCTGCACCAGCGTGTGTAGAGGTGTGCAGAGATGCTTCAAAGGTGAAGTTGACTGGCCTTAGCAATAAACTGGATGTAGGGGGTGTGAAGGGCCAGGGTTGACACCTGCCTTCAAGTCTGTGGGATTGGAAGGACAACATTGCCCTCTACAGTAATAGGGGAGGAAGTGGGTTAGGGGAAAAGAGAAGTTCTGTTTTGGATATAAAGGAGCTTAAGATGTCTACTGGACAACCAGTCTGAGATGTCTGAAGAGTAGCTGGGGGTGTGAGATTGGGTGAGGACAGGGACATCTGAGAACCATCAGCATAGGGAGGGTCATTACATTCATGATGAGGTCACCCAGTGAAGGCATCTAGAGGAAGAAGAGAAGGGGGCCCAGGACCCTGAGGGACACCTATGGTTAGAGGATGTAGTCTGGAGGAGGATCCAGCAAAAGACATAGAGGAGGAGAGGTCAGAGAGGGAGGAGAACTGGGGCGGGGATGTCCCGAGATAAGCAAGTGTTGGTGAAGTGAGAGACCTGCAGTGTCAAAGGCTGCAGGCGGGTTGAGGAGAATGAGCGCTGTGAAGAGCGCACTGGACTTGGTGACCAAGAGATCTAATAACAGGGTCAGAAGCCGGATCTTTAAAGGCTCAGAAGAGGGTGAGAGCAGAGGCATCAGGAGGCACCTGGTGTAGATGCCTTCTCAAGGAGCTTAGCCACAAAGGGCAAAAGACATAGGATGACAGTTAGCAAGGATGGAAAGATCCAAGAGAGGGTTTTATCAGGATGGGGGAAGCTCAGGCATGTTTGTGGGGGATGACAGAGGGGGCAGTCTGTTGGAGGAGACAGGTAGGAGGGTGACCTCATCATGAATGTAATGACCCTCCCTATGCTGATGGTTCTCAGATGTCCCTGTCCTCACCCAATCTCACACCCCCAGCTGCTCTTCAGACATCTCAGACTGGTTGTCCAGTAGACATCTTAAGCTCCTTTATATCCAAAACAGAACTTCTCTTTTCCCCTAACCCACTTCCTCCCCTATTACTGTAGAGGGCAATGTTGTCCTCCCAGTTCCACAGACTTGAAGGTAGGTGTCAACCCTGGCCCTTCACACCCCCTACATCCAATTTATTGCCAAGGCCAGTCAACTTCACCTTTGAAGCATCTCTTTTTCTTTCCTCAGACCACCCCCCCCATTGCTGACCCTCAGGCCTGGGGGGCTGTCTGCCTTCCTTCTCCCCTTCTCCCCCATTTCAGCCTCCATTCAACCTCTAAAATGATTTTCCTAAAGCTCGGGTCTGACCATGCCATCTCTTACTCAACGAACTGTCTCCAGGACCAAATGCGAAATCCTTGTCTGACAATCAAAGCCCTTCATGATCAACCCCTCCTACCTTTCCAGTCTTTACATCTTCCTCCTCCCCACCCACTCAGATCTCGTGACACTGACCCCCTCTGGACTGCAGACATCTTCACTGACCATCCCTCATTCTTGCACAGCAATCCATTCTCATCTCAGCCCCTGACTTCCTGGGATTCCTTCAAGCCCACCTAAAATCTCACCTTCTACAGAAAGCTTCTAATCCATTTCAATGCCATATCTCCCATCTGGGAAGTACTTCCTACACACACACACACACACTCAGACATTTTGTTGTAAAAGAAATATATAAGAGAAAGAACACAGTCTGGTCACTCCTCTGGTCACTTACTTGGTGGGAAGGAGAGCGGGATCACTGATGGATGGAGGACTATACTCAGTGACATGTCCCAGTGCGCAGAGAAGGATGGCCCTTGGCATGTTGGGTGGATCACCTGTGGTAAGCTTATGGGAGAGCATGGAGAGGTTGTGTGGGCTTGACAGACAGGAGCAGATGGAAGTTGGGCTGAATTGTTGGTGAACACAGTCACATCGAGAGGAAGGCTTGAGTACATTTAATGGGGCTCGTGATTTCTTGCAGTGTCGCTGCTCTAGGGAGATGGGCACTAGTGCTCCATGGTGCTCCATGGGGAAGTCAATCCTGTTGCCAAGTGGGCAGCTGCGCCACTAGCTAGTTCTGGTAAAGGTTAGGGGCAGTACCACTTTCCAAGGAAAGGAATAAGATGAGAGTCCATGTGGATTCAGATGCTCCGTCTTGACCTGCTCAGATGAGCTGCTGAGCCAGAAAAGGGGACAAAGGGCAGAAGGAAAAACCTCAAGGTCAATGGCCCTCCTCTGGGAGACCCTCAAAGCTGCCAAGCTGTCATTGCCAGCCCTCCTGGAGCTGCAACTAAGGTCTAGAAGACAAGCAGTATCATCAGGGCATTGAGTTCAAGTCTTTCTTCTTGGGATGTGACTTAGCCTTTCCTATCTGCTGGGGGTACAGTGGAGAGAGTTGGGCCTGAAATTGAGGAGAACCAAGTTCAAATCTAGCCACAGATACTTTCTAGCTGTGTGATCTTGGGCAAATCTCTTCCCCTGGGCCTTTCCTCAGCAGAGATATGGGGAAAGTGATAGTACCTGCTCTCCAGGGTTGTTGTGAAGGCCAAATGAGACAATATTCATAAAGCACTCAGCACCCTGCCTGGCACATAGTAGGTGCCCTGCAAATGCCAGCTATTATTATGCGTACCCATGAGGTTCTTTAGAAAATAATGAGTTTGTTGTACCTGAGCGCAGACAACAGAACTAGTAGGATGGACGGAAATGGCAGGAAGGTCACTTTGTGATGGAGAGAGCAAGCAGTGAGGGAAGGAATGCCTGCCAGGTGAGGGTGTAGGGCAGACGAGGGGTTCTCCCTGGGCTCCATTGACTCTATTTCAGAGAGATTCTTTGTGATCCTGTGAGTTTCATTTGGGTGTCTAAGGAAGGAAGGATTCCCCAGACCACCTATGGGGCAGGCTGGCAGGTCCAGGACACACATTTTAGAGAATCATAAGATTTAGAGATGGCTCTGTTCATAGCTTTACTTTCCAGAGGAGAAAGACAGCATGACTTGGTCTAGGTCACTAGTGTAAATTCCAGAGGCAGGATTCAAACCCATATCTCCAGACTCCAGAATGGAATGCTGATAGGTCAATGATCTTGAGTGGGAACATCATGGAGGGGCTACCTGCTCCAGTATATTCTGGAGGCCCTTACCACCTCTGAGACCAGCCATGAAGACCTGAATGCCCCAGAATCTTTGTCAAGACTGGGGCCATGGAGCCAGGAGGAAGCCAAGGGTGACATGTGAGCTCATTCAACCTTGACTATAGCTTTTATTAATTGAAATCAAGGGAAGCTCATTAAATTTTGTGTTTTTTAAATTAACAGCAATAAAAACAGCACCCCTCCCCCCAGCCTTCACTCTAACCTAAATGGATTTTTTTTCCTGCAGAGACTCACAAGGACATGCTGTTAGGCATGATGGAGAACGCAGTTAAATCACAAATCTTTGGAAATATTAAATGATGTTAATGTCTACTTGTGTTCCCTGACATTCAGCTCATTTCCCATGGATCCCACTTGATTCCAGAAAATCCTGGCTGGGTGGGAACTGAGGCAGATCATCCTTCTGTTATTGTGGCTCAAGCCCCCAGCCAGGGCATTCTCTACCAGAAGACCAACGGAGAACCAAGCCAGTAAACCATCATCACCTATGCCCAGAAGGGATCCCCAAATCAGAGAGTGGGAACCTTCTCAGTGGTCCAGAAGGGAAGACTCAGTCTAAGAGAAGCAAAGCAAGGCATCTGCTTCTAGTCCCTTTCAAGGTTGCACATTGATGCATACCCCGGCTTCACAGCAATAGCAGCCATTGTGTGGTGTCTGGAGTTTACCAAAGCTCTTCCCACATAATTCTCTGACATAGGGCCTATTGGGGTTATTATCCCTATTTTACAGATACTACTACTACTCCCACCATTTAACATTTATATAATGTCTATTATGTGCCAGGCACTTTACCAATACGATCTCATTTAACCCTTACAGCACCCCTGGGATGTAGGTGCTGCTATTATCCCCATTTTACAGATGAGGAAAATGAGGCAGGCAGAAGGGAGGGTGCTTTGCCCAGGGTTACACAGTCAGGAAGCGTCTGAGGCCAGATCTGAATTCAGGTCTTCCTGACTACAGGCCCAGTGCTGAAGGTGCTGTGCTGTCCTGAATGAAGTTCTGGGTGTTTCGGTATCTTGCTCAAGGTCTGACATTGAGGGAAGATCAGAGCAGTTTCTACAGCAGGCCTCCTCACTATTCCTGCCCCATCCCAGTGTCTCTCATACGCTCAGATCAATAAAGTGACCATAAGAACTTGAGAGTAGCTTCAGAGAAGATTCCAGATTCACGAACACATCTCTTGAGATCTGAATATCAGAGAAGATGGCTGAGGGGTGGGATTCCGGACCTGGGCAGAGCAGGTTGCTTCAGTGCCAGGTTGCTGCGAGGATGGCCTGGGCTTGTGCCCAGAGAGTGAGAGTCTGGCCACTAGAGGGACCCCCAGCCCCAATCTCCCTTAGGCTGAAAGACTGCTTGTCAGCGGGAAGCACCTTTTCTCCCAGGGATGACCTGCTCCTGTCTGTCACTCTTGTGCCTGGCTCCCTCTTCACTGTAACCTTACAGGATCCTCAGTTTCTTTCAACCCTCAGCACAAGACCACCTCCTATGTCATGTCTTTCACGACCCCTACCTCAGCCTTAGTGCTCTCCCTGCAATAGGGAGAGACCTCAAGTTACAGAGATGTCCATCGGGGGCAGGAGCTGTTGCTGTATGACTTGAAGGCAGGCAGAAGAGACACCTCTCCATCTGATATAAGGGTGGTGAAGGAGAGAGTCCTGGGGCGAGTTGATAGGTCCTGCCTCTTTTGATCCTATTTCTGCATTTTCTGAGACAATCACAACAGCCTCTTTGCCTGGGTCGACTGCGGGCTCTCACTGCAGCAAAGCAACCATTCTTTTCCTTCCTCATCAATTTCTTATACCACTCTCCACAGAAGCACTTCCAAATCTTCTCATCCCGCCTCCAGATTCCCATGTCTCCTCCTTCCTCTCAGCTATAAGACCCCAATTCATGTCCCCTAAAATTGAGACCATTCATGAAGAACCCCTTACCCCCTCCTCCCCAGCTGCCATCACTCAGACAATTCCCCCATTTTCTCCTTTTCAGGGTCCCTGTCTCACATGACAATGTGACCTTTCTCCTTACTGAGGAAACCCCAAAGGTATGTGCACACCCCTTTGTTCCCATGCCCTCCTAAATCTTCCAGGAGATTGTCATAACCTCACGCTTATTTCTAATCTCTCACTACCAAGTGACTCCTTCCCAGCTGCCCACAAACGTGCCTATATCTCCTTCCTCCTTCAAAGAGTCTTCACTTGATATGTCCATCCCCACTGGTCCCACGTCTCTCTCCTCTTTTCTGGTCAAACTCTTGTGAAGGCATCTCTGCCTCCACTTTCTGTCCTCTCACTTTCTTCTAAGCCCTCTACAATCAGACTCCTGAAACTGCCTTCTCCCGAGTTACCAATGATCTTGGCAAACCTTTCTCAATCGTCATGGTTCTTGACTCTACAGCCTCTGACACTGTTGAACACAAGTCTCCTGTAGACTGTCTTCTCTGGGCCCTCTCCGAGCTCTCCTCCCATATGGCAGACCAGTCACCCCTCAGATCTCTGTTCTTCAACTGTGGTGGGCTCACCAGTAGTGAGTATTGCCAAGGTTCTGTCCTGGTCTCTTATCCTGAAGGATCAAATGAAGGGACATTTGTAAAAGTGCCATAGTAGGTACTTAATTCACATTTGCTCCCTTTATTTGTTCCCCTTGCTGCTTCTGCCTTCATTCTACATGAGCTCCAAGGCAATTTCATCTGCTCCCATGGTTCAATGAACATCTCTGTGAAAACAGTTACCAGATAGACATAGCTACCTCTGATCTTCCCAAGCTTTCAGTCTTATATCACCAACTACCTGTTGGATGTTTCCAGCTGAAGATTCCAGAGGCATCTTAGACTCAACATGCCCCAAGAGAACTTGGCGTCTTTTACCCCTAACCCTGCCCCCTTCATTACTGGATGCTTCCAGTCACCAAGGATCGCAGCTGCAGGATCATTTTCTCGGTTTCTGTCACCCACCTCACTTACGTAGTCCCTTGCTGAATCTTGCAATGTCTACTTCACCATATCTGCAACCTGGCTCCTTCTCTCTATCCACACAGTGACAGTCCTAATTCAGCTTAGTCACTTGGGCCTTGGACAATCTCAATAGGTTCCTAGCTAGTCTCTCTGCCTCTCTCTGGCTGATCTTCCACTCATTGGCCAAGGTCTGACTGTATCATCCCCATTCCTCCCTTTAATGACACCTCCCTTTCTAGGAGCTGGGAGAGGGCAACCCCGTGAGAGCCCAGAGAAGAGAGTCTACAGGAGACTCGTGTTCAACAGTGTCAGAGGCTGTAGAGTCAAGAACCATGAGGACTGAGAAAGGTTTGCCAAGATCATTGGTTACTTGGGAGAAGGCAGTTTCAGGAATTTAGCATGGACTTTGGCACAAGGTATGTGCTCCATATTTACCTGTTAGTTGACTGAGTGATTAACTGACTTGAGGAGTGGGGCATGTTGAGAGGACTCATGCTAAGCCAAATCAGCACTGCCCAGGACTCCAGGGTCTGATGAAGGATCCAAAAGCACATGAAGATTTAGCATCATTGACATGTTTGGGCCACTAGAGCACTGGCCTTGGAGGCAGGCCGACTCATCTCCCTGAATTCAGATCTGACCTCAGATACTTACTAGCTGTGTGACCCTGGGAAAATCACTTCACTCTGTTTGCCTCAGTTTCCTTATCTGGAAGATGAGCTGGAGGAGTAAGTGGCAAACTACTCCACTGTTGTTACCAAGAAAACCCCAAGTGGAGCCATGAAGAGTTGGACACAACTGAAAAACAACACAGCAGCAAATGGTCATAAGAAGTTCATCTATGTAGAGTACCAGAGTTCAAATCCCATCTCTGCTAATTACCACCTGGCTGAGCCAGGCCTCAGTTTCCTTCCCTGGAAAAAGACAGATTTGGCCTCAGAGGGACTTGAGGCCACACCCAGCTATAAATGTAGGATCCCACCCAAGTAATGTCATACACAGGAGATCTGTCTTAAGAAGTTAACGTTCTCTCTCACACTTGAGGGAGGCTGTTTGAGCACCCTGGCTTAGTGCCCCATCAGAGCACCCTTGAGCAAGTCATAGCTTTGGGGACCACGTTTTGAAAGAACCCTGACAATCTGCAGCATGTCCAGAAGAGGAAGCGAGCAAGGGCTGCTCAGGGCATGAAGGCTGGGCCATATACAGACCAATAGGAGGAACCAGGAAAAGATGTGGGGGAAGTTGCTTAATTTTGTTCAGGCTTGGAAGGGTTCACATGTGGAGGATAACAAGAACTGATCTGTGCAGTGACCACTCTAGCAGGGTGCTAGAGCACTCTTCTCAGTCCCTGGAGCATCACCAGACGTGAGCAGTGGCTCTAAGGGAACTGCCTCTTATTCTTGGGTTTGGTAAGGACTGACTGACCTGGAGAGGGGGATCTTATTTCTTTCACTATTTTCTTTCAGTATTTTTCCTTTGACTTTTCCTCCTCCAGGCCTGAATGTTGCTTAGCACCCAAGCCTTGCGAGATGTGGAGAGCTGGGTTCTGGCCTCAGAGGCTCAGGGGACTGTCCCTTCCCCAAATCTGAGCTCAGGACCTCCCACCATACAGAAGATGCCCTGGGGAGGAAGACAAACTGGCTGGTGACAAACTGAGCTGGCATTGGGGCTGCCCTTTCCCCTGCCCTCAGCCTTCCTGGTTGGCACCACGATGGAGGGGTCTCTGCCTCCGCACTGGACTGTGAAGCTGTCATGTACTGTAGAATGTTGAATAGGAAGAGATTGGGAGCTTCCCAGCTCACCCTTTTAATCTTGTCCGTTGCTATAGAAACCGCTCGATTGCAGTAATTACTCATGGTGTGTGGTGAGCTTCCCACTCCCTGATGTCAGTGCAGATTTGGAAAATAAGAAATAAAAATCTTGTCTTGGTCATGGCAAATTTTTATTCACAATAAATCACTGCCAAGTTCTAGTGGACTCCAACTTCCTGTCCGGTGGTACAGGGCTCCCTCGGAGTCTCCCAGGATGCCTCCCTCTCCACCCCCTCACTCACACTCAGGCACCACTCCAGATGACCTTGTCCTCTGGGCTAGAGGGTTCTCGCTGGGCTCTGAATGCCGCTCTGTCTGCCTGGGGAGTGATGAGCTGGCAGCCTCCCACCCTGGCGCGGCATCTGCCATATTTTGGCACCAACTGCAATGGGACATTCCCGGTTATTTGCTGGTGGTTATTATTCTAATTCATGGTGATCACAAGAATGATCATTTCCTGAAATGGCAGGTGTTGTTTGAGGCTCAAAGTCCTTTCAAAATAAAGGTGTGACCATTATTTGGGGGGTTGATTGATAGTAATGGAGATGTTAGGATTCCTTGGCTGGAGCTTCCTCTCCTCTTAGCAAGAAGGCATTTCACCAGCGTCTCACTAGATTAGCTCTCCCTCTCTGTGCCGGCCAAGGCTCAAGGCAGGCAGCAGTGGTCGGGGATCTATGGGGGGCTGACTCCCACGTAAGCAAAGGTCGTCACAGTGGTGCGGTTGTGCCAGGCTCCATCCACACAGCCAATATGGGCAGGGAGCTGCCTGAGAGCTCCAGGAGTCAGTGACAGAAGTCTGGGCAGCTCTGAGGACTCACAATCCCCCACTGCACAGAATTCAGTAGAAAAGTCAAACACTATGGCAGGTGGTAATTATCCTCAGATGAAGGAAGGTGCTTTGAATTTGTCAGACTGCTGTTACATCTGTTAGCCAGATCAGTCAGTGAGAATTTTCTTTGGGTCTTCTGTATGACTAATCTCTGGCCCTACAGGCCCCTGCCTCATGAACCTGCTGCCTCACAGGGCAGACCAGATCAGCATGGACCACACTGGACCTTTGGTGTGAGTGCTTCCTTTCCAAGGGCCTTCATCAGACCCTCCATTCCAGACCTAGTCTTCTGTTGGACAAGGACTAGTCTAGCCCTGCCTTTCTTTCCTTCTTTACAGAAGAAATGCCCCTTGCTCTTCCTCCTCAGGAAGAGAAGAAGAATGAAATGCCCTGACTTTCTTCAAGTCCCAGCTAAATTTGCACCTGGGGGACCATCTCCAGTCTTCCTGATCTATATCTGGCCGCTGGACCCAGATGACTGCGGAGGAGAAAGTGAGGCTGGTGGCTATGCACAGACCTCCCTCACATTCCATTCACCTGCAAGTCATGGCTTCACTTTCCTGATGTCATGGTCCTCTTCAAGAAAGAAAGGCCAACCACAACAACAGCATCCCACTCCAAGTCTTTCTCCACCCCCTTTCATTTTACAGATTCCCTCTGTCAGCTGCTTCCAACTTCTTGCCATGGGTAGTTGTTCTAATCTTATCCCTCCATTAGATTGTGAACTTTCCTTTTCCTTTCTACCCTCAGCTCTTAGCCTGGCACATAGTAGGCACTTAACATTGATTGACTGACTGACTTTTGGACCCTGCCCTTGAGACTTTGCGCTCTTACAGGCAAACATTTGCCTTCTCTGGATCAGTTCTCAACACCACTTGGTGGCCATTTCTACACCATGCCTTTATTAGAAGGTAAGCTTCTGGAGAACAGCAACTCTCTTCCATTTTGTATTTTTACCCCTTCTTCCTAGTCCACTCTCGGACATGTGGCACAGGCTTAATGTACTTTTTTAATCTTTCTCTGTCTCTCTTTCCCTCCTGGATCACTGCCTTGTCATGAGGGTTGCTGGGGAATTGGAGAAGGCTTGCTTAGTTCAATGAAATTATGAGCCGTTCTGGACAGATAGGTCACAGTGGAGAGTTCTGGCAAGAGGTGGTTCACTGGAGAAGGAAATGGCAAACCACTCCAGGATCTTTGCCAAGAAAACCCCAAAGCGGGCAGTAAGAGTTGGGCATGACTGAAACAGCAGAACAAAAACAACACAGGGAAAACAAACAAACAATATCCCTTATGAATATGACATGGAAAGTATGAATAGATTTTCCTTAGACTTGGTAGATAGAATGCCAGAGGAACCATTGACAGAGGTTTACAGTATTGTGCAGGAGGTAGTAACGAAAACATTCTAAAGAAAAAAAGAAGAGGAGGAAAGTAAAATGGTGGAATGATGAAGCTTAACAAATAGTTGAGGAAAGAAGGAATGCAAAAAGTGAAGGAGAAAGGGAAAGACATACTCATGTGAATGCAGAATTCCAGAGAGTAGCAAGGGGAGAAAAGACGGTTTTCTTAAATGAGTAATACAAAGAAATAGAAGAAAAAATAGAATGGGAAAGATGAGATCTCTTCAAGAAAATTAAAGATAGGGAATTTTCATGCAAAAATGGGCATGATAAAAGCCCAAAGTGGTGGGGACTTAGCAGAAATAGAAGAGATTAAGAAAGGTGACAAGGATACATAGAAGAACTAAGAAAGATCTTAACATTCCCCATAACCACAGTGGTGTCATTAGTGATCTGAAGCCAGATATCCTCGAGAACCAAGTCAAGTGGATCCTGGGACGCATTTCTAACAATACAGCTAGCGTAGGTGATGGAATTGTAGCTGAGCTACTTTTTTTTCAATATAATATTTTATTTACCCCCCAATTAGATGTTAAAACAATTTTTAATTTTTTTTTAAAGTTTTGAGTTCTATATTCAATTCCTCTCTCCCCTCCTCTGAGATGGTAAGCAATCTGATATAGGCTATACATGTGCAATCATGTAAAAATATCCAAATTAGTCATTTTATACAAGAAGATTTAGAAAGAAAGGAAAGAAGAAGAAAGAAAGAAAGAGAAAATAGCATACTTCAATCTGTATTTAGAAAATATCAATACTTTCTCTGAAAGCAGATCTCATGCTTCTTCATCCTGGATCATTGTATTAATCAGAATAGCTAAATCATTCATGGTTCTTCATTGTACAATATTGCTGTTACTGGGTATAACATTCTCCTAGTTTTGCTCACTTCGCTTTGCATAAATTCATGTAAGACTTCCCCAGATTTTCTGAAATCGTCATGCTTGTCATTTACTATAGCATAATAATATTCTATCACAATATATCACAGATTGTTCAGCCATTCCTCAGTTGATGAGCACCCCCTCAATTTCTAATTCTTAGCCACCACAGAAAGAGTTGCTATAAATATTTGTGTACAAATAGGTCATTCTCCTCTTTTTAACGTCTTTGGGATATAGATCTACCAGTAGTATTTCTGAATTAAAGGGCATGCATGCACAGTTTTATAGCCTTTTGGGCATAGTTCCATATTGCTTTCCAGAATGGTCATATCAGTTCACAACTCCACCACCTGTGCATATTTGTTTCAGTTTTCCCACATCCCCTCTGATATTTATCTTTTCCCTTTTTTGTCATATTAGTCAATCTTATAGGTGTGAGTTGGTACTTCAGAGATGTTTTAATGTGTATTTCTCCAATTAATAGTGATTTAGAGCATTTTTCATATGACTATAGACACCTCTGTTTTCTTTATCTGAAAACTACCTATTCATATCCTTTGACTATCAATTGGTGAACGACTTGATATTTTATAAATTTGACTCAATTTTCTATTTATTTAAGAAATGAGGCCTCCAGCACAGATATTTTTTGAAAAGTTTTCCTGTTTTCTGCATTCCTTTTAATTTTGGTTGCAAACCATTTTAATGTTTGTGCAAAACCATTTTAATTTTATATTATCAAAATGATCTGTTTTATATTTTGTAATGCTCCCTATATTTTCTTTGGTCCTAAATTCTTCCTTTATGCATACATCTGACAAATAAACTATTCTATGCTATTCTAATCTGCTAATTTTCTAATTTTATGCATAAATCATGTACCCACTTTGACCTTATCTTGGTATATGATATAAGATGTTGGTCTACACCTAGTTTCTGCCATACTGTTTTCCAGTTTTCCAACAGTTGGTTGTGTTTTGTTTTTTTTTTGCCAAATAATGAGTTTTTGTTCCAAAAGTTTGGAACTTTGGATTTATCATATATTAGATTACTGTGGTCATTTGCTGTAACCTAATGTGTACCTAATCTATTTCACTGATCAATCATTCTATTTCTTATCCAATACCAAATTGTTTTGATAATTACAGCTTTATAATACAGTTTGAGATCTGGCACAGCTAGACTATCTTCCTTTACATTTTTTTCATTGATTCCCTTGATATCCTTGACCTTTTGTTCTTCCAGATGAATTTTGCTGTCATTTTTTCTAGATCTGTAAAATAGTTTTTGGTAGTTTGATTGCTATGGCACTGAACAGATTAATTTAGATAGAATTGTCATTTTTATTTTGTTGGTTCATACCCATAAACAACTAGTATTTTTCCAGTTATATAGATCTGACTTTATTTGTGTGAAGTGTTTTGCAGCTTTATTTATGTAGTTCTGGGTTTTTCTTCTTGTTTGATTCATAAGTATTTTATATTATTTATGGTTATTTTAAATGGAACTTCTTTTTCTATATCTTGCTGCTGGACTTTGTTGGTAATATGCAAAAATGCTGATGATTTATGTGGATTTATTTTGCATCCTACAACTTTGCTAAAGTTGTTAATTATTTATACCAGTGTTTTAGTTGATTCTCTAGGATTCTTTAAGTATAACATCATATCATCTGCAAAGAGTGATAGTTTTTCTCCTTGTCTACTTAAACTTCTTCAATTTCTTTTTTCTTTTCTTATTGCTATAGTCAACCTTTCTAGCACCAAATTGAATAATAGAGGAGATAATGGATACCCTTCTTTACCCCTGATTGTGTTGGGAAGGCTTCTATTAGTTGAACTACTTAAAACCCTAAAAGATGATGCCATTAAAGTGTTGAACTCAATATACCAGAAAATTTGAAATGAAAAAGTGGTCACTGGATTGGAAAGGATCAGTTAACATTCCAGTCCCAAAGAAGGACAATGCCAAGAGATGTTCAAATTATTTCAAATTGTGCTCATTTCATATGCCAACAAAGTTATGCTTAACATACTGCAAGTTAGACGTCAGCAATATGTGAACTGAGAATTATCATAAGATTAGGTTGGTTTTTGAAGAGGCAGAGGAGCTAAAGACCAAATTGCTAACATTCCCTGGATTATTGCAAAAGCAAGGGAACTTCAAAAAAATCTATGTCTGCTTCATTGACCATGCGAAAGACTTTGAAAGACTTGTTTAAATTATAACAGAATATGGCAAGTCTTCAAAGAGATGGGAGTACCAGATCATCCTATCTGTCTTCTGAGGAACCTATATGCTGGTAAAGAAGTGACAGTTAGAACAAACATGGAACAACTGATTAGTTTAGATCAGGAAAGGAGTACAATTGGCTGCGTATTGTCACCTTATTTATTTAACTTATATACAGAGTGCAACATGTAAAATGCCAGGCTGAATGAGTCAAGAACTGGAATTAAGGTTGCCAGATATACAGACAATCTCAGATATGCAAACAATAACTACTCTGATGGCAGAAAGTGGAGAAGAATTAAGAAGCCTCTTGATGAGAGTGAACAAGGAAAGCTTAAAAGTTGGCTTGAAGCTTAACATAAAAATTAAGATCTTGGCAACTTGTCCCATCACTTCCTGGTAAATAGAGAGAGAAGAAATAGAAGCAGTGTCAGATTTTATATTCTTGAGAACCAAGGTCACCGCAGACAGGGACTGCAGCCATGAAATTTAAAAAAAAAATCCACTTGCTCCTTGGAAGAAAAGCTATGGCAAATCTGGATAGAATATTGAAAAGCAGAGACATCATCTTGCCAATAAAGGTCTGTATAGTCAAAGCTATAGTTTTTCCAGTAGAGATGTAAGACTATGAGAGTTGGATAATATGGAAAGCTGAGTTCCACAGAACCAACACCTTCAAATTGTTGTGCTTGAGAGAATTTTTGAGAGTTTCTTGGACAGCAAGGAGATCAAATCAGCCAATACTTAAAGAAATTAATTCAGGCCATTCAATGGAAGATCAAACACTGAAACTGAAATTTAAACATTTTGACCATATAATGAGAAGACAGGACTCATTGAAAAAGTCCCTGATGGGAAAGACTGAAGGCAAAAGAAGAAGAGGACAGTAGAGGACGAGGTGGATAGATAGTGTCATGGAAACAACATGAGCTTGGAAAGACTTCTAGAAATAGTGGAAAAAAGAAGGGCCAGTGTGCCATGGTCCATGTGGTTATGAAGACTTGGACGCAGCCGAATGACCGAATACCAACCAACCAGCCAACCAACCACCAACTCTTTCTCCGTCACTGGGATAGTATTGATATCATGCCCAGAGAAAGAGATATTGGTGGGCAGTTTCATTAGTTTCTGGGGGAAGATGATTTCAGTTCTGGTCATGTTGAAAATGAGGTGATGGTGAATGTTTTTTAAATCACCATCTTTCAAGGTCATTGTTGAGATATTTGTAATTTATAAAATAATTCTAGGAAACCAGAGATTTCCAGATGATGTGTGAATCTCAGGCACAAGTCTCACCAATGTTTGGTCCAAAGCTGGATCCCTTCAGTGAAGTGACGGTAGGTGATGGTGTGGAATCCCAAGCAAAGGCTGAAATTCAATTGGTCAGAAAAATCATAGCGGGAATTTTACTTTGGGTGTGAGTAGAAGTCAATGGGCACCAGTGTCCTTTCTACTCCTAAAATGCGGCAATTTGGTCCAAATACCTCTTTTCTCCATACCTTTGAATAATGGCTCAGAATTTTAGTTGAAGGCACTCTTCCCATAGTTAAGTCAGTGAACATTTATTAAGCTTTTTCTATGTTCCTAGCACTGTGCTAAGCTCTGGGAATGCAATTACAAGCAAGAAGACAGTGTCTATTCCAGTCCCTGAGAATCTAAGTTCGAGGAGTTTATATTCTCTTGGACACATAAAAGGGAAATGAAAAGTGTGGGAAGGGGTAGAGGAAGACAAGTCTAAATGATTAGAAGCAGAGTCCAGAGAGGAGTGGCATGAAGCTGGGCTCTTCCTCAACATGGAGGTTCTGGGAGCAGCTCACCAACCAGAGGAGGTGGTGGTGGAGGTGGGGAAGGGATGGGAAGACAGTTGTGAGGGTATAGTGCAACAATGAGCTTCTAATTATCAAGAAAAAAAAGTTGGACCAGTATTCAGACATTTCCAAGTAGCTTTGTCATTGGGCAAGTCTCTCAGTACTCTTAGGGAGTATCACAAAATCCCTTCGAAGGAAGTTACTATATTTGACTTGCTTTCATCTTAGGTTCAAACAAATGATAAAAAGCAGGCAGTCAAATAAAGGCAATTCGTTTCTACACCTCTTTCCTATGTGACCAGGAGTGCAAACTGAGGGGCACTGTCCCTGCTCATCCCAAACACTCCCCCAGAGACATTCACAGCTCTGGCTTCAAGTGTCTAAGGTCCATGTCTGTAGTTCAATGGGAGGGCAGGGAACCTGGGAGCTCTGCTTGCCTCCGTCCTTCAGGAGCCCACTGTCCTACCCATACAGGTTTGCTGAGTCCCCTGTAAGTCACATTTTCATCCTTTTTGCCTCAATGGAAACCATCATCTTTTGATATTAAAAGTCTGTTGCCCCCCTTTAGCTCCTCTGGGCCTCCCTAGGACTCGAGGCATTCATGGCTCCATTCTTTCCAGTCAGAACCTCACCAGGGGCTTCATGGCCTTTGCCATGACATTATCTTTGAGCCTCCTTCCCTACTCCTCAATAGCAACAGTTGGTTGGTTGTTGTCCTTCGAGCTTGAAAAGGACCAAAATGACATCTCTTTGTTAGGGTCAAGGTACAGTGTGTCTGACTGTGGCTGATCAGACCAACATGAGCTTGGAACACTCTACCACAGACTGGGCACAAACATTTGGGGTGGGGATGTCTCTAAATTTGTGCATCCCATATTTCTTTTGAGTTACTGTGATTATGCTTTGCTCAGAGAACATCATCTTCTCTGATGAGGTCATGCTACGTTTGGCAGTCCTGTGTGAGTGTCTCCCATGTCTAGCAATTGATTCCACAGTTCTTCACAGAAGTCTTGAAAGTATCCTTGCATTGCTTCTTCTGACCTCCAATCAAGCATCTGCCTTAGGTGAGTTTGAACCCTAACCCTAAATGCACCAAATCCACATGTCTGAAGGCCACTTGTGTTTGTCATAATTACAAACTCTGAATAACAGGCATGTCCCCAATCCAATCTCTTCTATGGTCCCCTATCCCAATAACAGGTTGGCATTTCACCCTCCAGACATACCATGGAAGCATAGAATGACACTTGAAAGACACCTTAGAGATCACCTGTGTACAACACTTCCCTCTCCATCTTGCAGAGGAGGAAACGGAGGCCCTGAGAAGTCAGCGACATGTCCAAGGTCACACAGAGGCTTCATAGAAGTCACCTTAGTTTTTCCATTTCTGTCATGCACCAACCACAAGAGAGCTGAGTCCAGTTTCCCCCAGTATCATCTATCAAGGCTATGGGATCTTGGAGGAAGAAAAACAGAAAGGAGCAACCAAAACCAGGAAGGAAGAAGAAGCCCCATGGCGAGGGGGGCAGTACTGAAACTGTCTTCTGGTGTCCTTCTTTTCACGCCTTTTCCCTTTGGGGCTCTCCTCACTCTCAAGTCTCTCTTTCAGGAGAGAGGCCCCTACAGGCCACTACCCAGCTCCCCTGAGTAGGAGGGTCCCACCACTGAAGCTGAATGTATCAGTGATATTGGACATTTACATCCAGATTCAGGACCCAAAAAGTGAAATAAGAAAATGGAAAGATGCTTCCTTCACCATCAGATTTATAATTTCAATGAAATCCAGTGTTTATCACAGTGCCTAGCACGTAGTAGGTGCATAATAAAAATATATTGATTGGTTGATTGATTGAAATTACTGGTGTTCTCCTCTTTCTTTAGGTGAGCACTCATGTGTGTGTGAGGGAGTGAGGGAGGGATGGACAGTAGGATATTTGCAGTGGCTGGATCCACATATGCCAGCAGGGGCCTCAAGGAAAAACTGGAGATCACAGTGAAACTCATTTATTTAGATTGTCAAGACAACCAGATGAACCGGGCAGGCATGCAACTACCAAAGCTTTCTCCTATAACTGGTCCCAGCTAAGCTCAGGAGGAGACAAAGAAGGAGAGGGGTTCCCCAGTGAATGTACTCTCAACTTTGAGAAGAGAGAGGCAGTGTGCTAGAAGTGGGGGACCAGCAAGGAGAGTCCATACTGGCTCAGGGTCTAAGGGAGGTGGCTTTTTGGCTGTTGGTATTTGTATGGACCCCTGGGAAGGGCTTTGGCCCAGGAGTCAGGGGACTTTGATGCCACCTCTCTCTGTTAGGGGACTGTAGGTCAATCCTTCCCCTCTCCAGGCTTCAGTGTTTTCATCTGTGATGTGATGAGAGGTCACATCTGTTCATGAGATGCTGATGGTCCCTGGGAGGAGGCCTCTCAGAGTCTGCTTTGTGAATATGGAAAAGGATCATTCCCAGCTTGGCCATGGAGACAAACCAGCGAGGCTCATGGTCCACCAGGGGGCCAGTCACTTAGATGTGTCCTTTCCCTTCTGCACTCGTGGCCGGACTGAGAAGCAGCCAGTGTGTTAGAAGGGTTTTGTCTCAGAATTCCCTGGTCCGGCAGCCCCACTCACTGGTCTTCTAAAATGTGACTCAAGTAGGGGTCTTGAATGTCTAAACAAGAGGCAGGGGTAGAGAAGGGGTAACTTGCCTCTGGGAATACAAGACAAAGGAGTCATTTCTCAATATCAGTCTCATTAAAAGAACTATTTCCCAATCAGTGACAATGTAATTTAGCTGCAGCGTTTTGTTCTTTCAGTTCCTTGCTTTATCTTTAGTCTTCATCCTTAGATATGCCCCTCCCCCCCATTCCTGCCCCACGAGTTGCCAACTTTGTCCACTTTGGTTCCCAGTTAACTTCTCAATTTTGTGTGTTAGATTAGCCTGAGGAGATTCTGTTTGTTCAGGGCTGCTGCTGTGGTAAGGGAGATTCATTGGCTGCCAAAAACTGAGGACCTTGCACTAGAAAAATGGATAATTCCATGTGGGTTTTAATAGAACATTATTCTAGAAATTATTTTTTAATGTTCTGTGGAAATGGGCCTCATGGAGCCAGCTCAGCAAAAGGCCAGGGGAGTGAAATGTGGTTTGGGACCTGCCAAGTAATCGAAGAGCTGAAGATGTTTCTCCCTGCTGAAGGGGCCTCAGAGGGGGTGCTAGCCTGAGGAAGGCAGCCCTGTTTCATTCCTGGGCAGGAAGGACCTACCAGTGGTCAGGCAGCTGAGACTCTGGAAGCATAGGGACATGCATGCACACATATGTACATGTGAAATGGTGGCCCTTCCTGCTTTGGACAATTATATTAATAGAAAGAGGCAGAGATGAGAGAAGTGGTCAGGGAAACACCAAGAAAGCAGACCATAAAGACTCAATATAAAGAAGGCCATGTTTCTGTCCTTTTCCCAGGATCTATTTTGCATGTAAGGATTTTAGGGTGGACAACTGGTTAACCCTAATGTCTTGGACTGCTTGGTAACTGTGGGACAATTGTGGCAGAAATGTGGATCTGGGCTTTTCACCATGACAATGAATCATTTCACACAAGGGACCTTGCTTTGGTCAAGACCACACCAAAGCATTCAGAGCAGGGCTCAGGTGGGTCTAAAGAATTCTCCAAGCTGAGATGGTTGTCAGACCTCAGGGCCTGCATTGTCACCAGATTCCTTGAAGGGCATCTGCCCGCCATTTACCATTTTGGAGCTGAACTGAAGGTACAGAGTTTATGAGAAGACCCCCTGCTTGTCTTGGGAACAGACTGAAAGATGGAACTTCCATTTGCTGCCTAAAAGGCTGACTCGGCAGTGGTGTGGCACAGACTCCAGTAGTGAAGAGGAGTCTCGGTTCTAGCTTGCAGCCCATTCTGAAATTGATCAAGGAATACTCAGGAGAGCAATCCCAGGCCAAAGGAAGCCCAAATTCTGTGATTCTGATCCAGAATTGTTGTCCAGCTGTCAGACAGTGGCTGAGTCATGCAGCATCCATTCCATAAAAGGCAAAGCCACAGACCTATTGCTCAGACCCAAACCCACATTAGAAACTTGCAGAGCTCATCTCAGAAGGGCAGTAAGCAAATGTCTCCCATTTTCATAATCAGACCATTTGGGGAGCACCAAAAGCTTGCTTGTCCCCAGCCTGAGCTATCTCTGAAATTCTGGAATAAAAAGTATTAGCAGGAATAGCCCAGACATTTCCTTCCAAAGTGTCCAGAGCCTAGTCCTAACAGAAGTCTAAAGTCAGGACATAGGTCAGAAGGACAAGAAAGCAGACAACAGTCCCACCACAATAGGTTTTATTAGGGGTTCAGGGACCTAGAGTGGGTTGCAGAGAAAGGGTGCTCAAGAACTCTGGGCAAGGGGTGACCTATGCAATGGGAGCCAGAGCAGTCACTGTGACACACAGAAAGGCAAACACGAAATGACAGAGACAAGATACTAACCCAGAAGAGAATGACTCCAATACATCTACAAGCAAAACCTCAAAGGAAAACAGATTTGGAACAAATTCAACTAGAGTTCCTGGAAGAGATGAAGCAACAGTTAAGAAAGAGCTAGAAATGTTTTTATAATTGAAATGAGAGTGCTGGAGGGAAAAGAAATGGGAAAGCAACGAGAGCTAGGGAAAAGAAAGACTTAGAAAATTAACAGCTTGGCACAAGAAGTACAAAATCTTATTCAAGAAAAAATTCCCTGAAAATCTGAAAGGACCAACCAGAATCCAGTGTCTCCACAAGACAAGAAACAGCAAAACAAATTCAAGACTGAAAATGAGAAGAAAATGTGAAGTATTGAATAGCAAAAATGAAAGCAAACTCCCCCACCAATAAAGACACAACCGACGGAGAAGGGATAATGTAAGAGCTCCAGAGCTACCTGAAAGCCAGGACCAAAAAAGAATCCAGATATTATCTTTCAGTAAAAACTGCCCAAGTCTCTTAGAGGGCAAAGTGGAAATCGAAGGCATCCCCAAGTCACCTCCTCAAAGAAATCCCCAAATGAAAACTCCCAAGAATACCATAGCTCAAATCCCAAGCTCCCTGGTCAAAGAAAGGACACTACAAGCCACCAGGAAGAATTCAAGTACAAAGAAACTGTAGTCAGGATCACACATTATTTAGCAGCTGCTACTATCTATAAAGAAGTTGGGGTATTCCAGATGGCAAAGGATCCAGCCTCCAAACCAACAATAACATACCCAGTAAAACTGAGTGTAATCCTACAGTGGGGGAAATGGACCTGTAATGAAACACAGGACTCCCATGTGTTTCTTATGAGAAGATCAGAGCTGTGGAGAAATTTTGAATTGCAAACACAGGACCCAAGAGCAACACATGGACCAAGTCTTTGCTTTGCATGTTCCAGTATCACCTAACATGGAGGCAACCCCCAGAGGACATGCCTGGGACCTGCTCTTGTGAGATGACATTCTTCGTTCTTCTGTTTCCTAGCCTCTTTCTTTTGCCTATGCAACTGGGACAGGCTATATTTGTGACATCAGATTGGGACAGTCTCTCTCTTTATCTGGCAGCAGCCAGGGTGGGGATGAAGGTGCAGTTCACTCACACAATTAGCAGGAGGAAGGGAAGGATTATCTTTCCCTACTCTCTTTTGGGTCCCTTGCCCCAAGAGATGGGCTTGGGGTTTTGTTCTGTTTGGTCTGTCCATTTCATCTCTGAGGTCAAGCAGTAGAGTTCCTGGAGTCATGGCAACCTTGGAAGTAGGATTCCAGGCCAGATGTTGCAACCAGCCCAAGAGGGAAGTCCTGAAAAGCCACAATGCCCAAGACTAAAGCCTAAAGTAGGGCTTTGGATTTGGAACTTGGTGGGAATTAGTTATGTAAGAACTAAGTTAAGCTATGAGCCTAATTTCTTTCCTATCTCAAGACAGAAGCAGCATAAGGAGGGATTATACCTCCTAAGTGTTGGAGAGGAGGGAGAAATATTTGTTCTTTTTATAGCTTTTAAGTAAATATTTCTTCATAAAAACTAGTCTATGAGGGTGTTAAAAAGAAATGGGAAACTAGATACTCCCACTCTCCCTAAAGGATACCAGAGAACCCCAGGGGAACTGGACTTCAGGCAATGGGAGCCAGAGTAGTCACTATCACACACAAAAAGGTAAACATAAATGATCAATGAAAAAGGACAAAGAAAGGATATGAGGGGATGATACATGTTTCCTTTGATTCCTATCATTATCTGGAGTCACAGATAATTAGATGAGGCCCTGGTTTGTTAGACTTGGATGATCTTAAAAGAAAAATAGAAAGAAGTCATCCTTTCTGGGCTGGCTGCAACAAGGTTGTCATAGGTTGAGGCTGTATCCAGATACTCTACCACTTGCCCTCACAACTGAAAAGGATAAATACGGGGGAAATGATCTCCCATAATCTGGCTGTGTAAGTAGAAGTTTATTCAATCAAGGAGGAGGGGTGGGAGGAGTGGTTGACCTTACTTTCATCCGAACTGGGAAAAGGAAGGAAGAATTCATACAAACAGGTAGGTACAGAAATACATTTTATTCAACACAGAAACAGGAAGGCAAAGGAAAAGAGACAAATAAGGGGGAAGGTAGATTAAGGAAGGATTAGTCTTAAGCAAACTAAACTCTAAGATGTAATAAAATATTTATAGTGATTTTTTTTGTAGTGACAAATAATTGGAAACTGAGGGGTGATCATTAATTGGGGGATGGTTCAACAAGTTATGGTATATAAATGTGATGGAATACTATCAAGCTGTATGAAATGATGAAGGGAATGGTTTCAGAGAAACCTGGGATTTCTTGCATGAACTGATATAGAGTGAAGTGAGTAGACCCAGGAGAATAATTTATACTATGACAGCAATGTTGTGACGACAAACAGCTTTGACCAGTATAGTGACCATCCATGCTTCCAAAGGACTTATCATGAAACTAATTTCTGATAGAGAAGTAAGGACTCAGAGTGCAGAAAGAGATCCTTTAAGGGACATGTGTGTTTTCTGAAATACATAATTAAAAAGGTGATTTATGGATGCTTGAAGCAAAGTAGGGTATTTCTCATCACCAGGCTGACCACCAAAAGATGGATTCTATGGTAACACTGAGTAGCTACTGAGTAGTCACTGAAGAATCTGGGCAATGCCCACCATAATGATATTTAGGACCTTCTGAGACATGAAAATTCTGTTATCCACAGGGCATGAGGCCCCTCAGGACCAATGACATCATGAGGGTGACACATGAATTGGACTTAAGTGAGGTAGAACTGTGAAAAGTCATCAGTCCCTAACAGTGGTATTGCTGGATCAAAGGATATATACAGTTTAGCAACTTTGGGCACAGTCCCATATTGCTTTCAAGAATGACTGGACCAGTTCACATCTCCTTTAACTGTTCATTAATATACCTGTAGAGCTTCCAACACTTGCCATTTCCTTTTTGTGTGTATGTGTATGTGTGTATGAATTATGTGTATGAATTTTGCCAACCCAATAGATGTGAATTGGAACCTAAGATTTGCCTTTATTATTAATTTTTCTAATTATTAGTAATTTGAAGAATTTTTCCATGGTTATAAATTGTTTGGAATTCTCCCCTTGAAAGCTATCTTTTCATATCTTTTGACAACTTATCAAATGGGGAATGGATCCTATTCTTACAAATTTGAATTAATTACTTACACCATGGAATTGAGACCCTTATAAGAAAAATTTTCTGCAAAGCTGTTCCCCCAGCTAATTATTTCCTTTACAGTCTTAGTTTTGTGGATTTTTCTGGGTTGCTGAGAAGTCAAATGACCTGCTCAGGGTTACACATAACCAGAATGCGTCAGAAGCAGATTTGAACCCAGGTCTTCTCCTTTTCCTGACTCTGAGACTGGTTTGACATCCATTGTGCCATGCCATTTCCTGACTTCTCATGTAACTAGGAGGTCTCAAATACCACATTACTATACAGAGAACATGCCATGACTCAGATACTGGCTTCAGACCACAGCTGCAGAGGTTATAGGGCTCTCCTAGTGTCACATAGCCAGAATGTGTCATAGAGAGTCATGACCCAATTGAGAGAAATTAACAATAGCACTGCCAAGGAGAAAAAGTTGAAACCTAGGATGTAGCACTGATTTGGGATCTGACCAGGTGCTTCAAGGCTAAGAATGGAGCAAGAGTTCCAAGTTAGCAGGGAGAGCAGGAGTTCTTTAGGCTGTCCAGAGTTTGTGGCCACCAAACTCACAGGTTGCTATGAGAATACAAGGAGAAAATGCTTCTGAGTGCTTTGCAGGCTTTAAAGTCTTACATAAATGTGAGCTATTGTTAGCTTCCTCATTAGATTTGGCTCTCTGCTCTGTCCTGTTGAGACTTTCATGGAATCATAGAATTCAAGAGTTGAGAGGGACCTTAATAACCACCCAGTCCAACCTTTACCTGAACAAAGGATCACTGTGACAATATACTTAATAAATGGTCATCATTTTCCTAGGAGGGAGAGCCAAGCTCATGACCTCTAAAGGTAGTTCATCTAACTTTGGGACAACTCTCATCATTGTAGCTTTTCCCAACATTAACCCTCGGTCTCCCTCCCCACCCCACATTGCTCCTGGTTCTGCTCTCCCGGGTCCAGATTCTGCTATTTAGAACATTCAACATTCCTTCCAGTTTTGTGCCATAGTCAAATTTGTCTTAACCACAATTGGCGTTTCAGAAATGTTTGTTGGATTGAACTGAAACTTTCTCATGGAATAAATGAAGTTATTGTGGTGTCAGATCAGCACCAAAGACAGTGCACATAAGCTAACTGGAGTCCATGAATTCAACTGAGCACCTGCGGTTGCTCAGCCGATTCTAAACCTCCCTCACTCTTCTCTTGTCCAACCTGGACTTGTTTATCACTTCCACACAGACATCATCAGAAACTTTGATAAAGACCTTGCTGAAATCCAGGCAATGTCCAGACCTACCTATTTTGTCACCCTGCCAAGTAAGGAAATGGAGCTGGCCTGGCCTGATCTGGATGGATCAGACTGAACTTTTGGGGATACACTCTCCTTTCTAAGGCTCACGGTCCTTCTCCTTTATAATCTGCTTGAGGACGCGACCAAGCTCTAAGGCCCATTGCTTGAAGAACCTGTCTTCTTCCCTTAAAAAAAAGCATCAGCACAGGCTGCCTGTCCTATGTAATTTCTCCCAGTCTCTACAACTTTTCAAAGATCATAGATGCCATTTCTTCAGTCCTACTTGTCCCATTTCCCCCTCTTCCCACAGAATGTAGTTTGTCTGACTCTGGTGACTACATTCACTGTGAGCAGGGGGATGCTACTCATCATCTTCTCACTTGTCTTGAGCCTAGACTCATCTATTATGTCTTCTAATATCATGTGATCTGCAATTAATGGAAGTGTTGAGTAGCACCAAGTCAAGCACAGATCATTGGGGCACTCTACTGGAGACTTCCTTCTAGGATGGCATTGAACCATTATCCACTTCCCTTTGGGTCCAATCATGCTTCAGTTTAAACTCACCCACATCTCTCGCCATTGTCCACAAGAACAGCATGAGAAATTCTGTCAAATGTTTTCCCCAAATGCAAGTAATTAGTATCTACAGCATCCCACTTTTCTACCAGATGAGTAACTTTGCTGTTATTTTTAAAAAAAGAAATAGGGTTTGTCTAATAGGATCCCTTCTTGTTGAGATCATGTCAGTTCAGACTGGTTTCTTTAGCAATCTGTTGGTGTCAGCTAATTATTTGAAGTAGCCACCTTTATTTACCGAGACCATATTTGCTCATACCCATTCCTGTGGCACCTTTCCCATTCTTAAATACCAGAGACCTGATTCAATGAGCTCATTGGCTTATTCCATGAGGACTGGGGCCAGCTTCCTCCTCCTCTACTCCAAGCCAAGGGTCTGATGAAATGGATCTAAATTCTTTTATATTCATTCAGCAAAATGTACTGGCTATGCACCGACATCTCTTCTGGTGACCAAGGAAGCATTGGCAGTGGCTGGCATGAAGGCTGCTGCTGGTGCCCCTGAGATGACCTGGAGCCTATCATCCCCCAGCTTTAACTGAGCTTGTGGTCCAGCTTTCTGTGGGAAAACTTACTGCAAGAAGGTCATGTAAAGAGGATCTTTCCACCAGACATTGTAATGTCCTTTCCCTTCCTTTGCTTCTGCTCTAATGACATGTGTCCCTTCCTGATCTCCCTTATAGAACCAGGGAGGGGAAGATCTGCTAAGATCTTGGCTGCTGAGGAGTCCAGGAGACATGGTGCTGGGACTTAAAGGCTCCTCAGAGGGGAAGGAGGGCTGCAGGGATGCTGAAGGCAAACCCTTGTTTGTTCAAGCTTTCAGGTCTCAAAATCACTAGCAGATCTCTGGTAGTAAATAATGTGTCAGTACTTGGTAAGGGAGGGATTGCATCATTTTTCTGAGTTTCCAGAGCAGTTAGAATCGAACCCGCTATCAGGCTTGGAGAAGCAGCTGCCAGTTCTGACCAGGAACTCACAGCTGTCCTTGGCCTTTTATCCCTAATAGGATCAATAATCCCAATAGCAGCACTATTATGTATGCTGTATAAACACACACCACTTCATCTGGTGCAGAAGAGAGAGTTGTTACTCATAATTAAAGTACAATTGTTTTCCTATAATGGTGTATATGACACAGAACAAAGGGGCAAAGAATATAGGATTTAGAGATGTGAGCTTGTCTTGTTCTCAGGCACATGTGACACGCCCCAGATTCTACATAGTGAGGCATGACACTTTTCTGTTCATGAAACCCATTTGTTCATTCCACTGGGTGCTCAACACTTCTCATTTCAGGCGCCACGAGCTATATGAGTGATGGCCTTTACCATGAGCATCAACAGAGCACTCTGGGGAAAGACTGGGTCCTTGCACTGTCACAGCTTGCCAGGACTGGGGTCTAAGCCATGAGGAGCCAAAACAATTGATCACAAAGTGAAAAATTGTAAAATCACTAACAGAATTAAGAATTATAAAATGCTTTCCTTACAATAGACCCATGAAGTCAGAAATAAAGCTGTTGCTATCCTTGTTTCACAGATGGGAAACTGAGAAAATCCCAGAGAGGTGAAGGAAATTTCCAGGATCCCACACTGAGTTAGGATTCCAGCCTGAGGTCCACCTCCTTCCTCCACACTGGGCTGTCTCTGGTCAGGACCTTGAAGAGCATCCAGATGAATCCTAACAGAAATGAAGGGATTCAGTCACACAGCTAACACAATTCACTTGTGTTCCCTAACCTAGATCGATTGGCAGCAGTTCCATGACTCAACTGCCTGGGACTCTAAGAGGTTCTGCACCTTTCCCAGGGCCACACAGATAGAATGTGTCAGAAAGAGGACTTGAACCCAGGTCTGTCTGACTTCTAAGGATCAGTATCTAGACACTTTATCATGCCGCCTGGCAATTAGAGCTTCCCCAAAAGTAAAAGCCCAATGGAGGGTCAGGTGAAGGTGCTAAAGATGTTTCACCTAGAGAAGCGAAATCTTGAGGGGACCATGTCCAAGTATCTGAGGGGCTAGTGTGGAAGGGTGGTTAGCCCTCTTCTGTTTGGCCTTGGTGGGGCAGAACCAGGAGTAATGAGTAGAAGCTACAGAGAGGTAGATTGAGGCTGGAAGTCAGAAAGAACAAGACATGATACCCTAACTGCCAGAGCTGTTCAAGGATGGCACAGACTACCCTGGAGGTAATGGATATGCTATCACCAGGGGCCTTCAGTCAGTCAGTTCATAAACAGCTGGTATGTGCCAGGCTAAGTGCTGGGGGTACAAAAAGAGGCAGAAGACTGCCCGCCCTGAACATGGAGGAGCTCACAGTCTAGTGGAGAAGACAACAAGCAAATATGTACAAACAAGCTCAATGCAGGATAAATAGGAAATAATTAACAGAGGGAAGGTTATAGAAGGAAGAGAAAGTCTTCCTGTAGAAGATGGGGTCTAAGCTGGGACTTCAAGGGAGTCACAGAAGCAAGAAGGCAGAGATAAGGAAGGAGAGCATTCTAGGCTGGGGTATGTAGGAGGGTGAGAGCCAGAGAGAGTGCCCAAAGAGGAGAGGGACAAAGGCATCATCCAGCAGCTGCCTGAAAAAGGCATCAATTCATCACACAGTGAGAATGGGAGGGTAGCTCTGGTGCCCTGGAGGTAAGAGAAAGGTGTTCTGAAGGGGAGTCAGAAAGGCTCCTTGGAAGATTCAGGGGAGAACATGGGCAGGGAAAGTACAAAATGAGAAGCATGAGGGGTTCATCCTGAGGTGAATGAAGTCACAACATCGTTCACACCTCTAATGATTAAAGTCTGATTTCATAGGCCAGCTGTCCTACCTTTTCAGGAGACAGAGCCCCTTTGTACACCACCCTCTGTAGATGGCCTTGCCCCAGCAGCATTCCTGGGAGGGGACAGGATGGAAGAAAGGCTGAAAGTGGGTCTTGGGAGAGCGGAAGGTGCACATTAATCGAGAGCCAAACATGGGCATCTTTCCATTCAGGGCTTGGGCATCTCACGAGGATCTCCCTTAGCGGGCAGAGAGAATGCTTCTATTATCCAACCCAAACCTATCCTTGGCCCCCAAGGGCACCTAAGGTAATAACTTCAGAGGTCTGACCATGTTCTGGAGGGACAGTAAAGTCAGTAACCAATCTCCACTTCCCCCTTCCTGGCAGATACCCCTTGACTCTCAGGAGCTGGTTCTCCATTGGTGTGAAGACAGCATGGGTTGGGGTAGGGGCAAAAGAGATTTTTCTTTAGCTTCTCAGCTCAGGATGTCATGACTCTTTTAGGAATTCTGGGTTTGCCAGAGGCTTGTCTAATGCCCCTTACATGGTGAGAGATGCACAAACCGGTCAATGGCAAACCTGTCTCATATCTTCTTGAAGGAAGAGAGGCTCAAGAGGCTTAAAGGCAGTATTATCATGGCCATGACAGATTTATCCATGAGCCCATACTTACTAATTTATGCAGGACTGAGGATTTGGGCCACCACCATGTAGAAAACGGACCCAGCGAACACTGCCCTACGATTTACAGCTTAACTGAGTTGAGCAATTGGGAAAGCCCAGGAAAACAGGGGACTCTTTCAAAGGAACGCACTTGTAATTGTTTGTGTATAGAAATAATATCCAATTTGCTATAAAATATTTGCAGACAGTCATATATCTATCTAGAGCTGGGCACACACGTGGGTGCTTTCATTCCCACAATTTATGGCACCACAACACTGTCTGTCAGGAGCTAATGTTGCCACAAGAGCCCATGATTTATTTTTTTCTGTTGAGCAAAACATGAATTACCTGCCTCATTAATATCCCAGCTTTCCGATCCATTATGAGAGCAGAAAAGTAGAAATTTTGCCCAGAGATGAAGACTTGCTTTGAAGTCCTCCCTTCTGTGATTAATAACATGCAGGCCTCTCAGATTCATCACTGCCATGAGCCCCAGGCAGGGGAACTAGCAAATGAAGGAAACTCAGAATCTCCTTCCTGCCCAAAGCTGCCAGGCTAATCTTCCCCCCAAACCCCGTTGAGCTCATACCTGCAGGCTCCTCTCAGAATGCTTGAAAGGGTCCCCATCAGGCAGAAGACTAGACCCAAACTCCATCCTCTGTTGCTTGAGACCTTGCACAATCCAGTCCTTTTCTCCTTCCCTCCAGGGCCATCAGGGGTCCAGTGCTGGTCCAGTTGCTGCCTTTGAGACAGGGAGAAGAGAGGATTCAGGCCCTGGTCTTATGGAGCTCATGGTCAAAGTGGAGAAGAAAGATCTGGAAAGAAGGGGAGGGCCAGATGGGGCAGTCAGATATGGGATCCTGACAAGTGTCCTTGGCCTCAGAGTGGAAGACACCATTGTGGTTGTTGTTGTTGGTGGTGGTGGTGGTGTGTGTGTGTGTGTGTGTGTGTGTGTGTGTGTGTGTGTGTGTTTCCTCATTAGATTATAGCTTGGTATGTGCATGGTACATAGTAGGTGTTAATAAGTGTTTATTGACCTCAACTGCCAAGGTAATGTTCAAAGGTCAAACTCAACTGATGAGCACACATTAAGGACTTTGTATACTCGAGCTTCCAGGGACACAGACTGTGACCTTGGAGACCTCATGATGTAGGGGCAGTATGGGGGTGGGGCATGTGGGCACTGAGATGCCCCACAAGAGAGGAGGTGTATCAAGGAGAGACCCAGGAGTGGTGGTGGCCATGAAGGGCAGGCGATGAAGCTCAGGGTATGGTATGAGCAAAGACTCAGAAATAGAAGTGGGCAGACAAAGAAGGGACTGTGTGAGCTCCTTTGTCAAAAGGGCAAAGACCAGATTGTAAGCTTTTGGGGGCAGGGATCTTTCCTCCCATGGGTCCAGGGCAGCAGCACAGTGCTGGGCACAGATTTTGCTCACCAGGCACTTGCTGAATATATTCAACAACATACTCTCCCAGGAGATCCCACATAGTACTTAAGGATTCCTGTGGGAGGTGGGCTGAACTGCTTGGTCACGTTGCCCAGCGCTGATGTCTTGAGATTCAGTGGATCAATTTTCAGAATAAGCCTGAATATGCCTGAGCTGCTAGCTCCAGCTTGCCAGTAAGTTGAAAGCCAGACTTGGAGAGGACATGCAAACTACCAGAGCGAGTTTTGGGAAACACCAAATGCCAGAGGCTGTCAGAGCCAGGCTTGGGGAAACTCCCTTTTACTTGAGCCCTGCTAAGCTTCTGAGGTCCTCATCCCTCCAGTCCTCCTCCAACCCTGGACACTGTGGGGCTCAGTGAAGGGAGGTCTGAGTTTGAGAGATCACTTGGTGGTTTCTTTGCAGTTCAGTTTTACTCCACATAGTAAGTGATATGGCCACAGATACATTGGTTATTTATGAATCACCAATGCAGAGTTTTGTACTGAGCTAGGAAATTTCCCAAGTCAGCCACAGTAGGTGAAGCTAGGAGTACTGAGTAAGGTTTGTAAGCCATATAAATGTCCATTTTTAAATGTTTGTGGGTCACATGACATTCTCATACTCTTAGATCAGGGGTTCTGGGTCTTTTATGTGTTATGGACCCCTTGGACGGTATGCAGGATCTAACCCTAACCCTATGAACCCTTTCTCAGAACAAAATGTGTTATTTTATTTCATAATTAAAGGAGATGCTCAGTTTCAGTTAGAGATTCATGCAAATAAAGATGGTCACTTATCACTTAGTGAAGTCAATAAGATGAAATCCATCCATGAAGGATCCCAGGTTAAGAACTCTTGTCTTAGAACCTTGTTAAATCCAGGTTAATGGTTTACATACCATAAGGAGCCATGCAGAGTTGGGGAGGTGGCATCAGAAGAGGAAGAGCTTGTGGTCTGAGCTTCCTCTGTTGATTATCAAGCATTCCACAGCCTTTAAGCAGGCCATTGCATGAGCACTGAAGAGGGGGAGGACTGGGCATGGTTACTGAATAAATCTCAAGCAAAACATGTGGCTGGTGACCTACCAAGGTCACCAAGGGCAAAGCTGTAGCTGATCCTAATCCTTTGCAATAAATGGTAAATGGTAAAATCATGCCCCGACTCTCCATAACTCCATCGGAGGCAGCCCATGAGCCTGAAGTGGGCTGCTCTTGCTTCTGTCTCACCTCAACAGATCCACTGAGAGATTCTGCAGCCCATGCCCCACCCCCCCACTCATTAAAAGGCCAAGCACCTGGGATTAGCTCTTACAGGCAAGAAAAGAGAGGAGATGAAGGGATCCTACCTCTGGCCCACTAAGCACTTTGTCACTTCTTAGGAAGAGTGCCTTTGGAATGTGCCTTTGGATACCAGTTCTGCATTCAGAAAATGATGGGCCATGGTCCAGTAATGTGAGACCTTTCCTTCTACCCCTCCGTTACTCTCTGAGCCCAGTGCTAAGCACACAATGGGTGCTCCCGAAATGCTCTTTGGCTGGCTGAGACTCAGGAAGGAAGTTTCCCCCTTCCCTTTTCCCCCTTTCAGCAGGGACTTTCTTCCTGCTGCTCTCATCCTCCATGTCCATGACTCTTTTCTTTTTTTCCCTTTCCTTGTGGTGTTTCTTTATTTATGAGAAGCTGTTGCTGCCTTTTGTTTTCACACAGCAGTCCTTTCACCATAGCATACTCCTCCTCCAGTGAAGATCAACACTGCCTTTTCAGTTACTGAGGTTAGGTGATGGGCCTGAATCCAGGTCTTCCTGACTCTGAGTCCAACTCTCCCTCTACACCATGTCACCTCTTGCCTGGCACACAGTAGGAGCTTAGTAAACGCTTGTCAGTTGATTGGGCTTCCTCGTGACTGTTTAATTCACTTCCATCTCTCCTCCCACTCTATCTCTCCTCCTCTCCCCATGCGCCACGCAGGCTGGGGCAGTTGGTGCATGGCTATGAGGGAGAGAGGAGAAAGAAGGCAGGAGTGCCTGCCTCAGAGGTCACAGTTAAAGTGGATGGACAAAATTTCCCTCAGAACATGAGGGGATGGTGCCAGACAAAAGATTCTCCTCCATTCCGATTTGTGAGGTGCCCACTGAAAGCTGGGCAGGTGTGATCAACCTCAGAAGTCTACCTCTTTGGTGTCCCATCCATTCTGGGGCATTAGCAGTAAGGATAAGGATCCCTCTGTCTGCACAGCAGCCCCCGGGAACATGGTGCTCACTGTCCAGACCATCTCAGCAGGTAGGTCTCTTGTGGGATACTACAGTGCTTTGAAATCTCTTTGGAAGGAGGAGAGACATTCATAGCCCTTGAATTCTGGCATTCCTGCCTATTCATTTCCCCAAAAAACCAGGACAAACTCGGGGGTCTTTCTGGTGAGATTTAGCTCTATGCAGAGACCTTTCTCAATGCTCCCCCTCTGGGGGCTCAGTAGATTCCCCCCTTTCCGCCCCCCATGCCCAATACATGCTTACAGTGACAGGCAAATCTCCTCATAGATTACAGAGTATTAGAATTCCTGGCCACTCCGCGAAGCTGCTGGATCCAAATATGTTTCCCCATATGTCTGAATGGTTTTGCGTTTCTTCCATCTGTTTGGTAAATGAAATGGAATTTAATGATCTTTTCTAGGGTTATTAAACCCACAGCTGTTGTCATTAATAGAGGACATCCTTCCTTTCTGGTGGCAGACAAACTCCAGGCAGAGTGTCAGCCTTGGAGCCCCTGCTTATTCCTCTTCACTTTGGAAGCCTTTGCCTCCAGGGTGGGGCTTGGGAATAAGGAGAATTCCGGCCTCATCTTTCTCAAGGTGTCTTGGATGGTTCAGTGGAGGAGAGCTCTCTTCTGGCATCCTTACTTTGTGATCCTGGGGCTGCCTCAGCTTCCTGTTTTATGATATAAAGGGGTGGGAGATCCCCAGGAATCCTTCCACCTCTCACATTCCATGGACATAGGCCACCAAGTACCTTAGAGTTATTTCTGCATGGGGCGGGGGGGTGTGGGGTGTGTGAGCGGGTTTTGAGTTAAAATATATGATTAGCAAATGACCAAAGCAAGATGCATTCCCCAATCTGTGTTGCTTTCCCTCAAGCACTAGCTCAGTGCTAATGAGGAAGGGAGGGCCACACCACTTTTGGGGTTTGAATTAATAACTCCATTTTTATCTGATTTCAGACACAGAATGGGATCTATGCTTTAAGCAGCTCCTGATATTTCCACTCAAGGTGTCATTCTCTGTGAGGCTCATTTCTGTAATCTAAATTTTCTACCAAGCCTGGATATTGCACAGGAGAAGTTGGACATAGTTCTAGCAGGTAGCCCTCTCTTCAAGGAGGACAGAGTGGCTAACCTCTTTGCCTCTTGCTTCCATCAAGGCAGGAATTGCTAGCAGCTTCCCTTGGAGAAGGGTGGGCCATATTCTAGAGATAGTCATCAATATCTCCTGGGAGCTGTATTCAGACAACCCATGTGGATACATATAACCTACATGGGCAACACACATCTTACATTTTTATTTCTGGTAACTTGTAATTTTTCACTGTCCTAAGGATTACAAATATTTTTATGGGTGTATTTTAAGGCTAGTTATATTTTTGGGTTCCATGTCTCCTACTGAAATCTCAAACTTGGGAATGCCCAAGAAGGGTTTAGAATGTGGCTTCAAGGCTCTGGTTATTGCTGTCCTCATGCCATGGAAACATCATTGCTTGGTCCTTCAGCACCTTTCACACCAGAGACCTCAGGTCTAACCCAACACCCAAGGCTGTTTGGGGGGAGGAGCACACAAAATAGAGGAATAGACACGTGTTCATCCTTTGTTGCTGAAGAAGACCATGCCATCAGAGAAATGATGACATGACTTGCACTTGACTTTGTTTTGAGTGAGGGAGGGCTGTGCAGGTCACCAGCCTCACTTCTCCTCCAGTGACCTGATCTGAATCCAGTGACCTGATATTCCTCAGGATGACTGGAGATAGCCCAGGATGCACTGGGAGACCTTGGGCCCTTTAAGACTCGGTCTTTGCAGGTACTCACTTAGGGTGAGGCACTGCCCATTCATTGAGTAGGCCTGTTTAAGAAGTAGCCAAGGCATGGCCCCTTTAATGAGGTCAAGAGAAACAAAGAGGAATAGACACAGGCATGGAGGGAAAGGCATGTTCTCAGAGCTGTGCTGTTCTACCCTAGCACAGTCCGGACTGCTCCAGTTCTCTTGCTCTCCCTCTCATCAGTACAATTGGCTTTATAGGCACCAGCCCAGGGGCCTGGGTTTGCTTTGCTTTTATCAGCTGCCTGTACAGAGTGGGAGAAAGGCAGAGGACTTTGCTATGGTTACAGGCAGCAGCTGCTGCCTTTCTGCTCTCGAGGTTCAACTGCACTGCCTTCCAGATCATGGGAACAGCAAACACCAGGTCACTTTGTAGTAAATAAACCTCTGTATCACTGTTTGTCTTTCAGCCTTTGACTTTTGTGTTGAGGTTTTCTCATTCTTCCCTAAACAACAATTATACTGTAAAGACTGTTGAAGGGGATGGAATGATGGGGAAGGCTCATGTCTTTTCCTGAAATGACCACACCGCTAACTGTTGTAATAATGTTCTTGACTTTCTCATTACCTACTTGGAATGAGAATCCTTGTGAGAGTCAGTCCCAGAGAAAAAGGTCAGTTCTGAATGACTGGAGAGGTCAGAGATTAATAACCTGCAGGGAAATCCACTGTCTTTTGACCTTTTCCATTTCCTGTCTTTGCTGAAGAATTACTGACTCGGGCTGGGGATGTCTAGCCTAGAGAAAAAGAAGACCTGGCTTGGGGGCCAGGTGATGGGGGAGGGACAATTTCCTTCCAAGTAGTCTTCCGCTCAGCTCTGCCTCTGTCTGCTCTTGCTACCTTCCCAAGGTTCAGTGTGAGCTGCAAGGTCTGAAACCCTATCAGTGTAATACTCTTTATCCCCCAACCACACAAGAGCCATAAGTCAAATAGTGAAGCATTTAATTAAGATGCAGAAATAGATAAATGCCTGGAGAGACTCCTGGAGATAAGTTATTCATTGTACCCTATACACAAGTTAGTGGAGGCTCTTATTCCTTTTGAGGTAGTGGACAGAGGAGAAATTCCCAGGGTGAACTTTCTCTGGGGAGGGGGGGAGGAGATAATCTTTTCCTTCTTTGCTTGGGGGTAGATGGAATCATGTAAGGGTCAGTTATTTCCCCCAAGTCTCTCAACATAAGTCCCATAGCTATTTGGCACAGGGACCCATGACCTGCTCGCAAAGCTGTGTTTGCCTCATGTCTGGCTCTGGGCTGCCAGATTCCTACCCAAAGAGCTACTCTGCTGGCATTCTGTAGCCTCTTGACTGAGCTGGCATGCCCCACTCTCAGATAATTCAATATTTGTTCTTTGACAGCTGCATCCTTCCTCAGCTTGGAAGAGCTGCTTGCAGTCATAACCAAATTCCCACCATAAAATCACTCTGGAGATTCCCCTTTCCTTCTCCCCCAGATTCTCCCAATCACATGGCTACCCTTAGACCAGTGGGCCATTGTATGCCCATGGACCATTTTATACTCAGGGTTCATCTCATCTCCCCTCCGATTAATTCATTTCTCTTTATGATCAACCTTCAACCCTCAAACACTTCTAGACTAAAATGCTGGAGTCCCCAGACTTAGTGACCTTCCTGATGTTACCCACCTGCCCTGTCCCTTATTCCTAATTCCCTCTGATACTGTTTCTCTCCATGTCGACCTCTCTGCCTTCCCAGGATCTCGGTCTTCTATTTGCTTCAGGACTCTCTTTGCCTTCTCAGGGAGCTGTCTATCCAAAGCTTTCTTCCTCAGATCAGTGCCTCTCATGACAAGAGCACCTGGGCTTGCTACGCTTTCTGTAGCGTCAGATCCTATTATTTTGTTTTCCTGAGTCAAAGTTGAGAAAACACACTTCTGCTCTGCAACATCAGAGCCCTGGATGCCGCCCCCCCCCCAACACACACACACACACACACACACACACACACACACACTTCTTGTGGGAATACAGAGATGAAGATAGAAGGATGTGAGTGGGATGAGAGTACATGAATAGTCCTGAATGGAGGAATGTCAGTTTGGTGGTAGGTTGCTAGTAGAGTGCCCCAGGGCTCTGAGGTTGACCCTGTGCAAATGGAGAATCAGAGTGTCTGTGACATCAGCATCTGGCCCAAAGCTGTCCAAAGCAGGGGCCAAGGCTAATTGCTAATAGCGTTGGTATGAAACTTTTGTCTCCTACTTAGAGCCATATGGCTGGAAGCTCAAGTTTTCTTTCTGTGGGCTGGTTTGATATGGCTTGTTATCTAATGTTGATGTTAAGTAGACAGAGCACATAGAAATTTAACAGAATTTTTCATCAGATGGTAGACAGGAAGGAAAATGTGCCATGACTTAAGAGTGTCTGACCCTCCAGCACATTTTCCCTGGTGCAGAAGTCAACCAGGGACCAAGAGGATGCTTCTTCCTCCCCTGACCTAATAAAGTCAGGTCACTGGTGAGAAAGGTTATGAAACAGGGGAAAAAGTGCTTGTCTCTGACCCCTTAGAGGCCCTCACTTGGTCACACGACCAGTCTGTTAGTTAAAGAGGTCACAGCTGCTGCTCCTCTCTGCCAAGCACCCAGTGATCCTGTCAAACTCACTGATGACCACATTGACTTCCTGTGGCTCTGAATCAGGGTAACCGTATCCTGGTCAGAATCCTCTGACAATTCCAGCAGAGATGGCTTGGTTATCCCATTTGAAAAGGACACAGATGAGATATGGGAGGACTGTTAACATACTAGATGGTTGAATCATGATCCCAAGAGATTTTCAAAGGCTGCAAAACTGGCCAAACCCAGGAATATGGCACTTTGTAGGGACACAAAGATCTTACATCTGGATTCAATACATCAACTTCATCTATACAATAGGAAGGAGGCTCCATCAAATAGATTTGTCTGGGGAAAAAAATCTGTGGGTTTTGGTAGACTGAAGACTCAGCCTGAATCAGCGACTTGATGTGCCAGCTAAAGAAGTGAACATGACATTAGATGCATTAAGAGAGGTGTGACTTCCAGTCCTGAGGAAGTGGTAGTCCTGGGTCACTGCCTATCTGGAATATGGTGCTCATTCTGGGTGCCACATGGGGGCACATTTGATCATGTCAGGGAGGAAGTGTCCCTCCCATCCCACTTAAGGTAATCCCAGAAGTCCCAGAACATAATCACAAGACATTAAGGATACCCTTTCTTACAACCTCAGGACAATGTATGAATAGGACTTATTCATTAATGTGAAAAGATCATTGGATGAAGTCAACTAGCCACACAGGAAGCATCTTGTGATGAGCTGAGAGAACTGGTCACACCCCTTGCGCCAAATATTGATAGAACAAGCCATTCAACAAATGAAGAGCTCAGGCTTGGGAGAACTCCATGAGTAAGACCATAGACCATGCCATCAGGGCTTTTGGAGATGTAGGAATTGATGCATCCACCCAGGAAGAGAGCCATACACCTGAGGATAGATATGGAGACACACTGAAGAGGGGAAGACCTGGAAGCACAGAAAAGAGCCAATGATCAACTCAAGAAGTGATTCCTAGATGTTCAAGTGAACAGACAGGTCAGCAGAGATGCTGCCCCCACAAGAAGTGATGTGAAGACTCAGGACTGCCAGGCCCTGCAGTGTCACCCAACTGCTTTGTATCTCGAGCACCTAACAGTTCTCGGTATATAATAGGTGCTTAAGACATGAGTGAATCAAGTAATGAGTGAGTGAAGAAATGAAAAGTAGTCATAAGGCATTTACTCTGCCTCAGACTGTAGTGAGTATTGGTGATCCCAGTATAGAAGCTGGATAGTTCCTGCCTTCCTGGAGCTTTCAGTAGGGGCAGATTCCATCAGAGACAGAAATAAGAGTAAGAGGCAGAGATTGGAAAGGGGCTAATTTAGGCTGGAAGTCAGGGAGATGCCTGCCAAGGAGAAGGATCCCAGAGCAAGGTGGGCTCTGCCCACTGGAGGCCTTGGAGCAGATTCTGGATGACCTCTTACCAGGTGGTCACTGATCACTGAATGACAACTGGGGTCCCTTCTTTGATTCTGGGAATGCTGAACAGAAGAGGCCTGGGCACTCTAGTGTGGGATCTGGCTGAAAAGCAAGCAATGCCTGGAGCCTGAAGTGGGAGGACTGTCTGCCAAGCATTCTGTTCCCTCCCTCCCTCCTTGTCTCTTTGTCTCTGTCTCTCTCTCCCCTTCCCTTCCTCCTTCCCTCCCTCCCTCCCTCCCTCTCTCCCCCCCCCCCTCTCTTTCTCTCTCTCTCTCCCTCTCTCTCTGTCATTTCTGAGATCTCTGTCTCTCTCATTTTTCCAGTGGACAAAGGAGTCCAAAGCAGTGACTTTCTTGACCGTTCCCCTCGAGGAGCACACCACCAGGCTGTTCTCCTTCTCATCCAAGGGAAGTGGCAGGCAGATGTGCGATGTTTTCCTCACTTGAAGATGGGAGAGAGAATGCCAGCAGCAGTGAGGGGTTGTGAAGTCTGTCACTTTGGTGAAGGAGTCCTGATTCTTTACTGTTACCTGTTTTAGAGAGGCTAGTGTAGTTTGCTTCTTTATGTTCTTAAAAGTCATTTTGATGGGTTCATTTGTTTGTGGTTGAGCTAGAGAGGTCCCTGGCCATGTGCTTGCAGTGGTCCATGAAAACGTCTCCTTTTCCCTTGGGCACAATCCCGTGTTTTTTCAGTGTGCTACAATTTACCACACCTTCCATCATCTGTGGTCATCACCAGATGAAGATAGCTTGGCACTCAATGACTTTGCTGTGAAGATGGAGACACATGGGAAAACATGGTTTAGGGTCATGACAGCGAGGGGCCCAGAGTTTATAGAAGTTTCTTTCCCATAAATCACGAAACAGTTAGGGGTCTGCTGATGACCTTCTGCACTGACTCAGAGGAGCAGGAGCCACATCTGCCTATACCTGAGGGTGTGCCTATGACCTGGCTGAATGTCCCACGTGGACATGGAGTGACCAGAGAGGAGCACCACTCACCAGGGCTGGCTTCCTGGGGGAGGTTACTTAGGGGCTTTTGGCTGTTGTTTTAGCTAAAGGAGGGAAGAGCAGGCTAGCACAGAAGGATCTTCCACCCCAGAAGGGGCGCATGCTACTGTGCACTCCTTTTGCCAAAAGGCGGCAGCAGGAATGGGCTCCATTTTGGAATTTTGTCGTTCTCAGTATGAGATAAGGTGGCAGGTATCATGGTCATTGCTGCTGCTGTTCATACAGACACTCAGCTCTTGTCCTCTCTGAGCTCCACCCCTTACCTCCAATGGCTCCTTTCTTGGACCCCCAGCTATGTTTTATACATATCTCTGTGCACCTCCCACCTCTCCCATGATAAGATGGTGCCTCCTTCATCTTCAGTGTCCGCAGACTTTGGCATGGTGCCTTGTATATTTACAAAATGTTTACTGTACTACTCTGGGAATTGGGATGGGGAGTACATATTCTCCCTCCCAGCCAGAAATTTTGAGATCTCCAAGCAACGGCCAATAGATTGAATAATCCCTGAAAAATCAAAGGCTGCTCTTCTGTAGAGAGGGAAAGGAGTCCTTAATGAGGAACTGCAAATCTGAGAACTGTCAGGGAGATGTCCAGTTTAATTCCAATGGTTGGGATACCCCGGAAAATGTCAGCTGTGAGTGGAGGTTAGAATTCTTGACAAGACTACAAGTTTCTGCACAGTTTTCTGCTTCCCTTCACACCTGTCCTCTGTCCTTTGGAGAGCTCATCCCATAGCTCCTGGGTGCCTGGCAGAGAGGAGCAGCAGCTGTGGCCAGAGCCAGCTGTGTGGAGCAGGTGCTCGAGGAGCTGTAAGGCAGAGCGGGCTCCACCTCACTTCCCCCAGTCTCCTTCCATCTGCCTGGGGTCTCTCCTCCCCTTGGTAAGAGGGCCCATATTGTACCTTCTTCATTCCTGGCTCCATGTCTTGTCTGGACATGACAAAGATACTTCCTTTTCTTTTTCCCTCCTCAATGGACAAGTCAGAATAAGCCTGGTGACCACAAGAAGCACCCTCCTGCTCAGACACATGACCAGTGGCTGTCCCACTCCTAGGACCCATAATTCCAATGGCAGGCAGCAGTGTGCAGTATACTAACCAATGCCCCGGTGCCAAAACACAATGATGCTCCACTAAGGATGCAAAACAAGAATACTCTTGGTAAACACAGGCAGCAAATGCTATGGACTTTGTTGTGTCCATAAGAACTTCTAGTGGGGCCAGGGAAGGACCCTCAGCTCCTGTGGGCTTGGTCCCACATAGCACCTGGTCCAGCTTCCCTTGATAACTTTATCCATCCTCAGAGGGAGCTTTTGCTTTGAATGTAAAAGCCTGAAAGCAGGAGACATGACAGGAGGCCTATAGGAAAAGTCATTCTGACCTTCCTAAGGATGAAATCAAATTGATTTTGTAGACATGCCATTGACTGCTTAGCACCTGACCTGCAGAAAGAGGATGTACTCAGAAACCGGGATGAAGATGAGGGGCCTGTGCCTATCACATGTAAGTGTGGAGCAGGGGCTTCTGGGGACTTGGCTTCTGGGAAGAAACATGATGTCTACAAAGCAGGACAACCAAGAATGTAAAGGAAAGCAGCTGGTAGCTGAATTATCCCTCATAATGGGATCTTAGGGATTTGTAACCCACTCCTCACCAAGGATGTCCCAGGCAAGTGAACTCCAGCCTCCCTTCTGGGGTGGGGCCCCTCTGCAGGAGGCAGACTGTTCCCCTTCTGCACACCTGTTCACCTCAGGTACTCCCTGACACCTCAGCTCCGTTGGCATCTTTCCAGCTTCCACCATTTTCCCCTAGTTCTCCCCTCTGGGTCCAAGAGGAACAGGTCCAGTCCTTGTGCAGGAAAAGCTTTAGCACACTTGAAGACAGCTCTTACATCCCTCTGATTCTTCTATTCTTCAGGCTGAGTATCCTTCATCCTTTCAAGCAGGACTCTAGGCCACAGTCCCTTTCCTCTTCTCCCTCTCATTTACATCCACCAGTGGAGACCACTAAGAAGTACCCAGGAAAGTAGATGCAAGATCAAAACAAGGTACATACAAGATGTTGGGGGGAAGCAACCAAGAAAGACCTCATGGAGGATGGGGAACTTTTAGTTTGAGAAGGTCAGGAACTCTGAAGAAGGAGCAGACACTGGGAGACACAGCCATGGTGGGCAACCTGCACAAAGGGGGCATGGAAACAAGAGATGGGATGGAATATAGGAGAGCCTGTTTGGTTTGACCAGTCAGTGAGTAAAAGGTAGTTAATGTTTCATAAGTCCAGTTGGGAGCGGCATTCAATGCCCAATTGAGGAGCTTGTATTTCATCCCAGAGACAACTGGGAACCACTGAAGCTTGTTGAGTAAGGAAATAATACAATGAAACCTGTGGTTTAGTGTCATGGAGGAATAAAAAGGAGAAGGGAGCATGGAGATCAATTAAAAACTATTGCCATAGTCAGGTGAGAAATTCCGAGGGCCTGATTTCAGGTGACACTCATAGTATGAGCAAAGAAACAGGGATGGATACAGAAAGTGCTATGGTGAAGGGTTGATGATGGGGTTCAGACTCTGGGAGCCTCCTTGAGTTCCCCTTGAATCTTGCCACTTAATCTGGCCTTTCTTACTCAAATCTAATCTTCCCATTTGTTCCGGCAGTCAGGAAGCCCAGGGGCTTTTCATTATCATTTCAGGTCTCTTGCACTCCCCACCCTTGATCCCATCAAAACCCCATTCCCCAGGTTGCCATCCAGATCTGTATCCATTCCCATACTGCCCCTATCAAGATCTCTGGATTGCCCCACCTGCTTCCCGCCCAAACCCTCCATTGTCTGATATCTCCTGATAGCCTCCAGCTATTTCCAGCCTTTGACCCTCCTTGGACTTCTCCTCAAAACCCTTCCTAAACCCCACCTCCCATCTGGAATACCAGACCATACCCCCCACATTCCTCCTATACTCTTTTCTGTATTTAAGTTCCATCCTGCCTCCATGAAGGTGCTCAGATGCAATCCAGCTCAGACTCTGTCTGAATACAAGCTTGTGAATACAAGCATCACAAAAGCTTAGGCTCCTTAAGAGGCAACCCAATTTGGTGAATCCTTAATAAACTTTGTTTTCTTTGGCTTTAAGAAGGCTTGAGTTGAATTCATTCGAGCACGACCCGGACTGTCCGTATTTTGGGGCCCCCAGCACCCTTACACCTCATCTTTGAGACTAATGAAAAGTGATCCAGTGACTGGAAGAGTGGTGGTACATAGTTGGCGTTTAATAAATGTGTACTGATTTGTTGAAATAAGGATGGTGGAAAGAGGGATGGGGACCTATGTATGTACATTGTTCTCCACAACTGAGAGAAAAAGCACTCAACCATAGTCCTTTTATGAGACAAGTATAGTACAATACCCAAACCAGGAAAAGATAAAGCAAAGAAAGAGAATTATAGATCACTATCACTATTGAATATTGATGCCTAAATGTTTTAGAAAAAATTTTTAGCAACACATCCAGTTAATTATTCATCACAACTAAGTTGTGTTTATATCAGGGATGCAAGGATGTTTCAACATCACAAAAACAATTAACATGGTTAAACATATTAAAAATAAAAGAAAACCTCAAACTAAATGATTATATCAATGAATTCAGGAAAAGCCTTTGAAAAATGACAATACCCATTTATGCCTGGCATAGAAGAGTCCTTTTAAAAATGAGAAAAAGTATGCGACTAAAATTAAAAAGAGAAATTCCAGGTGCTTTCTCAATAAACATAGGAACAAGTCAAGGATGCCCCCTTTCCCTATTGTTATTTTAACATAGAGTTAGAAATTCAAATCACTGCACTAAGAAAATAGAATCAAATAAAAGGCATACAAGTTAGTAAAGAGGAAACAAAATTGTCTGCTGGTGATGTTATGGTTTACTTAGAAAACCCTAGAATATCATCAAAGAGACTAATCAAGATAATTAAAAGCTTCAGCAAAGTAGACAACCACAAAAATTCCACCAAAGAAAATCTAGCAATAATAAATTTCAGGAGGAAATAAAAAGAAATCCTAGTCAAGATAACTACAAAATGTATAAAATACCTGAGAGTTCATTTATTAAGACACAAACTCAATTTTGTATAAATAAGGTTATAAACCATTCTTTAGAGAAATATAGGATCATTACTCATGTTTGGCTTGCCCCAACACAATAAAAATTATGATATTACTCAAAGTAACTTACAGATTCATTCCTGTAACAATCAAGTTACCACACAAGTATTTTATAGTGCTATGCAAAGTAATCCCAAAATTCATTTGGAAGAACAAAAGTTTAGACTCTCAAGGAAAATAATGGAAAAAAGGGAAATACAAAGGGAAGCATAGCCCATCCAGACCTCAAATTATACTATTTAGTATTTACTGATGAAATGAAGAAAAGTGGATGAATAGAATGGACTAGCCAAAGAAGTCCCAGAAGCAACCAAACCCCATAGCCCAGTGCTTGATCATTGAGATGTTTAACAATGATGGAGTCAATGCTCCGCATTCCTAACCCTAAATGCGAGCTGGCTTAACCATGACATAATTCTTGATTGCTTTCAGTTGCAAGGGGAGAGTCATTTAAACACAGATTCAGGGAATTAGTACCAGAAAGAAGCCCTCCTCACCAGATAGTCAGAGCAAGCCAGATGTTAATCTTGGGAAAAACAAAATGAAATGAGACCCACACAAAGGAGAATTGTGACACACGAAGTTTGGAGACTGATAAGAGAACCCAATGTTGGGAGAGTCAGTAAGACTTGGTGACCTTGGGGGCTTGGGGAATACTATGAACCACATCAAATATTGATGTGTCATCACCTTTCTGTAGTTTTGTCTAGGGACAACAAGGTTTCCCATGACAAAGAGATTTCCCTCCTCTTAGGTTTTTGTGGGACCGTCAAATACTGTAGAAGCACAAAAGATGAGACTGGCCTCACACTTTGTTCTCACACCCAGAATATAAATGACTTAGGGAAAACTCCCTGCTTGACCAGAGTTATCAGATCAGGAACCATGAAATCCCTTTACCTCATATATAGCCCATGTGTATGCCTCATTCTCACTGCATTTTAATTTTGTGACCACTCTCTATACACAAGTCAGTGTGTACTTGTGGGAGAGTGTGCCCATATGGTGGAGGAATGCTTTGTAGGCACCATTCATACCATGAACCATAAGTAAAAGCCTTTGCTAAAAGGTAATGTTGTCTACGAGCCCATTGTTAATGAGTAGAATACTGATGGGGAGAGTCATTATATAGCTCAAAGCTAGGAAAGATGGACATCTCTAGCCTCCTCTCCCTCTCCCTCTTCTCCAATGGAGACTAATTCTTGCCAGGAGGGGAAGCAGGAGACTGGGGAGGAGGAACAGAAACTTGGCTACTCTGCTCTCCTAAGAGAGAAGGGGAACCAAATTAGAATTCTGTCTTTCTGCTCCCTTAAATGTTGTCGGTCTAGGTTTAAGTTTGTTTTACAGATTCAAGATAGCTTCTTACTATTTCATCATTGGTGAAAGCAAACTTTATATCTGAGACTTGATCCCTTTCCCACCAAATATCAGTTCCACAACAATAGCCAAGAAACTCATTCATCCAAATAGAAAACAGAAATCAGAGAAAATATACATATGATAATACAAACCAGGCAATATGGAGTGAGGGAGCTCTCCCATTGGGAGTAAGGTATTCAACCAAGAGGGAGAATCTCAGCTGTCACTCAGGAAGTCCCTAGTGTAGCAAACCTGGGAAAGGGACACGTCGGAGTCTGCTTCCTCCTCTTCTGTTGGCTTCTTCCTAAAGTCTTTTCCTTCGGTAACCTGAAGTATGGTTGGCACCTTCCATCTTCTCTCTCAAAGCCAGAAGCTAGGAGTGCCTGAAGTGACTTGGAAAAACCTGAAGAGACTAGGATTTTGAAGAGAACTGAGGAGCTCTCCTCTCTCTCATTCTCGTTAATTCGCATTAATTCCATCCAGCCCCTCATGTGGTTGTAACACATTCCTCCCCACCAATGTGGAGAGAGTCCAATACTAACAGACTTTAGGGCTGGGGTTATATAAATATATGTCTTTGAAAGAGATAATGTCTACTGCTTGATTGTAATGAGTAGTATATTGGTGGGGTCTTATGAACTAATAATGGTGAGTTATATCCTCACAAGATTATCTCCAGAACCAGGGGCTAGTTGGCCCAGGGTACCCAGGGCTGCCTACCTGCAACCTACAAGCTGTCACTACAAGTTTGGGGAATATGCAGAGGAGACATCTGAATTTCTTTGCTTCTCTCTGTCTATCTCTCTAAAATCTTTGTTACAAGGGAATAGTTTGATGGGTAGGGGAGTGAAAAGGAATTTATTCAGAAATACATGTACTGTAGAAAAAGTTATCAATAAAATAATTATTTTAAATAAAGTTTTTATGAACAGCCAGGAAAGGAGACTGGTAAGGAACAGGCAGGCAGGTAGGAAGAGAACAGAGAAAGAGAGTAAAGCAACCTTTGGTCACTAGGTCTGGGTCTGATGAGGCAGAGTTTTAAATGATTTGAATTCATAGTAATTCTGCTTTTGAAAGAACAGTTAGAAAATGGTATATGATGATGCCCCCAGTGAGAGAAAATTCCAATCATGGGCTGGGGGGGGTGGTGAGGGTGCTCTCCCACCCCACCCTACCCCAGCATTAGTGTTTATGAGAAATAGGATTAGTTCTGTCAAAAGCAGTTTTTAACAAAATCATTAAGACACAATTAGAAACAGCTGGCAGTTTGCAATCCTCTGAAGGAAGGTGGGGCTGGGGATGGGGGAGGGGGTTGAGGACACCCACTTCTGCTTCATCCTCATGCTTGTTTTTTTTTTTTTTTAATTAGGGCTCCAGCTACTGGAGTGAGCACTTGTGATTAAAAAATAAAACAGAACTAGACATAGTCATCTACACTGAACTGTCTGCTTCTCCTTTAAGACATTGCTTCTCATGGTCTCAGGAGATCTTTTTTGAAGGAGGGGATGGCAGATGTTACTGCCACTATCCCTCAAAATTGTGCTGCTGCTCTATGGGGTTAGGTCCCTCCCTTCTCTTCTCCTCCTCTCTCCTCTTTCTATCTCATGAAAATTTCCCCAAATTCTGCTAATGCTAGAAGTCCTGCCTCCTGGTCTGCTTCATTAGCTTCTCTTGCAAAGCCAGATAAGAAAAAAAAACACCTCCCAGGATTTTTGCAATGATGTCCCAGAAGTATCAAAAGAATTTAAAGAAAGGAAAATATCTAGGATAATCCACAGTGTCAAAGGCTTCAGAAAAAGGGCCAAGAAGGATGAGAGACGAGAAAATATTAAGAACTCCTTGGTGACTTATGGAGGGAGTGATTTCAGTTGAGTGGTGAGGTTGGAAGTATAGTCAAAGAATTTAATATTATTGAAAGGCTTGGATGTGAAAGATGGACTGGTCTCCCTGTTTGGTCCCAGATGTCAGAGCTAGGAGTACTGGGTCCCAGGCATTCCATGTAGTGTGTTCAATAAATTTGCTGAATGAATGAAAACATGAATGTATGATTGATTTAGAACAACTCTTTTCTAATGTGGAACCTTCTTTATAAAAGCAAATCCTCAGCTATTTTCTTCTCTTGTATGAGGTCAGATTTTTCAAGAATGGTTTATTTCAAATGGGACTCACCTGCCTTCACCCAGTGACCATGGAGGTCACCTACGGCTCTCCTGACTGTCCCATCCCACCATCATTTCAAGCTCACAATAGACTCTGAGACATTGTCTAAAACGTGAAAAGAGGCTTCTCTTGCTTTTCTGCATTTTGTATTAACAGAAGAACCTAATAATACACCTCCTTTATGTGGTGCAAAGAGAAAATGATGTTATAAATATTAGTTATTTGAGAGTGTCCTTGCATTGGTATGTAGCAACTAATTTAGCCCAGGAGTGTGTGTGCCATGAATAATGCATCACAACATCAGGCTGTAATTTCTAATTGCTTTTTCCTCCCCATTGGCCTCTAGCTCTCATTGCCACTCTCATTTTTGAATTGATATGTTGAGTCCTACTTAGCCAAAGAACAAAGAAGAGAAGAATGGCCCGAAGTAGAAGTTTTGTAAAAGCCCGACAATCCCAGGCTGATTTGGGGGAGAGGCGCAATCAGCCCTTGTCTGGGCTTGGGAAGAGGACGGTGAGGGTGTCTTTGTACAGTATGATTTCTGGAAACAGCCCAAGATACTGTCAGATCTACGGCCCATTGCAGAGCCTCATGATGGCTTGGGCTGTTTGGGCCAATCCCTACATTGTCTTCTTCATTCTTGATTTTCTGGGTCACTTTACGTCTTGTGAAAACCAAAGTTTGCTCAATGCTTGCACCCCCAAGCTCAACATTTCTTTTCCAAGGAGATGGAGTATTTGAAATGTGGCTGTGATAGAAAATACTTAAGTGTAAGGCCTCCAGCATTTTCCCCTTTCAAAGTGACAGTAATTGAAGGATAGATTCATCTAATTCTGACATTTCTAATTCAGCTGTGGAAAAGGTCATCTTCCTTTGGGTTCCCTGTGAGCCAGCAGGAGATAGCTTGGAGGTGTCACATTGAGTTTCTGATCTTTTCAGTGATGCTTTGATTAATAATACCCCTAATTTGCAATAGATAATCATGGAATTCACAGTCTCCTGTAGGAAACGACAAGAAGAGACAAAGCCATAATTTCACACCATGGAAGGTTTTGATTAGAAGCCTACAAGAGCTTGGGTAGAAGGGAAAGGGGGGGTGGGAAGCTCTGTGACCACATTCTCTGGCTTTGCCAGCCCTGATTGGCTTAGCTGTTTCTGCAGCTGTTGCAGTCTTAGATGTAGAACTAGGCCATGGGAGGATCCAAAGTCACCCTTCTCTTTATTTGACTGACAGATCTGCACACATAATGTATTCCAAGCCTCATAGACCATGAACTGGAAATTCAGAGCTGTGAGTATTGCCCCAGTCTGTAGGCACTCTGAGGCAAACTGTACAGAGACCAGGGAACCCAGTATCTCCAAGGGATCCAGTGAGCTCTCGATGCCCATCAGTGTTCCAAGTCTCGTGCCCTTGGAATCAGAAGAGTAGACAAACAAGTTTACTTCCCCTCCATGGCTCTCCCCAAGAAAACAACACAAATTCATGGTCTCAGAGAGGAGGTCATTATAGAAGACAGATGAGAAGAATGCATGTATTCCAGGCATGGAACACAGCCAGAATAGACACAGAGATGAGACATTCTTCCATGTGAACGACAGGGGCAGAGAGGTTGGTTCAACTGCTGACGATGAAGCATCCTTCCCCACCAATTCCTCATTCTCATCCTCTCAGTTACGCCCAGCCCACAGTGTTCTAGACTAGATCTCCCTTCTCTTTCTACTGTATCCTCTGGAATGTCAGATCTATAATGACCAAATTTACTGTCATTCTAAATCTCTATCTTCTATTACTCATTGAGACTTGATTCCATACTGGTGGCCACTTTTCCCATCACCATCACTCATGCCCCTCCCCGCCTTTCTTATTGTAATGGCACCTCCCATTTCCTGGTCTCTGTCACCATTTCCATGCGCTCCTACTGCCATCATTCAGCAAGCACTTTCCCTTAGAAATTCATTCAATTTAAATTAGGCCCCCATTCCAGACCTAGTCTTCTGAGATATTTATGTTCCTTTCTCAGTGAGTTTGATGCCTGGCTCCACCCCATCATTCTAGAGGAATTCAACTCACACATACCCCAACTTTCCATGTCTGACTCCTCCAGCTGATGCCAGTCACAAACAGAGATGGTTCTGCTTTTTCTAGTCACAGTCTTTTAGCTTTTTATCTCCCTCTGCCTTATCCCTAATCCTTCATTACTGTGGTAACTTCCCATCCCTCCATGTTGTTGTGGTTGCTTCATTCTTGCCTTTGACTCTTCATGGCCCCACCTGGGGTTTTCTTGACAAAGATACTGGAGTGGTTTGCCATTGCTTTCTCCAGCTTATTTTCCAGATGAGGAAACTGAGGCAAACAGGGTGAAGTGACTTGCCCAGGGTCACACAGCTAGTAAGAGTCTAAAGTCAGATTTGAACTCAGGTGTGCCAGATGTTCTCATTATTGCTCCTTCCAGGTCAATCCATAATGTCATCAAGCTGGTGACTCATTTAAATGCACAACTCTTATCCCAAGTGACTATGCTAGTCCAAGACAAGACCTCAGTCCCCTGCCATCCTTCATAGAACAAATGAGGACAGCAGGACTCTCCAGGGCACCAAGTGCTCCCAAAGGCATGGAAACCAACACAAACTAGATGACCTGGAATGAGGGATAGCCATACATTTATCCCTGAGCTTTGTTTCTAAGGGGCCAACTATCTCTAGTTCCTCCTCCCCAGACATTAGACTTCTCTGCTCACCACTTCTGGGGTTCTGGCTCTTCTCTAGAGACCAACTACAGCCATGTCAGGAGAGAGAAGATATGATTTCAGCCCAGGCACAGCTTATTGCACCCAGGCCTGGCCAAATACTGTTTGAAAGGGCGGATGACATGATGGGAATGAGTCCTTTCTCCAATGCAGCCTGTGTCCTTGTAACTCATAATGTTCTTGTAATTCATAATGGAAATAGCTGTTAATTCCCTTAATTAGGGAACAAGGGAGATTAGGCCTACCCCTGCCTATGCCCTCAGTTCGGTGTAGGGTCCTTCCTCCAAGGATATCAGGAGGTAGGTGAGAAGCAGGAGGGAGCATCCTGCCTGTTACCATGTTCACTAGACATCTCAGAGATGACAAGGCACCCTCAGAGAGCAGGCAGCTAAGGCTAATTACTAGGTAAGCTGCCAAGGATTGCCACTGGAGAGCTGGAGGGAGAGGGTGAAGAAAGCCAGTGTCCACTTGGCCCAGCACATCTTCCAGACACCATCTCTAGCTTTGTGTACCTTTCTTATGCTGTTACTCCTAACACCTGTGAGTTGTACTCAGTTGATTTGTACCCAATCAATCGATCAATATTCATTAAGTGCTTACTATATGCTGGACACTGTGCTAAGCACTAGGGATACAAAAACAGTAAAAAAAATTGTTCCTGCCTTCAAGGATCTCGCAGTCCAATAGGGGAGATAGCATGCAAACAAGTAGATATACATAGTGCTATATAGAGGTCAAATAGGAAATAATTAGCAGAAGGAAAACACTTGAAATAAGAGGGGTTGGAGAAGTCTTTCTGTAAAATTAAGACTTGAGTTGGGATCTAAATGAAGGCAGAGCGTCAATAGTAGAGGGGGAGTAGGCAGAGCATTCCAGGCATCGAGGATAACTGGAGAGAATGCCCAGAACTAAAAGGTGGAGGGCCTTGTCAGACAAACAATCAGGGCTGAAGAGTGCATGTTGGGGAGTAAAGTATAAGAGGACTGGAAAGGTGGGAGGGGACTAGGTTATAAGAGGGAGCCACTGGAGTAACATGATCAGATCTGGACTTTAGGAAAAATCATTTTGTTGGCTGAATGGAGGATGGATTGGGTGGGGGGAGACTGGAGGCAGGCAGACCACCAGCAGCTATTGCCATAGTCCAGGAGTGAGATGATGAGGGTCTGAATCAGGGTTGGGGCAGCATTAGAGGAGAAGAAGGGACAGATGGGCGAGATGTTGCGGAAGCAAAATGGACAAGAGATATAGTAGAAGTGAAATAGGCAAGAAACTGCAGAGGTGAAATAGACAAGAATTGTTGCAGAGATGAAATAGATGAGATGTAGCAGAGATGAAATCAACAGAAATGCTGTGGAGGTGAAATCAACAAGTCTTGGCTCCATATTGGATATGGGGTGAAAGAATGAGGAGTCCCAGGTGACTCCTGGGCTCTGAGTCCACAGGACAGAGAGGACAGTGTTGCACCCACAGTAATAGGGAGGAAGGTAGGAGTGGGGAGGCTTTAGGGGGAAAGACAGTGAGTTCTGTTTTCTTCATGTTGAGTTTATGATGTCCAATGGACATTCAGTCCAAGATGTCTGAAAGGCAGATGGAGACATGAGACTGGAGGTCAGCAGAGAGAATTCTGACTCAGGCACTGATTGGCTGATCTTCTAGGCTGCCAGCCTCCCAATATTCTGGAATCTGGGTAGCAGCATGTGTGCTGGGTCCTCTGAGCTGTAGCAGGATCTACCTGGTCTTTTGTCACTTCATGCTTATCCTCCTTGGTGGGTGTGTCTATATCATCTCTTCTACTGCATTGAAGCAATATTGTCTTAGGAAGTCAAGATGTTGGCCAGGCTCAGAGGTCTGGATGAATATCATGTCTCAGAGCACTTGGTAAATATTTTGAGCCAGCAAAGAATGTTGCTTCTGCCACAGGACATTTCCAGAGTGCTCTGGTTCAAAAATAAAATGACAGATAATAGACCTTGAATGTTTGCTCAACAGAGTTCCAAGGTCTTAATGATATTTTTAAAAATTAAGTTAATAAATTAGCTTGCCATAGCATATTGAACCTAAAATTTCTTAATAGCAGGGGGTTAATTTCCATTCTTTTGTGATGCTGTCAGTGTCTCAGACAGTTACAACATAAATTTGTATTATCTCACACTCTCGGCAGGAAATAATGGGGAAAAAAGTGGTTTTGACAAATAATTATGAGCAAGCTGCTCCGAATTCATAAGAGCAGATAATGCATTTTGAGGATTTAACAAATCTTATCTACTTAATGATCTAGAATGCAACTCGGTGGCAATCTCAATGTGAGCATCTTGGGCAAATCCACGAGGATAAATTGTGCAATTGGAACATGTGCTTTGGGGTGGGAGGTGGGAAGGGAGGTCTGACATTCATGGGCACAAGCAGATTTTTTGATTTACATGTTCCAGGTTACCCACGCACCCATGGTGCTCCTGGCCCATTGCTAGGAGATGATCTCTGGGCTAGAGCTTTAAGAGAAGGGATGGGCTTCCCCGAGTCACAGAATCATTGGAATCTGAAAGCTGGAAGGTCTCTCACTGAACACTTGTCCAAACCCTCCCTGAGGAAAGAACTCTGTGTATGCTAAGAGATAACAAATACAAGTGTTCACACAGGAAGAATGCCTTCAAAGTTATAATAACACCAGAGGCCTTCTTCATCTTGGAGAATCTCTCTATATAGATATATCAAATGGCACCTGCACTCAACAAGTGTAATATCCTGAGCATGTCTCAAGAAAAGGCAAGGACAGAAGGCTTTCAGCTTGAGCCAAAATGCACCATCTACAAACACCTGGGTCAAGACACACTTAGCTCTAATCTAGCCAGGGTTAGGTGCTGTCCTTTGTTCTCAAAGAGGACCAAAATGACATCACCATGATAAACTCAAGTTTCAATGTTCCTGAGTGTGGCTGATCAGACCAGAACGAGCTCAGAATGCTCTACCATAGGTTGGGCACAGATAGTCCGTGTGAATATTTGGGGTGGATACTCCAAATTTGCACATCCTATGTTTCCTTTGTGCTGCCTCAATTCTGCTTTGGTCATAGAGCACAGCACCCTTTCTGATGTGAACACGCCATGCTGGGTGGTCCTGTGCCAGTGTCTCCAATGTTGCACAGTCAAATCCAAAGTTCCTGAGAGAGACCTTGAGAGTGTCCTTGTATTGCTTCTTCTGACCACCATGTGATCACCTGCCTCATGGAGTTCTCCATAAAATAGTCTTTTTGGTAAGTGTACATTTTGCATTTGAAAAATGTGGCCAGCCCATCTGAGTTGTGCTCTCTGAAGCATAATTTGAATGTTTGGCAGTTCAGCTCGAGCAAGGAATCTGGCCAGGAAGAGTGAGGCTGACTCTCCAGAAGACTGACTGACCTCCTGACATCCAGAAGCATTTCAGGTCTGGAAGACCTGCCCCATGCCAACATGTGACATATGCTCATAGAACCATCAAATAGAGCCCAGCCCCTTGCAAAGGGTCCTGGTGCAAACCTAGGATGTGGGAAAAAAAGTTGCACTTAAAGGCCCAGCTAGGACAGATAAGAAGGACGGGGGAGGGGGCAGAATCTGACAAATGCTCTCAGAGCCATTGGTCAAAAGATCACAAATGTTCCTGAAACTTCTCTGGAAGAAGCTAGCTAAACAGATATCTGAATGTAATAAAAAATGTGGCTGATGCCTGGAGGAAGCCTATGAAGCAGCAAGACCCAGGAATTTTTGGACAATCTGTGAACTGATCCATCAGACATATGGGTGAGGAATCGTGAGGATTCTCTTAAAGACTGGACTTACGGTTTATGATAGTGACCCATGACTGGGTCTTTGTTTCCTGGATGATTTCAGCATTATCCTTCAGGTGGCTGGATTCAGGGATGAATGCAGATTCTACAGCAGACTGCAGACATTTAGTATCTACTGAATGCCTAGAAAGACACGAGCTGGGGTCCAGAATTCCACATCGGAAGCTTTGTGTCCTTTGTGAATGGACGGGCAGATTGTTGGAGAGAAACACATCCTGAGAAAGTCTCAGAACAACTCAGAGAGCTCTTGGTTATCACCCACATGCCCTGGAACAACATTGACTGTACGTAGATGCTGATGGATAGAGGCTCACAATGTCCAGCATTAGAAGTTTGTGGGACAGAGGGTCCTCCCCAAGGGGAGCAGTATTCCCTAGCATCAAGACACTGCTCCCTGCTCTCTTCCTTCCTTTGATTGTCTCTTTCGTGTGGCAAGCAGTTCTTCCATTTGCCAGATTCACTGTGAGGAGTTGGAAAGAATGGCAGGCTGCGTTCCCTGCCCCATAGCTGGTCCCATGGTACCTAGGCACCAGAGTTATTGTTTGTATATCATGTGTCCATGTGTGGATGTATGCATCCACGTATGTGCATGTATATGCACACAGGCATCTGTGCTTGTGTGCATGTGTGTTTTCATGGCAGGGAGTAGGGACCATACTTTGCTCAGGGCACTGCAGAAGGGCAGGACCTTGGAGAGCAGCTTCCAGGCTGTGGAGGCCTCATGGGAAGAGCACTATCTCTTCCAGACCCTTCATGCCACTCAGGCTAGCTGTGGATCTGGACAGGCAGTGCAGAGCAAGGCAGCGCTTATGATTTTATTAAATGTTTACTGGCATGAAAATTTCCCATTACCTGCAGCTCGTGGGTAGTAGATGGATTGAGAGCTCTGAAAGAAACGAGCAAAAGAAATTACCTTAATAACAAAGGACTTGCAGATAAATTCCCCACTTAAGCGGCTCTGGTCTCCCTGCTGTTACAGGAAGCGTGCCACGCTCATCCCTCCAGTTGCTCTGCTCTAGAAGAGAAGAAATACAGCCTTTATGCAGAAAGACACTCGACGGGGAGCCAGAGGGGAAGCTAGGCTTTCTCAGAGGCCCGGGTGCCTCTGTCCCCTCAGTTCCACTTGCTTGGGGTCACAGCCTTGTAGGGCTTGAGAAACTCAGAAAATCTGAGTGGGAAGGAAGGCCCCTTGGAATGAGTGGCCCAGGCTGTTCAGGGCAGGAATCCCCTTGAGAGCCTCCATAGGCTGTGGCCATCTGGGCTTTCCTTGAAGGTCCAGTGATGGGTAATCCCCCTCCCCCACCTGCTGAGGCAGCCCAGGTCACACTGGAAAGTGTTCCCAACATCTGGCTAGAACCTGCCTCTCTGGAGTTCCCTCCCAATCTCCTATAAAGCTCTTGCTCCTGACTCTGCCCCTTAGGGTCAAGTTGGACAAGGCTAAATAATCACAATCGATAATGAGACCTTTTGTGATGCTGCCATTCAGACCTTGAGCTGTTGTGCCCTTCCCCAGGCTGAACACCCCTAGTTCTTTAAACAAGCCCTGCCCTGTTTGTCAGAGCAGGCCCTGGATACTCAGGGGAGTCGTGCTCCCGATGTGCACCCAAGGCCCTGCTGTGAGGAAACAGCTGCGATGCAATGGACCCCTTCCAGAGGTCTGGAGCAAGAGGCTGATGTGTGCGTGCAATTTGTTGTTGCTGCTGTTTGGCTGAGCATGATTCTTTGGGACCCCATGGACCACAGCATGTCAGGCTCTTCCATCCTCAAGTATCTCCAGAGCATCTAAGCTCATGTTCTTCGCTTTCCATGACACCATCCATCCATCTCCTCTGCCGACCCCTTTTCCTTTTGCCTTCAATCTTTCCCAACATCAGGGGCTTTTCCAGTGAGTCCTGTCTTCTCATTATGTGGCCAAAATATTTAAGTTTCAGCGTCGGTCTTCAAACTTCCAGTGAACAGCTTGAGTTAATTTCTTTAAGTGTTGACTGATCTGATCTCCTTGCTGTCCAAGGGACTCTCCAAAGTCTTCTCCAGCACCAGCATTTGGAAGCACCAATTCTGTGGCTCTCAGATTTCCGCCTCTCACAGCCATACATCACTACTAGAAAAGCCACCGCTTTGACTATACAAACCTTTGTCAGTAAGGTGATGCCTCTGCTTTTCAATCTGCTGTCCAGATTGGCCAGAGTTTTCCTTACAAGGAGCAGGTATCTTTTAATTCCATGACTGCAGTGATCTTTGAGCTCAAGCACATAAAATCTGACACTGCTTCTATTTCTTCTGTTTGCCAGGAAGTGATGAAGCCAGTTATCAAGATCTTAGTTTTCTGATGTTAAACTTTAAGACAGATTTTGAACTCTCCTCTTTCACCCTCATTAACAGGGTCCTTAATTCCTCTTCACTGGAATAATAATATTTTGTTATTTCTATTAAAATTATTATTATTAAAACAATATTTTATTTTCCCCCAATTGCATGTAAAACAAATTTTTAACATTCTTGTTTTTAAAGTTGAGTTCCAAATTCTATCCCCACTCCCTGAGATGGTAAGCAATTTGATACAGGTTAGACATGCACAATCATGTGAAACATTTCCATATTAGTCATTTTGTATGAGAAAACTAAAGAAAAAGAAAGGAAGGAAGGAAGAAAGAAAACTATTATGTTTTTGTCTGTATTCAGACAACAGGAGGTGAATAGCATTTTTCATCATGAGTCCTTTGGGATGATCTTGGATAATTGTACTGATGAGAAGAGCTACATCATTCACAGTTGTTCATTGTACAATATTGCTGTTACTATGTACAGTGTTCTCCTGGTCCTGCTCACTTCCCTTTATATCAGTTCATGAAAGTCTTTCCAGGTTTGCTGAAATAATCCTGCTTGTCATTTCTTATAGTATAATATTTTGTTACAACCATATACTACAATGTTTTTTCATCCATTCCTCAACTGATGGGCATACCCTTAATTTCCAACTATTAGCCACCCCAAAAAGAGTTGCTATAAATATTTTTGTACATATAGGTCCTTTTCCTTTTTGTTTTTATCTCTTTTGGAGTACAAACCTAGTAGTGGTATTGCTGGGTCAAAGGAAATGCACAGTTTTGTAGCCCTTTGGGGATAGTCACAAATTGTCCTCCAGAATGGTTGGATCAGTTCACAACTCCATCAACAGTCTCATCACCTCTTCTTAATCTCTTCTACTTCTTTTAAATACCTACTAGTTTTGTCTTTTGTCATGCTCATTTTTGCATGAAACTTTCCCTTATTTTTCTCTAAATTTTCTTGAAGAGATCTTGTCTTTCCCATTCTACTGTTTTCTTCTATTTCTTTGCATTGCTCATTTAGGAAAAACCTTATCTGTCCTTGCTCTTCTCTGGAATTCTTCATTCAGTCAACTATTTATAAAGTCTCATCAGGCTGCCATTTTGATTTCTTCCTCTTCTTTTTCTTTTGAATGTTTGTGTTGCTACCTCCTGCACAACATTGTGATCCTCCTTACATAGTTCTACAGGCACTCTATCTAAATCTGTTCACTACCTCTACTTCATATTCATAAGACATGTTATTTGGGTCATATCTATGTAGTCTGATGATTTTTTCCTGGTTTTGTTCAATTGTTTCAGTCATGTCCAACTGCAAAGGAAGGAAATGGAATATTGTGGCCAGGAAATCACAAGTAGCTGCATTTGGTTGGAAAAAGGGCATGGGAGGCCTTTGAGTGATGAATGAGATATCATTCATGAAAGGCAGATTGCAGCCAATAAATGTCAAACAGAAGAGTTTGTGGTAATAGACAATTGTTCAGTCACGTCCAACTCTTCATCACCCTGTATGGGGTTTTCTTGGCAGAGATACTGGAACAGTTTGCCATTTTCTTCTCCAGCTCATTGAACAGGTGAGGAAACTGAAGCAAACAGGGTCAAATGACTTGTGCAGGGTCACACAGCTAGTAAGTGTCCAAGACTGTATTTGAACTCATGAACATGAGTTTTCCTGACTCTGAACTCAGTGCTCTACCCACTATATCACTTTGCTGCCCTTATTGGAGAGCAACTGGAATTTTCTGAGCAGGCGTGACAAGGTCAGACTGGAAGGATCCCAGCACCCTTAACATAAGTAGGGAAATCAAGAGCAGGGGCAGGTTTAGGGAGAGAGGTCCTGAGTTCTGTTGTGGTCACATTGAGTTGATGCTCCTCGGATACCCAGGTAGAGATGACCAACAGGGAGTTGGTGATGTGAGATTGGAGTTTGGGAATAAGACAAAGATACCACCCCTTCCCCACCTTCCCAGGTGGAAAGGTCACATATTAAGCTATTTTTTTATGGAAGAGGGACAAGTTCCTCCTTGGTTGAATTTGAAGCCCAAAAGTTGGGTTACATACTTCAGGACCCCTGTCCTGAGAGGACCCAATCTGGGAGCAGCACTGTGGCTGTGATGCCTGTGCTTACGTTAGTTGCAAGTGGAGGTGAGAAAGGGATTTTCTCCCCGCTACCCCCAGGTATGATATCTAGCAATAGAGTAACAGCCCTAGGAAGAGTCACCCCATTTAGCACTCCATGATTTAGTCAATTTGAGAGAGTCTGAGGGACAGTTAAATTCTCTCAAATAATACATAATTGCCTTGGATAACCATCCAGAAAGGTCGAGTTCAAATCCAAAGCACCTGATGAGAGGTTAGTGAGAAAAGTAGCAATTATCTAGTTCCCCCAACAAACATGGGCAGCACCTCTCATAAAATAAACATCATTAGAAGGAATGTATGTGTGCAGGGTATGCCTGGGTTCAGGACACCTCTTACATTATATGACTGTTGAAGGGTCAGGGTGCTGCTCCAAGACTTGCTCCTTCTCTTGACCACCTGTAACTCAGTTGAGTCGTGGTCTCTGCTGCTGCTTTGCTGGGTGCTACTCAGATAGAAGCTGATTTATGAATAGATGGATGGGTGGATATCTGTCTGTCTGTCTGAACAGATGGACTGATGGATGAATGGATGAATGGATGGATGGGTGGGTGGATAGATGGGATGGAGAGATGGATGGATGGATAGATGGATGGATGGATGGAGGGATAGATGGAGGGATGAACGGATTCTGAAAGAGTCCATGATGAACTCAGATGGACTTTGGCTCCTTCTTCCTTAAGGAAAGAGTGTGTGTACTGCTCAGCTCCTTTGTCTTGAAGCCCCTAATCCTTTCCCCTTCTTGCTACAGTGGCTCCTATAGAAAAGTTAGAAACTCTCACCTGGAATCAGCAAAGAGCTTCTTTTTGTCGGGTTTCCTTAGAGTCTAGGCTATAAAGTCTCCAGGGTCCCCAGAGAGAGGTTCTCAGCCTTAGGCATTCAGCTCTTCGGAATGAAGAACAAGACCTTCCCAGACACACACAAGCCATGCTCAGCTTTTCTCTGGTGGGTTCCACTTCCTGGTCCCTGGGATTGGAGTCTCCATTCCAACTTGGGGCAAGGGCCTTTCAGAAAGAGGGGGCTGATCGATTTGCTCAAGCTTACTACAATTTAAAGCAAGTGAGAAGATGCCTCATCAATAATCCCACTCACAGACCTTGGACTGTGTCCTTTGAATTGTAGTGATTTTGAAAAACAAGTGTTTTGGGATAGGCTGAGGAAACTTGGCCACACCCCAGAGATCACCTACAAATCCCAAAGCTAGATAGAACAGCATTCCCTATTCCCACCCCACTCCAGGAAGCCAAGGCTGGACTGAGGTGGGGCAGAGAAGGAGATACCAGGGAAAGTCATCAGCCCCACAGGCTTCCAAAAGCAGAAGACCCACGATGGGGGAAATCACAAAGAAAGGTCAGCGTATTCCCCAAGGTCCCCTTCTGCACGTGGCTGTCCACAGACAGACCACAAAGAGGCTTGGGGTGAACTAGAGATAGATAGAAACAGAAAGTTTGGAAAAGAGCCTGACTCTGCCTAAACATTCAGAGTTTTCTGACCAGGGGCTGTGATCAACCTCATAACTTTCTCTCTAAAATAAATTTTGTAAAGCAAAAGAGAAGGGAGCTGTGTGGACTTTGGGGGCCAATCCCATTGCCTTGGGCAAGAAATAAACAGAAAAACAAATGGAGCTTCTCACCGTAATAGGTACAACAGTACCCACACACCCCCGTGTCAGTCCCTCGAGGTTACACAATAAACCAGGTAAGATGCCAAACAGCCCTTGGAGCAGGAGCAGGGGAAAGGCACACAGACAACCATGCCCAGGGGCAAAGTCGCTACTTTCTCCTCTTGCTCAGATGCTGGCTGAGATCCCCAGAAAAGGCCTGCAAGGGATTGAGGGAGGGCACTTTTACTTCAGTAATAAGCTGTTAAATCCACTTTTCCCCTGTAAGTTTGGAGTTTTGTGACTACAGTTGTCTTGTCAAAGAAAGTAATGGTAGATTTTAGTTCCCAAGGGGAAAAAATTGGGTAAAAGTTAAGAAACAGATGGCAGCTGGCAGTCCTGCACTGGGCTCCAGGGTGCCTGAGGGCTGGTGAATCCCAGCAGGGTCAATTCGTGATTTCCCATACAGACTGGGGTCCCCAGCTCCCTTCTCAGTCACAAGCTGAATACAGCAAAAATCTGGGAACCTCCCCTATGGGGACCTTTGGTTTGGGGAAAGATCTCTTCTAGGAAGATGGGGGGAGGACTTTCTTAACTTCTGATATGTGTGTGTGTGTGCCACACTGCTCAAACTTCTCTTGTATCCAGGGCCAGTACAACCCTGGCATGAAGAAAGGGTCTCCCGTTTGGGAGGCACCCTCCTTCTGACCAGAGGCATTGGCTCCCAAGTTGGACAGCAGGAAATGGGCCTCACATCAGTCTGATAAATGGGGCGAAAGTGGATTGCTGTTCTTTTTACCCCCTCCTCACATGCAGAGTTGGGGGAGGTCATCTGGGCTGAAGAGGGTCCCCTCTGTGATCTGTGGGGGGCTTGTTGTATGGACCATCAGAGGTAAGGAGGGGGCATAAGGAGAGGATCCACAAGGCCCTGGTTTACTATGACATGGTATACACAGGAGTGTGCTGGTAAACATTAACATCCAACTCTCCAAAAAGAAAAATAAAAAGAATGTACAGAACATTTATTAATCTGTGTTATAAACATTATTGAAATTACTTTCTTAAGCCTGGAAATTTGCAAACCCAGAAGTTGAGTCTTGATTTGAAGAGCTTGAAGACTGATCAACAGACTCTCTGGTGCTAGGCCTCCTTGGCAACACACAACTGTTGCCTACACCTCTCTGACCCGGCTGAGGATCCTCACCACATGCCACTGTTGCTGGCATGAAGACAAACAGGCAGATAGATGCTGGGAATCTTAGAGGCATCTGTGATCCCATGGGTTTGCCAACCCCTGGGCACCATAGTGTGAACATCAACATTCCTATGTCTGTTCCAATAGTCCTACCTAGGGAAGTAGCCTCTGGAAGGGTTGTTGGGGAGGCTCTACTGAGCTCCCCATGGCTCCACCCTGCTTACCCAACTCTATTAACAACATGATTCCCACCAGATGCAGCAGGGATGGGGCATGTGCTGACCACCTGTTATTTGCCATGAGGGAGGAAAGAAGTCTGGTCAGGTGCTGGTCACAGGTCATGCTGGGTGCATGTTGGACGTAGGCTCACAGTGACATTGGCCTACTCTAAGTCTTGTGGGAGGCTGGGAGGAGGCACAAAGGGCGGGGTTGCTGCAACAATGGCTGGGAGTACCCAGATCTCACAGCAGGAGGCTTGCCTCCATTTCTTGGCCAGTGCATAAGATGCCCCAAGGAGTACCCGACCACCCTCTGAGGCAGGAGTCTTCTCCATCCTCCTGCACAGCTGTGGGGAGGCACCATGACAGCTGGAGGCGTGGGATAATGAGCCTGGAGGATGGGGCTGTGAAGACACGCCATCACTAATGTTTCTCCGGCACTCTTTAAAAGCATCAACTGAGACAACACCGAGGCTGCAGCCAAAGAATGTAGACACAGATGCTTCATGGGGGAGGGAGGACCTCATTGTGACTCACTTGTGTCTCCCAGGCTCTAGTCTGTGATTACTCTGTGCTAGGAAGAGGCTGCTCCCTTCTCCATCTGATACCCCCCACTCTGGGCTCCTAGGCTCTGCCCCTGGGAGACAAACCTAGCAAGGGCCTCCCCATGCTCAGGTCTGAGCCTGCACAGTGTTCATCAAGGGGTGAAGATGGGGAGAAGGGGAGAGAGTGGTGAATGCAGGGGAGATGGCCTGGGGGAGAATGTTCTGAGACATTCGGGAGAATGTTGCAGTGAGAGCAGGGTTATGTAATAAAGGACTGAGGAAGAGCTGGAAAGCCAATAGATTATGGTTGGATATGGAGGGTTCAGAATTCTTGAACCTGGAAGTGTCCATCTGTGAGTGATGGCGAAGTGGAGGGGATGACCTTCTTTGTGTGTGACTGAGGTGGGGTGGAGGAGGAGCTCCTGGGAGGTGAGCTCCTGAGGAGCTTAGTGGTTAAGGTTAGGTTTGAGAGATAGTCAGTATTGATGTTGAAGTCCCTGAGAGGTCACTGAGTGAGGGAGGAAGGAGGACAGTCTGGAAGTGGCAGTGAGGAGCAAGGAGGATTCCTACTCCCCTGCCTCTACCCCTGAGACAAGAAGGGTGAGTGAAGAGACTTGACCTTCATGTTCACTGGAAATGAGGTCCCTCTCCTTGATCTTCCCTGTTCCCTGATTACACAGGATTCAGAGGCTGCCTGGGCATTGACCCATCCCAGGAAGAATCCCCAACACAAAGGAAAGATACCTCTAGCAGCTCTGGCAGCTCATTCTCCAAGGGGACCCCCCACCCCAGCCTGTTGGATGATGCCTCTTAAAGTTTTGTTTGTTGATCCTCAGGTTTTCTCCTTTCCATGGGACCCTGGCTGGAGATGAGCTGGATCTTGCCAAACTCTGATGCCAACAGAAGCCTCTCTGAGGCCTGAAATAGCCATGTGTGTGACCAAATATAATTCCCTCCTTCTTCCTTTTGATAGGCCACACCACCCCCTTTCTGGACCCAGCCAGAGTCTTTGGATTGGGAGTCAGTCTACAAAGGCCCAGAGAAGATGAAATACTCTCCCAAACCAGCCTCAGACAGCTCATTAACACATCACAGCAGGAGGTTGTGCCTGTGTCTAAACCAAAATAACTCAGGATGAGATTTGTCACCAGGAGGTATTGATCTCCCAAGGAGCTGATACCAAACTGGGTTTGTCTCAAGTCTTTTCAAGGTATATCATTTGGTGGGGCTCCCATGACCCTGAAGAAGGGGAGGCAGACAGTAAAGTCACCCCACACAGAGACCATATGACACAGTAGAGAAAGTTCAGGAATTTGGGGAAGAAGCCCTGACTTCAAGTTCTGGCTTTTGTCCTTTACAAAATGAGGGATGAACTGTATTTGTCCTAAGAATCTGACCAGGCAAGATCTAGAATTCATCTTCCAACTATCATCAGTAGAAATGGATAATCCCATTTATCATCCATGACACCTTTGGGAGAGCTGGCTGTTCCAGAGGTGACTTCTGCAGATCTTTCCAGAGAGTCAGCTGCTCCCACCCTCATGAGGTCAGAGATCTGTGGAAGCATTAAAGATTGGGATTTAAATTATCTCTAATTACAGGTTTCATGCCCTGAGCTGGGAACAATGGTTGGCAGTTCATCTGGAAAGTTTACGTGCACAAGTTTCAAGCCTTTCCATGTTTTCCTTCCTCCTCTGCCCCACAATGATTGAGGAAGGAATGGGGTCCTAGGAGCAAATCCTATTCTCATGTAACTCATTGACTGCTGTTGGAGAATCACCTAGATGAATTCCCAAGTCAGTCTTATTTCTAAGATGCTACAACCTAGGATTACATGATCACAGCATTCAGGTGGTTTCTCCTTGGTTGGTTATTGTCCTTTGTCTTCGAAGAGGACCAAAATGACTTCACCATTGTAAAGTGAAATTTCAGTGTGTCCCACTGTGGCTGATCAGACCAATATGATCTCGGAATGCTCTAGCACAGGTTAGGTACAGATAGTCCATATAAATATTTGGGGTGGATATTCCAAATTTGCACATCCTGCGTTTACTTTGTGCTGTTTCAATTCTACTTTGCTCAAAGAACACAGCACCTTTTCTGATATGGGCATGACATGCTGAGCGGTCCTGTCCCAGTGTCTCCCATGTTGCACAGTCAAATCCAAAGTCTTTGACAGAGACCTTGAGAGTGTCCTTGTATCTCTTCTTCTGGCCACCATGTGATCACCTGTCCCATGCAAGTTCTCCATAAAATAATCCTTTTGCAAACGTATATTTTGCATTCAAACAACATCACCAGCCCATCAGAGTTGCGCTCTCTAAAGCATAGTTTGAATACTTGGTATTTCAGCTCAAGCAAGGACTTCAGTGTCTGGTACCTTATCCTGCCAGGTGATCCTCAGAATCTTCCTAAGACAGTTCAAATAGAATTCAGTTTCCTGGCATGGCGCTGATAGACTGTCCATGTTTCACAAGCATATAACAATGAGGTCAGCACAATGGCTCTGTAGACCTTCAGTTTGGTAGTCAGTCTAATATCTCTTCTCTCCCAAACCTTTCTTCAGAGCAAACACTGAGTTAGCTCTGGCAATGTGTGCACCAACCTCATTGTCAATGTGTACATCCATGGAAAGTATACTACTAAGGTAAGTGAACTTATCTACAGCATTCAAAACTTCTCCATTTGTTGTAACCAATGGTTCCACATATACATGGTATGGTGTTGGCTGATGGAGCACCTGTGGTTTTTTTTTTTGGTGTTAATTATTAGGCCAAAATTAGCACAGGCAGCAGAGAACTGATCCATACTTTGTTGCATCTCAACTTAAGAGGCTGCAGAGTGCACAGTCATCTTCAAACAGGAAATCATGAACCAACACTCCTTCCACTTTGGTCCTGGCTTGTAACCTTTTCAAATTGAAGAACTTTCCGTCAGTACTATAGTTGACCTTGATGCTGTGTTCATCCTTATTGAATGCATTTGACAATATGACTGAAAACACCATGCTAAAAAGCATGGGAGCAAGCACACAGCCCTGTTTCACTTCATTGGTGACTGGGAAGGCATGAGAGCTTTGTCCATTATCCAGAACCCGGGCAAACATGCCATCATGAAATTGATGTACAATATTGATGAAGTTCTCCAGGCAACCAAATTTTGACGTAATTTTCCATAAAACCTCACAACTAACAGTGTCAAAGACCTTAGTCAGATCCAAAAACGTTGTGAACAGACCTCTGTTCTGCTCCTGGCATTTCTCCTGGAGTTGTTGGGCAGCAAACACCATATAGACTGTTCTTTGACTCTTTCTGAAGTCACACTGGTTCTCAGGTATATGTCGATCTTCCAGGTGAAGGATCAGCCTATTAATGAGGACTCTAGCAATGACTAAGACAAAGATCCTCCTGTGATTGTTGCAGGACAATCTATTTCCTTTACCCTTACAGAGATGGATAATGGAGGCATCCTTGAACTCCTGGGGGATAACCTCCTCTTGCCATATAACCTGGAAAATTTCAGTCAGCTTTTATATGAGCAATGGTCCCCATACCTTGTAAATCACAGCTGGTTTCTCCTTAATATTAAGCTGAAAGGGGGAAAATTAAATTAATCTCCTTTATTTCAGACATGTTTCGGTCTGTTTTTATTGACTAAGTTGTTGTCACAGATGTGGCCTTTTCTCTATGAGCCTTAGATATATAGTCCTGAGTCTTGTGATCTAGACAGTTCTGCTATTTAGGAGATTTTAAGAATCAGAAATCACTGGGAGTGTTTCTGCCCTAGTTAGGAAAATCCTGACATTCTTAAAACTCTGACCTATTTAGCACAGCATATGCCAAACTAGTCACTGGCAGCCTCCATTGCTCTCTCTCCTGCATGCAATTAATTAGCAGATGTGAATCAGACCCTCTATGACCAATACCAGGAACTAGAAATGACAGAAATGAAAGAGGTGCCTGCTGGTTATAGGTGTGGGGCTTAGGGGGAAAGAGAGCTAAACATTGGCAGGCCTTTGGCTGATACTGATCCACTCTCCTCCTTTCCAGCACTGGGGCTTTGAAAGTGGGCTCAGTCTAGACACATCCACACACCAGCTTCCTCCCTAGGGCTAGCCTGCCCCTGTCCTGCTGTGATCTTCAGTTCAGAAATTTTGACCTGGGGAAGTCCCATTCCTGAGGGGTCCTAACTCAATCCCTACTTGTGAGAGGAACCCACCTATAAAATGAATACAAGGAAGCTTGGGGAGGCAGGGCACTAGTAGCTTGTGGGCTTTAGGTAGAAGGTGGTACTTCAGCATAAAAGTAAGGGCAATGGGGGAAGCCTAGAAGTAGAGGTGAGGGGGAGAGCTTTCAGGCATGGGGGCAGCCAGGGCAATGGTGGGGAGAGTCCTGTGCATGAGTAACATGGCAGAACTGTGAACATATGGAGGGGAAGAAGGCATGAGAAGCCTGGAAAGGGAGGAGGCAGCAGGTGATGAAGGTCTTTGAAAGCTGGAATTAATCTAAGGTTGCAAACCTGGGTGATCAGAAGGCTGGTTACTCCTTCAACAGAAATTGAGAAGCAGGGACAGTCTGGGAACTGAGATGGATCCTCTGAAATGTGGAGTCTGGAGATATCTGTAGGCTGGGGCCCAGCAGCCTTGAGCAGAACCTCTTGTATGGTGGGTAAACACTGGGGGTATAGGGAGTATTCCTTGCAGGGTCATTGGAGCACGGATTTAGGAAGGGATCTTCAAAGTTATCAGCTGAGCTGGACGAGAACCCAGGTCCCTTCACGGTTGTTTCTCTTCTGTCAGTCTTGATGCAGGATTGGAGATGGGTGCATTTTGACTTTTCTTTTGGCAGCTTAGAATTTCAGGGGCTTGGTTTCCTCATTTTTCCAGCCCCATCCAGCCCATGGTTTCCGAGCTGCCTCAGGTATGATGCCACTGTGTGACTCTGGTAGCTTCAGGGACTGGGCAGGTCTTGTGGGTGACCAAGTTCAAACAGCCCTCCAGCCTGCTGGCACTTTCCTGGAGGCCCCTCCTAGGGAGGAGCAGGATTGCCAACTCTCCTGTCCGAAGGATCTCCCACAGAAACGTCCCTCTGGGAAACATCCCTGGCATTTGTGACCTTCGCTTCCCCTTCCTTCTTCTGCCTCCTCAGCGTCTTCCCCTGCTCCTGAATACTGCACAGATGCCTGTTTCTGCATCAAGGGCCATCACATTGGGCACATTCTTCCCTGTCACCTCCAAGCCTCCTTGTCTGGCCCTCATTCAAGGCAGACTTTAGGAGCAGATGTGTATATTGTCCTCCCAGCTGGAAGTTGCTGCAGAATCCTCATGGGGGCAGATTCCTGTGTGTCCACACTGCCCATCTCCACTGTAGTCCCTCCCTAGGGACAGACTCACAGCCACCCTCACTCTCAGGGAATGACTCTGGGTGGACATGTCCAGATCAGTATGACTCTCTGTGCTAGATAGCTTATGGGCCATGTAGTAATGTAAGGCACTGTACATTCAGCCCACTCAAGGATCAAGGAAGGGTGGAATCTCAGTCTTGTCCTTCCTGTTTCCCTAGACAGATTGGCTTCAGTTCTGCCTCAGAAGCCCTCAGGAATATCCCTCCTACAGTGGTTGTCTCCCTCAGGGAACAGAGCCTCCAAGAGCTCTTTCTCCCATGACTCCGGGGATTCTCAAAGGCACTGTAGCTTCTACCCTGCTGGGAAGGCCCCAGATACGGGGCTACAAGCAGGCTGAGTTTGCTTTCCAAGAACCAGCCGAAGAACAAGGTGGTGACCCCTGGGACAGATGCTTCAAATGAGTTGTGGGTCAGGCCTAGATTTAAACAGGAAGAGGAAGAGAGGGGATGAGGATCATCGCGAAGATGGTGGGGCACCCTACAGGCTGACTGAAGCAAAGGGAGAAAGGGAGGGAGGGCTAGCCCAGAAGAGAGACCTGGCCAGCTAAGAGGCAGTCACATGACAAGCACATGGGCCAGGACATGAGGCAGCAAATGTGCCCCCTGGGTTCTCTCCAATGACCAGAGACAGGAAGAGGAGTCATGGCCCACAGTGGTCAGGAGAGACAGCAGACAGGGGGTCATCCCACCATGGGAGTGTTTTATGGGGAGCTCAGTGCCTCATGATGGGGAATGGGCAGTTGAGCACCACACACAATGTCTTGAGAACTGTGGCCAGAACCATTCCTGCAGCCAGTGAGAGCCCTGTCTCTCTTCCCTCTCTTCTCTCCCCTTCCTTTCCTTCTCCCCTTGATAAGGTGCCCAAACCATGGAGTTACACAGTATGTGTAGTATGTCGTTTTGTGCTCCTCAAACTTGTCATAAGACAGCGTAGGGAAGTGGAAGGAGAGTTGTACTGGGAGACAGGAGGGCTGAGTTCTGGTCCTGGCTGTGTGTGCGCATAGGTGTGTATGCATGTGCAAAAATACATGTGTGCATGGATTGTTGGCAGGCAGAGCACCACAGGCCTTTCCTCATCTGCTAAAAGACAGGACTGAGTTGGCCACTCCTAAAGAACTCTCCCACCTCCGAACTAGGGACAACTTTTCACATGACTCTCATAGACTGACCCTGGCCACTGAGTCTAACCCTGCTGCAATCCCTCACTTTGAAGGGGCTGGAGAACCTCCTTCTAGGAGAGTCCTGCAGGTGTAGATGTTCTTGGACTGACTCCAGCTACAGAACCAGGGCCTGGGGAGAGGAGCATGCTGAGTCAGTCTTGGACTTCACTGTTTTCTTTAGATTCCTCATCCCTGAGGGAAGGGGTTCCAGCCAGAGGCCACACTTTCCCTTCTGAAATCTGGTTTGCCCACCTGCCTGTGGCCTGGGAAGACAGGGCTCTGCCCTTTGCCTGATGGTGCTGATTCTTTCAAATGTTTCAAATGAAGAGTTACAAGGCTTATGGCCTTGGGAGCTTTGAGAAGTTGGGGAGCTAGCCCCCAGTGGATTCAGGAACGGTATTTGTGTTGTGTGTATAGTCTAGTTTTGAGGCCCATGGCAGCAACGAATGACCTTTCGGACTGCCCAGAGATGGCAGAGAACGCGGCTCCTGCAGCAACGAACTTAGTGAAGCCAGCACTGACAGAAACTGCCCCGAGTCTATGCTCTCTGGAGACCAAGATGGTACCAGGGACAGCCGCCCTGAAGCCTTCTGGTGAACGTTTGTGGTTCTGACCTGGTCACGTCATTAAAGCAAGTAACCCTTTGTAAAAACTAACTGATATGAGTTGATTAAAAGGAACCACTCCCTCAACAGTTTTTGGAAGAGCCTCCGTAATCCAAGAGCAAGATGGAATATAGCCTGACTCTCCCCTGGACGGAAAGGCAAAAGTCACTAACTACGCCTTCATCCAATTTTTCTACAACCCCTCAGAAGGAAAAAAAAGGTATTTAAACTGGGTCTGCCTTCAGCCAGGCAGGAAGCATTTGTTGACAAACTCCCATGTGAAGTCCTTGATGTTAAAGAGTTCAGTCCCTCTAGGGTGATAATACACATCCATGTGTAAGCAAATGAAATCAATAGAAGGTAATTTATGGGGGGTAGTAGCAACTGGACAGCCCTCAGGGAAGATCTGGCTCTTCAGCTGAGTAGAAATGGCAAGAATCTGATATGGGGGGCAGTGTGTGGGGAAAGGAAGAGTCTTAGGTGACCCCAAAGTCATGAACCTGGGGAACCGGCAGGATGCTGGAGGAGAGATGACTTTGAGCGTGATCTTTGACTTCTTTTTTGGAAGCTTGATACACCCATGGAAATTATCATGAAGAAGTCTAGCAGGTGGCTGAGTAGAACTCAGGAGGGAGACTGGAGCTGGATGCATTGATCTGGGGGACATCATTAAGCCCATGCGACCTGAGGAAGGCGGTCAGTGAGAAAGAGAAGACAAGGTCTGCCCACAGCTGATGGATGGGAGAAAGTTAATGGTGCGGGGAGGTGGGGGAGGGAGGAGGAGAAAAGAGGGGGAGGGGTCACATAGGTAGGAAGAGAACCAGATGAGAGCAGTCACAGATGCTAAAGGAGATAAGAAAGTCATGGAGGAAAGGAGGGACCCAAGGGTTCAGAGTGATCCAGGACAAGGACCACATGGAGCCAGAGGAGACCCTAAGGGGAGGTAGGCTCAACTCCCCAGACTCCCTGAAGGCTGCCCTGGGCTGGGTGCAGATAAGCTGAAACCAAGTTTGGGAGTGCAGCTTGGCAAAAGCGGCTTATCCCTGAGATTAATTTCTCCAATAATCTTGTCACATGGTGTTCTATTGAATTTTCAAATCTACTGCCTTTAATTGAGGCACTAAAGCCATATTGTAGGAAGGATAAAAACAGATACTTAGCAACGACAATATAGTAAAATATTAATAAATACGGCACTCATGCTGGCAGCTCCGCCACCTCTCTGCCGCTCACTGAATGGAGGCTTTTATTTTTACTAGGCACATGTTGCAGTAACTCATCCTCAGCCTGCCAGGGAAGAGCTGCACCCAGCAAACACAGCTTGGATGCTGCTTAGCCACATGAAGGTCATTGAGTGGGTGCCGGTGCATCTTTCAAGGGGACATGACACTTGGTAGGGACAAGCCCCATGGAGGCGAGCTGGAGACGCTGCCCAGACAGGGAGTAGGACCAGAAGCTTCAGTTCGTCCCTTCTCCTCCTCTGTATGGACTCAGGGTCTGGGACTGGTGGGGAGGGGATCTAGGCCTTTCTCTGGGGGAAATACCCTAAAGTCTAGGACCCTTCAGGAGCCAAAGTGCTGACATGGTCAAGCCACCAGGTTGCCATTTCTGCTTCTGCCCTAGGTCTACCCCCTACCTGTACCTGTCTCTACCCCACTCCTGACTCTCTCTCCTTGTTCCTGCTTGATTCATGATTTTGTCCCTGCCTGGGTCCCTGACCAGCCTGCTCGTGGGATGGATCTTCAGGTCCTGCACTAGAGGAAGAAGAGGAGCTACTTAAGCCTTTGACTAGTCCTAGCACCACCTGGACCCATCCCTGTCCCCACCATTTTCATTTCTTTGGCAGCTCCTGGCACCTGGGCTCTGGGAAAGGCGGATGCTCAGGGCTTCCAAGGAAGAGCTCCAGCAAAAGCACTTTCCATAAAATGTGCTGTGAGTCCTTCATTTTTATTGGGAGGGGGAAAAGCATTTGGCATTTTCAGGAGAACAGGTGCTCCATCTCCTTCATTTTGATGGCCAAGCTTTTGACATCAGAGAGCTCAGTTCAGCCACTTCTCTGCTGTTACCTGGCCTCAGCCTTTGCCTATGGGGATTTACCTCCTTGGGCCTGAGATGGGCGGTTGGCCAGTCTTGGTCAGCCCCAGTGCCAGCACCTTTCGCCCCTGGGGAAAGTCTTATCAGTCAGTCAACATGTTTTTCTTTTTATTATTATTATTATTTTGTTTATTTTCAGTGTTCTACAATCACTTCCATATAACTTAGATTTTTTTTCCCCTACCTCTCCTCTCCCTCCTCTCGATGGCATACAATCCTATATAGGTTCTACAACATATATTCCTATTAAATACATTTTTACCTTAGTCATGTTGCATAGAAGAATTAAAATGAATGGGAGAAACCATAAAACAAACCAAAATGTAATACAAAAGAAAATAATCTGCTACATTCTGTGATAGAATTCCATAGTTCTTTCTCTGGATATGGAAGGCATTTTGCCTTTAGAGACCACTGGGAATTTTTTAAGTCCTTGCACTGCAAGGAAGTTCTAAGTCTACCAGAAAACATCCTCACACACTGTGGTTGTTTCTGTGTACAAAGTTCTCCTGGGTCTGCTCCTTTCGCTCAGTATCAGTTCATATAAATCTTTCAAGACCTCTCTGAAGTCTTCCTGTTCACCATTTCTTATAGCACAATAGTATTTCATTACATTCATATGCCGCAATTTATTGTCATTCCCCAATTTATGGGCATCCCCTTGATTTCCAGTTTTTGGCCACCACAAAGAATGCTGCTATAAATATTTTTGTACACATGGGACCCCTTCTCATTTTTATGATCTCTTGGGGATACAGTCCTAGAAGCGGTATTGCTGGGTCATAGTTCCAAATTGCTCTCCAGAATGGTTGGATCAGCTCACAGCTCTACCAACAATGAATTAGTGTTCCAACTCTCAACATCTTCTC